>CAUYUJ010019493.1:501141-646141 GCA_963575745.1 Prorocentrum cordatum
TCTCCGCCTCACCCTCCCTGCGGCCTCTAGCATTTTCCCTCGCCGCTCCCATGCTCAGACACACTCAGCCTCAGTCTCACGCCTGGACTCGCTCTCAGACTCGTACTCACGCATACGTAGACTTACTCACAATCGGGCTCATACGCAATCCGGCTCACACGTATACACACTCAGATCCAGTCACGCTCAGCCACTTACACCCAGTCAGACTCAGTTCGACTCACCACCAGACTCATCCACGCTCAGTCTCACTGAAACGCAGACACACTTCAGACATGGCAGGCATGGCGTTTGGGCACCCCAGGGGGGGAGACGCCAGCGTGTACTTCATTTTCCCGTTCGCGCTGAGATTGTGGGGACGTCTCGAGCGGTTCGCCTGTTTTAGGAGGACGTTGGTCTTTCCAGGGCCGCATGATCACCGCGATGAAACAGGCATAGCACTCAGGCACCAAACGGGGAGCCGCCAGGGTGTATGGTATTTTCCGGTTCGCGATGGTATCGTGGGGATGTCTCGAAGGGCTCGCTTATTTTGGGGGTTTGGCATGTGTGGAATCATATGGCTCCCTCTCGTCCTGACTATCCGTGCTTTTCTGTGTTTGTGTCTGTTGTATGCTTGCTTGTGCACAGCGCCGTGACTGACGCTTTGGCTCAAGCCATTCTGTGTGCGTTGAGTGCAAAGGCATCCCATTCAGTACATCTTGCGATGGCCGCCTGAACCCGTCGTGCCCACAGTGGTAGGCGGAGCGTGGTTCACCGAACGACTTCTGGAAGCGAGGCCCAGGGCGGGCGCGCAGCTGGAGGACGGTTCACAGATCTGCGGCAGGGCGAGGGCGACCTACGAGGGTGCAAGTACTGAAGACGGGTGATGAGTCACTCGAGCGCAGCTGCCTCAGCAGGCGGCAGGGAAGGGCTTACAGACGCAGACATCGACAAGATTGCGGGTAGAGTGGCCCAGATGATACGGCTGGGCACAGGGGCTGCGCCGGCCTCGGCGCCACCTGAGGGCGCACCCAACCTCCAGGGGCTCGCCGGTCAAGATCAGAGCGCGGCTCCATCTCACGAAGCAGGCTGGAGCGTGGTCGACGACCCCTGGACGGAGCACGATCCGTGGCGAGAGGAGTGGAGAGCGAAGGATGCGCGAGCAGAAGAGGACAAGCAAACACCACCATCCATGAGGGCATCAGACACCTGGAAGGAGTGGAGAGACAGACCCGGGCGACCACAGACCTGGGATCAAGACTACTCGTGGCAGAGCTGGGGTAGTCAAGGCAGCACGTGGCAGCACGACCGCGGCTGGTGGCAGGGCCAGTGGACCCAACCCAGGCCAGCACCATCCTGGCCAGGCTGGGAGAGATTCAGGCTGCGGAAGCAGTACGTGCAGCGCTGGAAGAACGGCCTGAACTTGAGCGAGGCTCAGGCAGCAGACAGACTGCTAGAGATCCTGCCCTGGGAGATCCGGGCGACCCTCGAGGACGTCCCGGATAGCGAGCTGACGGTCGAGCTCATACTGAAGAGGATGGGCCTCAAGTCCGGCGAGCGCGAGGACGACGACCTCTACCGGACGGGCAGTGAGGCCATGCAGGACACGGAGAGGAATAAGGATGAGGACCTGCACACCTTCGCAGAGCGACGCCGACGACAATTCGACAAGGCGAAGAGTATCGGGATGGAGATCCCGCAGAAGATCCAGGGCATGCTGCTGATGCAAGGAGCGCGTCTCAACGAGCAGGGCAGACAGAACCTCAAGAGCCTGACGAAGGGCTCGATGCTAGGTGAGGACATCCTCTGGGCGCTGCCCAAGCTGGACACCGGAGGAAAGATCTGGAGCGACGGTAAGCAATCATCGTTATTGAGTATGGGACCGGAGGAGGCACTGCCAACTCCCGAGGTCCAGCGGGCAGAGACCGGGCCGGTCGAGGAGCCGATCTACGAGTGGTCGTACTGGGCCGACGAGCTGGACTCGGAGGACGAGGCCATGGTTCTCGTCGAGCTCTCCGAGAAGGGCCTCGCGGAGCCAGAGGTGGTCGAGACCTTGGCACAGATCGGCAAGACCAAGAAGACGTGGAAGGAGAACCAGCAGCTGAAGACGGCGCTCAAGCGGGATCGGGGCTTCTGGAAGAAGAAGCGCCGGCTCACCCCAACACAGCTGAAGTTGATCACGAAGTGCGGCAACTGTGGAGAAATAGGGCACTGGCACAAAGAGCGCAAGAATCCTCATCGCCCCAGAGAGCGAGATGGCAAGGGCAAATCTCGGTCTGGTGGGGCCGAGATCGAGGCCTTCACGTTCACAGCGATCGGCGCGGGCGACGACCAGGACTTCAACATCGACGGCATCACGGTCCTGGGCAGGGAGGTGCTGGCGACCCTCAGGGAGATCGTCAGCTCGGAGACTACGGAGCTCTCGCTGCTGATTCTCGAGGGCGGCCTGATCATCGTGGACAGCGGTGCCTCTCAGGCGATCATAGGCCGCCGGGCTTTGAAGGAGCTCGAGGGAGATCTGCAGCAACGAGGCCTGCGGATCAACTGGATCGAGAAGAGCGTCCAGACACCTCGGGGTATCGGCGGATCGGCCACGCTGGTCGGAGTCGCCGTGGTGCCCATCTCCATCGGTGGCAAGAGCGGGACCATCGAGTTCGTGGTGACGAAGGAGGACCTGCCGCCACTCTTACCAGGCGGGTTTCTCGAGCAGCTCGGCGCAGTGCTGGACTACGAGAAGGAACTTCTCATCCTGAAGAAGCTGGACTGTGAGACTGAGCTCCACCGGATCGGGAAGAACCACCGGGGGATCTACATCAACGACTGGCGCGGGACGGAGAGCAGCTTCTCTCCCAGCTCGCGTGCCTTGCCAGCTGGACTCAGCTCGGACGCCTTCCGAGCCCCGACTGAAAAAGAAGACGTACTCTCTTGGAAGGATCCCTCCAGGCCTCAGAAGGAGAGAAACGACCCCACAGGAGCCCCCGCACCTCAGAGAGATCCCGGGAGCCTGCATACCGACTACAGCAGTTCGAAACCAGTGATGCCTTCCTCCAACCACGACTCCCGCCACATCTCCAACCCTGTAGCTGATTTGGCTCAAACATCGAGCCAGGCACAACCACCAAGCTCACCGCGAGATCCGCCTCAAGTCGATGCGGGACCGCCCAGACTTGGACATCTCAGAGAGGGTCAAGATCCAGTGGATCAGGCTGCTGCATGCCGGACTGATGTGGACACAGACCCTCATGGACAAGTTCTTTGCTCTGAACAGGCGCGGGAGACTCTTCCCGGGAAAGGAGCTCCGTCGGAGGATGGTGGAGGACCCCAGGCTGGTGAACGACCTCTACGAGTACCGGGTTCCGATGACGGCTCCCTTGGCGGACGGGTCGGTGCCTTGGACGCTCTGTGTGCACCGCCCCAGGTGGTTCGTGACCTCTCACAACCAGTACGGGAACTGGGAGCAGTGCAACAAGTGCAAGGTGAGGACGTCCTATCGAGAGATCGGGTACCGCGGGGACGGCCACCGACAGATGACGGCATCGGAGATGAGGAAGCTCAAGCAGCAGCTCCCGCGCGACGTCAGGCCCCTGAGCTCGGCAGGCTCGGCGATGCGGGAGGGCGCAGCTCCGGCTCCGAGTCGACGCGTGGCGTCGGCGCCGAACGACGAGAACACCTGGTCGAGCTTCAACCAGGAGCCTCCGCCACCGTGGGCTTCAGAGATGGTGCGAGGCCTGTCGGCAGCAGTGGCCGAGGCGATGGCGGCATCCACGGGGCCGATGACAGCAGCGATGCGCGAGCAGTCCGTGACGCTCTCGCACATGGTGGCCACGATGCAGCAGATGGCGTCAGAGTCTCCAGCAGCAGGCGGGAGTGCGGACTCCAGCTCGCCGACACCGCCAACCGGTCCGCCACCGACGACCACCGGGGTATTGCCAAACCTCGGGTTCACCATGGTGGAGGAGGTCCCGGCGGACACCGACATGAGGGGCAACTGAGAGAGAGCGGCGTGCTGCGGCTACTTGGCGATAAGTCTCGACAGGAGTGCTGGCTTCGAATCCCTACCTCTCGCAGTTTACACAGAGAGGCCAGCGCTGTTCTGGAGCAGGCCAGGGCCAACGGCCGGTGCTACCGGATCGATCAGGAGGCTTTGGAGAAAAGCGAAGGCCCTCTATCTTCTTCCTCATCTCGTCTCAATCTCTCCTCTGTTCCTGCCTGGCAGTGTGAGTCCGACGACGGGCGATACCGACTCTGGGTCAGCACCTACACATCCACCTATCAGGGTAGACCCAACTCTACTGAAGGCGGGTCTGCGGGTGCGGGGTCCTACTACGTTGTCCCTCTCCAGAGCTACCTGTCTATCACGACGCTACGCGGCTCCGAGCTACATCACGACTCCGACGACACGCTAGCTAATCTAACGGGCCTGGACAACTACACTCACCAGTTCAGGGTTGACCAGAGGAGTAAGCGTCGTCTTCGTCAGAGTCTCCGAGGTCTTGGAAGAGTATCGGGATCCGACTCCTGGGGATACGAGTTTGTTGAAGTCTTTCTCACCTCCTCGCACGGCAAAGGTCTCCTCTCAGCTGGGCTCCAGGGGCTCACCGACTGGTGGCAGCTTAGACTTAACCACGGGCTGGGATTTCCGACGTACGGATCACCGGGAGCTAGGAAAGCGGTTGATCAAGAAGTGGCGTCCATGGTTGGTATTTCTCAGTCCTCCCTGCACTGAATTCGCCGCCATCAACGCAGTCAACGATGAGCGGCGAGACCCGATCGAGATGGCCCGAGCGCGTGGAGAAGCATTGGACTTGTGGGCGTATGCGATGGAGATAATCGAGCTTCAGATCTCGGGCAGTCGCAAGTTCGCTCTGGAACAACCTACTACTGCGACCTCTTGGGCTCTTCCCAGTACTCAGAGGCTTCTGGAGCTCCCGGGCGCATCCAGGATCACGTTTGACATGTGCAGGTTTGGGCTCTCGGTTAGGCCCGGCACGATTTCCAAGAAGCCAGCCACTGTGGTCTCCAACGACTGTGAAGTTTACAGGGCTCTCTTGGGAAAGCGGTGTGCCGGGGACCACCGACATTTGGTGCTGGAGGGAGGCGGTCTGCCACGACGCGCGGCATGCTATCCTACTAAGCTCTGCAAGACCATAGCCCACGCGGTTCACCGATCCGCAGAGCTTCAGCAGCTGGGAACCGACGAGAGCTTTCCGAGCGGGGTGCTGGCGACTCGTCGACAGGAACGACCGACCCAGTCTCAGGTGGAGGGCCACGAGCAGGACAACTCTGAGGACGAGGAGGAGGAGGATGAGCAGCAGCAGCAGCAGGACTGCCCGTTGACTCAGGAGCAGATTCGGCAGGTGGAGAAGGCACATATTAATCTTGGTCATCCCACCAAGAGAGACCTGCTTCGTATCCTTCGGTGTGCTCACGCTCGGCCAGAGATACTGCGCTACGTTCAGCATCACTTTGTGTGCCAGTCATGCGAGAGTGCCGGCAAGTCGATTCCTCAGCGAAAGGCAACAGTTGCTCGGACATTCTCATTCAACAAGCTGATTGGAGTAGACCTGTTCTTTGTGACATATCAGCACCGGGAGTACACGTTTCTGAATGCCGTATGCCTGGGGACCTCGCTACAGTGGGTAGGGATTGTGGGACCCGGGAGATGTTCGCAGCCAGCAGCAGTGTGGAAAGCCTTCTCACGGGGGTGGATCCGACATTACGGACCTCCAGAGGTCCTCATATCCGACGGCGGGAAGGAATTCGAGGCTGAGTTTAGCAGACACTTGGAGCAACAAGGGGTGTTCCAGCACACCACCGACGCGGACAGCCCTTGGCAGAACGGGAAGACAGAGCGGGCGGGTCAATGGTTGAAGGAGCGGCTCCAGCGGTTCGTGGACGATGCCATCCTGGAGGGACCCGACGACCTAGAGCTGGCGGCCTGCGAATTGGCTGCCTGGCGGAATCGTTTCCTGAATCGAGGCGGGTATTCACCACTACAGCTAGTATTTGGGCAAAACCCCAGGGTACCACAGGAGTTACTCAGCGAGGACCCGTTAGACCACATAGGACTTCACGATCTCGAGGAACCGAGCGCCGACCTTGACAGTGCGGCGGCAGCTTTCCGACATCAACACGAGATCCGGTCTCGTGCCCGACAGCTTGCGATGGAAGGAGATGCGCGTAGGAAGTTGCAGCATGCGTTGGGATCAGCGTGGCACAGGGACAGGACCTACCGACCAGGGGATTGGTATACATCTGGAGGCGAGCGCCCAAGACAGGGCGCAAACCATACGGTTTGCAACGGGATCGGTGGGTTGGGCCAGGTGCAGTGATATTTCATCATGGAACAACAGTGTGGGTGTGTGTGCGCAGTCGTTTGTGGAAATGCAGTTGTGAACAGATACGACCTGCTACGCAGTCAGAGTCCCTCGGGGCCGAGCTTATCCAGACCACGTGCTATCGGGACGTCTTGGACGAGCAGCTTGCTAAGGGGATCTCGGGTGGGGCTCTAGACGTTGCTCAAGAGGGACCACCACCACCAGAGGCCACCATGACTCCCATCAGCTCCGAGGGTAACGCGTCTCCCGTGACCATAGCACCAGCAGGCTCCAACGAGGTTCCAGGCCAACAAGGGGGCTCTCGGGACTCCAACATGGGCTCCAACAACATCGAGGCTCCAGAGGTCCCTACTCCAGCTCCCGACACCAGCTCCCACCCCACTCCAGCTCCGACTCCGGCTGTCGCAGGTACTGTGGCTCAAGCAGCTGCTGAGCCTCCTGCACCGCCACCGGGACTGCGACCTCCGACCCAGGCTGCCGGCGTGAGACCTAGACCGCGACTCGTCTGGGCTCCCGGTCCAGTGACTCGTCTGATACCCGTGCCAGAGCACGAGGAGTCAGATCCTGCTCCAGCGGACCCTGCAGGAGCTCTCGGACAGGGCGGTGCTGTCTCAGCCGCAGCCGGACCTCAGAGGGAGCCAGCCGCCGAGCCAACACCTCCTGTGTCTCAGACTGGCTCGACACCTGCCGGATCGGAGACAGGCTCACAGGCGGTGGCCACAGCTGGCGGCTCGCGGGCATCGTCGAGACGACCTTCTCTGTCCGAGGACGACCTGGAGATCAAGCGAGCCAGGCTGGATCCTGACACACTCCGGTCCGCGACCGGAGGGGCTCCTACCGACGAACAGCTCAGGGGTTCTGGCCTACCGACACCCATGGAGCTCCTGCCAAGGGCCGAGGGTCGGGTTCGCACCCAAATCCAGGAGTTCGAGAACTGGCGGTCTCAGCAGAGCAGCGCTGCAGCCTCTTCTCAGGCCGGGCCCCTGGAGACGGGGTCGGAGACCCCGATGGACGAGACCGGCTTCAGCGCTCTCGAGGGCTACTGCAAGGTGCTGGACTCTTGGTTCGAGGACTCCGGCTGGAGCGGGGACGTCGAGACCTACATGAACGGCCGGAAGGATCTGATCTTCGAGTGCTCAGAGGACAGCGCCGGGCAGTGGTCTCTGCTCTCCTCACGCGGTGGGGAGGTCAAGCTCAAGGATCTCTCGGCCCAGGAGCTCGAGGATTTCCGACGATCGGACGAGGCCGAGTGGGGTGTACTCAACAAGCCTAACGTGCTGCGGATCCTCAGCAAGGAGGAGTCCACTCATGTGCTTCGCACCCGGCCAGAGCGGGTGCTATCGTTCAGGATGGTACGACGATGGAAGGCCCAGGAGGGTACGTTTAGTGCCCCAAAGGCCAAGAGCAGATGGTGCGTGCACGGTTTTGCAGATCCTGACACTGAGCATCTAGTGACGTATTCTCCGACGCCTCAGTCTGAGGCCATGATGCTTTTCGGGCTGGTACTCTTAGGCCATGGCATGGACCAGAGTATAGTGGACTGCAAGAACGCATTCAGTCAGTCGAGGCGACTCCGCAGGGCTGGTGGACCCATCTACGTGGCTCCCTGTGAGGGGCTCACTGGCATTCACGTTCCCGACGGGTGCCTTATTGAGCTACATGTCGCCGTCTATGGTCTAGACGACGCCCCTTGGGAATGGCACGCCACGATCACCTCCTACCTACGCGACCTTGGCTTCAAGAAGTTGCTGATGGAGCCATGCTACTGGACTCTCCGGGAACAGGGCGCCCTGAAGGCTCAGGTCCTGATAGAGGTGGACGACCTTTGGCTGGGTACAGTTACCTCTCACACGAAGTGGTTGGCCGACTCTCTTAAGGCCAGGTTCACTTTCGGCAAGTGGAGAGGCGACGAGGCCGAGTTTGCAGGACGCCGCATCAGGAAGGAGGCTCACCGCATTCGCCTGGACCAAGAGAAATACATATTGGAGGAGATTCATCCGATTGTCTTGGAGAAGGGCCGCCGCTCCAAGAGACAAGAGCCTCTGAGCCGCTCAGAGTTCGAGCAGCTCCGATCCGGCATCTACCGGATCAACTGGGTGGCGAAGGAGACCCGTCCCGAGGTGGCGGGCACGGCTTCCATACTCGCCAGCAAGCTGGAGCAGGCGGTGGTGGAGGACATCGTTGTTTTCAATCGGGCCGTCCAGATGCTGCGTGACACCGCCTCGCAGTACCTGACCATCTGGCGCCACGACCTATCGCAGGTGGTGAGTTTTACTTTGAGCGACGCGGCGGGGATTGGCACGGACTCACCCATACAGTGTGCCTGGGCTGTGGGAGTGGCTGACCCTCAGCTGGCCGCCGGACTGACCAGCAAGGTGACGATGCTTTCCTGGAGATCCTCCAAGATGCGTCGAGCTGCCAACTCATCCCTGGCCGGTGAGGCCAACTCTCTCTGCCAGTCTCTTGGAGAAGCCGACTGGATCCAGCTGCTACTTCGTGACGCTTGCTTTGGGGACGTTCCTACTGCCGACTGGCGACAGCACGCAGGCCCCTACGTGTCGGTGCTACGTGACAACTGCGAGCTGCACCGACCCTTGCCTGGAGTTCATGCCACGGACGCCAAGTCCATCTTCGACTGTCTCTCCAAGAACTGTGCTGGCCGGAAGGAGGACCGCAGGACTTCCGTGGACCTCGCAATTGCTCGTGACTCTTTCTCCCAGCGAGGCTCGTGCGTGAAGTGGTTTCCTCACCTACTCAATCCCACTGATGTGATGACCAAGGCTGATGTGTCCAAGGGGTCCGATGCCATGGGTCACATGATTCGCCGTGGGACTTTGACGTTGAGTGATGCTGAGTCGGAGAGGGCTCACCTCCTGGCTGGTGGCGAGAAGGGCCGGCGCAGTCGAGAGGCCAGCCGCCGCTATCTACAGGATCGCGAGCGCCGCCTCGAGGAGTCAGGTCGACAGTAAGTGGGGGGAGCTGTGGAATCATATGGCTCCCTCTCGTCCTGACTATCCGTGCTTTTCTGTGTTTGTGTCTGTTGTATGCTTGCTTGTGCACAGCGCCGTGACTGACGCTTTGGCTCAAGCCATTCTGTGTGCGTTGAGTGCAAAGGCATCCCATTCAGTACATCTTGCGATGGCCGCCTGAACCCGTCGTGCCCACAGCATGTCTCCCTTTTGGGCCGCATGATCGCCGCGCTCTAGCTGGCGTAGCACTTGTGTGCCTCAAGGGGAGCCGCCAGGAGGTATTTCATTTTCCCATTCGCGCTGAGCTTGTGGGGATGTCTCGAGCGGCTCGCGTTTTTAGGAGGTGGGCGAGTCGTCTTTGTTCAGTGCCGCATGATCACCTCGACACGCCAGGCATAGAGCACTTTAGTACCCCAGTGGAGAACAACATAACACGTTTTCCGCACTCATACCTCCGCAGCGGGAGGTGCGTTCAAGTGCGCTATGGCGAAAACACGGCAGAAGCCTCTGCCCCCATCTTCCCGCGGCGGGTTCCTCGGGCCAGGTCGCTCTCCGCGTGAGCCCCTGGGCCCGAGACGGGGCGACGGGACGCCCAGCTGTTGTGATTCGTCTCACGACGCGCCGTGGTTCCCCCGTGGACAGCGGTTGCCCAAAAAGAGGCGTCACCGAGTCTCTGGACGCCTCCTGGGGGGGAAAGCAGCGATCGAAAGAGGAGGCCGGATGCCTGGGGATGCCTGGGGTCCCCAGAGGGCTTGTAGAGGACTCTGGAGGGTTTCGGAGTGGATTGAAGAACAGTCAACTCAGGCTTTCCTGGCGGGTCTTGCCAAAGGTGCCCCCAGGATTTTGAAGGAGGCTCCCGCAGCCTCCAGGGCACCCCCCACGAGGCCTAGAGATTCTCAAGGGCTCCGACATGGATCAAAGATGATCAAAGGCCAGGGTTGTAGCGCAAGGGCGCGGAGAAAACCGCGCGTCGCGTATCGTCCAGGGCTCACTTCGATCGGATCGATCCGACTCGATATCGATACCGACCGGTCCAATCCGATGCGATTCCGACATTCCGTCGATCCGATGCGGCCCGATGCTTGCATGGTGAACCTTAGCGTGGCCGAATCGATCCGATTCCGACTGCTTGCCGATACGACCCGATCCGACGATCATAGTGGCTCTTTCTTTGGAGACGAAAAGGGGCGCGCGCCGAAATCCATCCCAGACGAAATTGAGGTTTTTCTTAGAGTTTCAGTGTGCAGGCGCGCCCTGCCGCGCGGTGGTTCCCAGACGCACCTTAGAGCGCGCTGACGTATAATGCGAGGCATTCACATTGCACGTTGCGCATGCTATCGCGTGCAAATCACGCATGGCTTGAGCTACTTCGCAGACGCTTTCTGGCGAGGCCCTTCGGGGGCCCTCTCAGGGCCCGCCGGGGTCGCCGAGTGCCGCGAGCTTCCGGCAGCCATTGTCGACAGTTGGCAAAATCAACGTCGCCGAAATAGTCGCCGAAAGAGCCGTCGAAAAGGCCGCCGAGATTGCCGCCGAAGGAGCCGCCGAAAGAGCCGTCGGAAGGGCCGCCAGAATTGCCGCCGAAATTGCCGCCGAAATTGCCGCCGAAATCGCCGCCGAAATTGCCGCCGAAATTGCCGCCGAAATTGCCGCCGAAATTCCAGATGGTTCCGCCGAGAAAAGACCGAATTTGACCTTGGCTGTGACTCTATGCCTGTGTCTGCGGCGTCATCGCGCTTACTGGAACAGCGATTTCGCTTGCGACGGGGCAATGAAAATTTCGGCGGCTGAATTTCGGCGGCGATTTCGGCGGCTGAATTCCGGCGGCTATTTTGGCGGAGTTCGCAATCATTTCGGCGGCAATTTCGGCGGCAATTTCGGCGGCAAGTTCGGCGGCAATTTCGGCGGCAATTTCGGCGGCGATTTCGGCGGCAATTTCGGCGACAATTTCGGCGGCAATTTCGGCGGCGATTTCGGCGATGATTTCGGCGGCCCTTTCGGCGGCTCTCCTGGCGGCCCTTTTAAGGACCATTTCGGCGGTTTTGCTCTTGACAGCTGTCGACGAATGCTGCTGGGAGCTCGCGGCGCTCAGCTTCGGTAAAGAGTCGATGCGCGGCGACGCAGACTGACCTGACCTCAGCCCGACGATGATTGTAACATTTGTTATCTTGTGGTTTTGGCGGTTATGATGGCGAAGGCCGCGGTAATGTTTGGTTCAGCATGGATGCTCGTCAGGGGGCATTACAGGCTGGCCTACGCGCCCAGCACTGCATGCTTTCAAACAAGAAAAAATTGTCGCGCAACTCCTTCGGAATTCGGCGGCTATTTGGGGGGCCGTGGTGGCTCCAAAGGGTTGTCCTCGGTGACGATGAGCATTTCGATTCGATCCCCCCTGATTCTATGCTGTTTGACCCTGCCTTCGGATAGGTTCGCGCAACGTTGATGCGGTGGCGACCACCACAGCGCGGACGTTCAGGGTTGAACGCCGCCACGGGCATGGATTCGGCCAGCATCGAACGCTACCAGAAAGCCGCGCTCATTCTAGGTCGAACGATCCACGCGGTGTCAGCAACCAACGCCGACGTATTCGCGACTTGAACCTGCGGGGCACGATGTGTGAAGTCAGATGGCATAGTCAGGATCCTCTATCTCCGATCCCAGAACCCCTGACGTCGTGTGCTTGCTTCTTATGTCGACCCCAGGACGTCTCGACCCCTTCCCCGGGATCGGCTTCTCATCAGGAGTTGTCTTGCTGATCCCTGGGCCTGGCAAGGGCCCTAGAGGCAGGCACATGCAACGGAAGCGTCCGTTGTGACTTCTTCACGACGCGAGAGGTTCTGTATGCAAGACGCACGCAAGAAGCCGCGCCTAGACGGCGCATCGGCAGAACATCCACATGATGCGAAGGCCAAGGACAAATGTGAAATACTGCCTCGCGAATGCAAGCGCGCCGGAAAACAGACACTGAGCGTAGGTCAATGCCGGGCGGCGGAAGACAATGCATTTGCTGGACAACATGCAAGGAGCACGAAGCGCCCCACGACTGTGAAGCAGCAAACGGAGCGCCCGACTGCCAGGCCTCTGATGGGGGTGCGCTTTGGCCTGGGTTTAGAGGCAGATGCAGCCTTCGTGACGAGAGCCTCCGTGAGGCGAACGGGCTCGATGCCGCCCCCTCGGCCCGTGGGCCTATCCTGGGGTGCGCCCTGGCCAGACTCTGTAGGCGGATCCAGCCGTGGCCACAAGGGCGCCCCAGAGGGTCCGAATCGAGCGAAAAGCCAGGTAGAGCCCTCTCACTGAGCGGTGTCTTGCTGGTCCTGGGGCCGGGAAGGTGGCATCGGGGAGGCCGAAGCGTCGACAAGCCAGCCGACAAGACTTTTCTGCGACGCCCGGATCCGAGGGATCCTCGAACCATCGATGTTTGACCTTCGAACCTCGGCGATCGACGTTCCATCCATACCCCTTCTTCTGCCGCCCGCTCTGGGCGCTGGGATGAGGAGGGTACGGACCAGGAGCTCAGCCTTCAGAGAACGAGACGTGCCACTCAAACCCCTCGCAGAGTTCTGGCGTAAGCAGGCAGGGCCGCTCGCGGTCCGATCCGATCCGATCCGATCCCCGCATCTCGCTCTCGGCTTTGACCCGATCTGACGCGAGCCGAGTCTCTCTCCGGCTTGGGGCGAGCCCGATCAAGGATTCCAAGCGGCCCGATTCAGCGAGGCTTCAGCCGCGCTGCGGTCCGTTACCGATCCGATCCGATTTCGCCATTCTTTCCAGCGGAGGCCTGGCAGGGGCATGGATCTAGGCTTCGATCGCTGCTTTCATCCCAAAAAGTGATCCTGAGGGTCGCCATGAAGCAAACAGACTCCGGGGGATTTCCAGAACCAGCTTTTCACTCCGAGTCGTCCGACGGTCCCAGGACCTGGGGAGTGCTGGACCCTTTTTCCTCGGGACCCGTCTCCATCGTGCTGGGGATCCTCGAACTACCAATTTGTAGGAGAACTCTCGACCCCTTCCCCAAGGCCGGTTTTCCATCCCAAATAGTTTAGTTGACCGTCCCGAGGCCCGAAATTGGCCTGCAGATGCAAAAAACGGCGACAACCCGGCCGGTTCGATTTTTTGTGGTGCATGGATGTGGGGGATCCGATCGCGAATGGGAGGGCGAGGAGGGCGAGGAGGGCGAGCAGGATCAAGTTGCATCCGCGCTCGTGACCCGTGACCTGCCCTCCTGGCGATCTCGGCCCATTCCCCCGGGACCGGCCCCTCGTCTCGTCGAGCCGCTTTCTTGTTCGTCCTGGGGCCAGAACGCGGCCCTGCGAGGGGCAGGAGAAGCGACGCGCGAAGCTCAGCATCGCGATGCCTTGCCTCGCGCCGCCAGGGCCCGAGGGAGCACCGAAGGCCGAGGAGGGCCCGAGGGGGGCCTTGAGAGGGAGCCGCCCGGCAGGCCGCGGCGCGGCCGTTCAACTTCTGCGCGGGCCCCGCCGCACTGCCCGTCGAGCTGCTGCACCGAGTCGCGGAGCAGCTGGCCGACTTCGAGGGCGCCGGCCGCCGTCGCCGTCGCAGGGCTCGGTTCGGTCGACTCCTCCAGCTCGGTTCGGTTCGGCTTCGCTCGACTCCGACTCTGGTGCGCTTCGACTTTGGGTTCCGATCTGGATGTCGGTGTCTCAGCGGAGGCCTGGCTAGCCTGCCGATCTCTGCCGACTCGACTTCTCCCGACTTGGCTGCCGATTTCCGCCGATCTGATTCGTTTCGATCGCCGATCCGACTTATCGATTCGATGCTGGGCTCTCCTGGGGCGCCGGCCGCCGTCGCCGTCGGCTCTGTTTCGGGCCCAGACCTCCAGAGTACTGAACAAGTCTAGAAAGTTTTTCGCAATTTTCTGCCTCGGGGGCGTCCCTGGGCCCCGAGGTGGTGAAAAATAGGGCCTGGGTTCTCGAGGGTGGGGGGTTCTGGGGTGCTTTTCTGGTTTCCTCCTCTTGCTCTTCCTTCTGTGTTTCTTCTCGTGATCCGTGTCGTGGTTTTCGTTTTCGTCGTCGTGATCGCCGTCGTCTTCGTCGTCCTCGTCGCCTTCTCTGCGCACGCCACCAAGTACTTCAGAAAGTGAAGGAAGAACATAGGAACACTGAAAGGATGAGTAGGGGGAGGAGATGGCGAAGGCGGACGAGAAGCAACAGCAATCAGCTTCCCTTTGAACATGCTGCAGCTGCCCGTGCCCCTACAGGCTCTCATCCTCCGTACACCTCTGCTGCACTCTCTCCATGTTGCTACCCCTCCTTCTAGTCATTGTTCTCCTGATCATGGAGCTCCGTCTCCAAATCCTGCTCCTCATTCAAGCGTGCTGGTCGGTGGCGTCGGGGGCGCGAGGGCGCGGGGGCTGACCCCAGGCACTGGCCTGAGCATCATGGAGATGAGCCACAGGGACGCGGGCGGGCCGGTGCAGCGGATGATCCAGGACGCGACGTTCGCCGTCAGGAGCTTCCATGGGCAAGTTGTAAGCTTTTGTCCACAGGGGTGGGTGTTAAGTCTGTTGGTGCCAGTGAAGCCACTGAGGTCCCCTCCAAACTTTGGAGGCGGCGCGCCAGCTTAGCTGAGCATCTCAGCGGCGTTTCGTGACACGTTCATCAGCGAGCTTCATTTGTCGGTCCGTTGCTTTCCTCGCCGGGACCCGGCCATCAGGGCTTGAGATCCGAAGTCCCCTCGTCGTCTGGGTCGGAGGTCACGATATCCTCGCCCCCGAGACCACAGAAACAAATACGACATCGGAGGTCTCGGCCTCTTGCTTTGGTCCTTCGGTCGAGCCCACCTCGTTGCCGCGGCCTCCCGCGGCTCGGGAAACGGGCCATGATAGCTGGCGGCGAATACAGGGGGTTGGCGAGAGAGTGCGGCCCTCTTGGCAGGCCCTGCTGAATCTATGGTCTTAAGACTCTACTGCCTGGCCCCCTTCCTTGTTGGTTTCTGAGGCGCGCACGGACACAGGAATGCGCGCCGAACCTTGGAGGCACGGGCCCTTTAAATAGGGACCTGAACCCCAAACCCGGACAGAAGCCACTATTACCAGAAACGACCAAGGCACTCCATCCGGCAAAGGGCATCCTAAGCAAAAGCAACCTTGTGGCGCTCGGGAAGGGACGTTCTCATCCTTGTGCTCTCCCCTCCCCCCCCCCCCCCCCCCCCCCCCCCCCCCACCCCCCCCCCCCCCCCCCCTTCCCCCCCCCCCCCCCCCCTTCGAATTGACTCCATCTGGACCCCCCCCCCCCCCCCCTCCCTCCCTCCCTCCTCCCCCCCCCCCCCTCCCCCACCCCCCCCTCCCTACCTCCTCCTTTCTCTCCTATAAACTCCTCCCTCTCCTCCTCCCTCTCTCCTCCTCCTCTCCTCCTCCTCCTCTCCTCCTCCTCCTCCTCCTCTCTCCTCCTCCTCCTCCTCCTCCTCCTCCTGCTCCTCCTCTGGCTTATGCCGGCGCACCACTCAGACGCTTCGTGGCCTCATAGGAGGTTCCACCGAAAGCCTGAGGGGCAAGGTCTGCATGCCCGCCTCGCTTCATTTCGGCACACCCCCACACGTTTGTTGCCGTTGACGGGGTTGAGCCGTGGGCTCATTGGCATGGTCGCATGACGGCCCAGCCCTTATTTCGGCAAGCCGCTCTCGCGTTTTGTGGCCTCACAGGGAGTTCCGCCGAAGGATTCAGAGGCAGGGTCCGCACGGTGGCCCCGCTCCATGTCGGCACACCCGTCGTGTGCTTCGTGGCCCCGCAGGGAGCTTCACAGAAGGCTCCAGCGGCAGGGTCCGCATGCCAGCCTCGCACAATCTCCGCACCCTTTCGGCGCGCCCCTGTGGCGTCTCTTGGGCCCACGCGGAGCTCCGCTCGCGTTGCCACGCGGTGCCCGCTGCGAGGCCGCGTGGCGAGCAGGAGGCGTACTCGTGTTGCGCCCCTCGGCGCTGTCACGCGGCGAGTAGAAGAGAATGTCATGTTTCTGTTTGGCCCCCCAGGCGTTGCCACATGACGAGCGGAGTGGAGCAGCATCTGTTCCCCCCAGGCGTTGCAGCATGACGAGCAGAGTGGAGTACTGTTTTTGTTCGGTTCTCAGGCGTTGCCCCGTAACGGACAGAATAGAGTATAGTTGTTTTGTTCCTCCCCACCGGTGTTGCCACGTGACGAGTGAAGTGGAATAGTTGCAGTTGTCCGCACTGCTGCGTTGACATGTGGCGGATCGAAGAGAATAGTTAGTATGTGTCATTCGCCCCCTAGGCGTTGCCACGCGACGAGTCGAGTGGAGTAGTCTTTGCTTCACCCGCCAGGCTCTGCGGTGCCATGCGACGAGCAAGAGTCGAATCGTTTTGTCTTCCGCCCCGCTGCGTTGCCATGTACCGAGTCTAATTGTTTGTATGTTTGTTGGCCCTCCCAGGCGTTGCCACGTGACGAGTAGAGTGGAATAGCATTTATTTCGGCCCCTCTGCGCCGCCATGCGATGAGTAGAGCAGAATCATATGTGCTCCGCCCCGTTGCGTTGCCATGTGGCGAGCAGAAGCTCACCTCATTGTTTTGTGCTCCCCAGGGGTTGCCGTTGCCGCGTGACGAAAAGAGTGGAGTGGTATCTGTTTCCGTCCTCCAGGCGTAACCGCGCGACGACCATGCGTACAACGGGGTACCGGGGCCAGGGGCCCCCAGGCAGAGACCTCTACAGCAAATGTGGTTGTGCGCCGGGGAGCTGGGTCCGCACTGGGAGGGTGCCGCCTGTTCCCTCTCCCTGCTCTTGCTGCTGCTGTCCACGCGTGGCATTCAGTTTTTCTCACCTGGCTGCCCAGGCAGTGTGACCCACGACGCCCTGGGATGGGGTTGCGCTGGGTTGCGGGGGGGGAAATACAAGGTTCTTATTTGTCGCCTGGGGGGAATGTGTTGGGTCTGGCGAGGATTGTCCACGTTGCCGCCCGTGGCTGCCTCGTTGCCGCCTCGTGTGCTGGGTGGGTCCGGCGAGGTTTCGTCTCGCTGCCGCCTTGTTGCCACCGCGGGCGCTGGTTGGGTGCGACAAGGTTTCGCAACGTTGCCGCCTCGTGTGGGTCTGGCAAGGTTTCGCAAAGTTGCCGCCTCGTTGCCGCCTGGGTTGGCGAAGTTTCGCCACGTTGTCGCCCGTTGCCACCTTGTGGCCGCCTCATGCGCTGGGTGGGTCTGGCGAGGCTTCGCCACGTTGCCGTCCGTTGTTTTCCTCGTTGCCGCCTCGTGCGCAGGATGGATCCAGCGAGGTTTCGTTTCGCCACGTTACTGGCCGTTGAGTCCTCGTTGTCGCCCCGTGCGCTGAGTGGGTCCAGCGAGGTTTCGCCATATTGTCGCCCGTTGCCGCCTCGTTGCCGCCTCGTTGCCGCCTTGTGCGCTTGGTGACGCCCGTTGCCGCTTCGTTGCCGCCTTAAGGTTGCACCACGTTTGCTGGACCACACAGCCTTCACCACCTCGTTTGCACATCCACAGTGCAACAACTTTCTAGTTAGGGACCACGCCGGATCACATTTCTGACGTCAAGCTTTCTTGTCCCATGTGCCTATTTTAGAGAGGCTTCTCAGACGCCGCGGGGCCTTTGTAAGGAGGCCCCTGCCTTCCCCCCGCCCTCTCCGCAGGCTGCTTCCCTCGCTCCACCCCTGCGTGCGCGCGTGCGCGACGCCAAATGGTGCCCTGGAGGGGTCCGTTGGTCCATCTTGATCGGGCCTGTGCCGGGGAGGACGATCCTGGAGGTCCCGGCCTCCTACGACATCATATGGCAGCAGGGCGGCGCGCACGGGCAGTTCGCGGCAGTGCCGCTGAACCTGCTGGGGGAGAGGCGCTCCGCAGACTACGTGGACACCGGAGTGTGGTCGCAGAAGGCGATGGCCGAGGCGTTGAGGAACAAACAGCCGCACAAGCATACATTTCTGCGGTTTGGGTGGGCTTGTTGGGTCGAAGCTGGGCCCCCCTTGGCGGCGCCCCTGGCGCAGCACCTGGCGCGCTCCGCGCGCCAGGGGGAGGTGGTCCAGCGCCGACCCAAGAGGTCCTCGCGGACCTCCAAACAAATATGTTCGGCAGAGAAATCTGAACCCCATCCTCGTCGTAGCGACGCAGGCAAGTCGATGGGCGGCGGGGGTAGGATACGAAATTCGTTGAGCACGTGGCAGAATCCGAACCCTAGCCCCGTGTCCCATCGACCCAGGAGAATCGATGGTTGGTGGGGGTAGGGTTCGGATGTCGCCACCTATGTCCCCGTGCCTGTGCAACAACGCAGCAGGAAGGAGGTTGAGTGTATGAACAGCACAATCCCGATGAGTAGTCTTCACTTGGGCGGGTTGTGATCCCGACCTCGTCTTCGTCCGCGCGGTGGTGAGGAGGAGGAGGAGGAGGAGGAGGAGGAGGAGGAGGAGGAGGAGGAGGAGGATAATGAGGATGAGGAGGAGAAGGCTTGCATGCTACGGTGATGCTGCTTGTACGCTGCGCTATCGACAACGTTCGGTCGAAATTCGCACTTCCATCTGCTGCTCGCGCTTGAGGACCGTCTGCCCCGCCGATTCGAAAGTAGTGTGTATGTGTGTGTGTGTGTGTTGTGTGTGTGTGTGTGTGTGTTTCTGTGTCTGTGTCTGTGTCAATGTCTGTGTCTGTGTGTGTGGTTGTGTGTGTGGTTGTGTGTGTGGCCCGCGCCCCGGCCGCCTGCTGTCCTGCCGCCGCCCCGACCCCTAAGGCGCTCGCAGCCGCGCCCCAGACGCCCAGCTGCTGCCCCTCGCGCCGCCCCGGACGCCCTGCCGAGCCTGGCTTCGCAGTTGCACGAGTGCGCTTGGCATCGCGCGATTGGGCGAATAATGCTTGGCAGCATTATGCTTGTTGTTGTCCCTGGGCGCCTGTAATTTCGTACTGCTTCCCTTTGCCCCGCCACGCGCCTCCAGCCCTGGCCCGCCCAGCGCGCGCTCCCAGATCCCCTGGTCGCCGCCGCTGCGCCGCTGCTGCCGCCCCGGCCCGCTCGTGGTGGAATTCTTCCGCCTCTGAGCGCCTCCTCCTCCCCTTCCGCCCGCGGCCCTTTTGTCCTCCTTCCGCTCTTGCACGCCGGACATTTAGCTTGGTAGTGTCCCTGCTTCGCTCTTTCGAAGGTGCGGATTGCCCCGCCTCGCCGCCGACGAAAAATGTGCGTATGCGTGCCCAGCTTTAGCTCATTGCGTGCGTGTGTGCGTGTGTGTGTGTGTGTGTGTGTGTGTGTGTGTGTGTGTGTGTGTGTGTGTCTGTGTGTGCGTGTGCGTGTGCGTGTGCGTGTGCGTGTGCGTGTGCGTGTGCGTGTGCGTGTGCGTGTGCGTGTGCGTGTGTGCGTGTGTGCGCGTGCGCGTGCGTGTGCGTGTGCGTGTGCGTGTGCGTGTGCGTGCGTGTGCGTGTGTGTGTGTGCGTGTGTTTGCGTGCGTGCGTGCGTGCGTGCGTGCGTGTGTGTGTGTGTGTGTGTGTGTTGTGTGTGTGTGTGTGTGTGTGTGGGTGTGTGGTGTGTGTAGGGGGGGGGGATGGGTGGGTGGGCGGGTGGGGGGGGTCGCGACCATGGGTCGCGGGTGTGGGTCGCGGGGGGGTCGCGGGGGGGCCGTTGTCGGGTCGCGAGAACATCGCGGGTTTTCGCGGGTGGGTCGCGGGTGGGTCGCGGGTGGGTCGTTGGGTAGTCAAGTCGTGGGGTGCGTATTAGGGCACGGCGCGAGGTGGGTCGCGGGGGCGACGACAACAAAATGACAGCACACAACAATAACCGACACCGCGGAACCATACTTCAGCCACGCACCCACGGACACTGTAGGACGTTCGGCCATCTAGATATGATGTCTTGTCTGTTCCTCCAGAGGCGTCGAAGTACTGCGAGGTGAGAATCGCAGCCGCGACGGAGGCGTCGTGCCATAGCGAGATTCCCCCAGTGGAGTCTTGGGACCTTTCGGAGGATTCGGCGTACGTGCACATCTGCGCAAACGACACGATCTACGGCCTCGAGTTCCTGCAGGACCCTGACGTGGGCGACAAGCTGCTCGTGGCCGACTTCACTTCCACCTTGTTGTCCCGGAGGGTCAACTTCGACAGGCACTCGGCGAGAAGAAAGCAACAGAAGCACAAATGTTCGGAGGTCGCCGCGGATTTTTGTCGGTCGGCGCTGGATCCCCCTCCTGGTGCGTGGATCGCGCCAGGGGTATCGCGGGAGGCGCTGCCAAGGGGTGGGGTCCAGCGCCGATCGAAGAGATCCGCGCAGACTTTCGAGCGTTTTTGTTCCTACCGTTCTTCCTTGTCCTAGGTATGCGGCGATCTACTGCTCAGCTGGAAAGAACCTTGGCACGGCAGGCGTGTGCTTGGTCGTGGTGCGGAAGGATTTGCTGGGGCGGGCACGGGCGAACACGCCCTGCATCCTCGATTGGACCGCCTACTCGCAAACGGCTCCAGTGCCATCCCTCCTGAACACGCCGCCAGTGTTCCCCCTGTACATTCGGGACGGACGAACTGCAGGGTTTTCTTCTGAGCTCGTTCGGCGTCTGAGCCTATTCGGCCGCCGAAAGGGCCGCCGGACGGTCTCAATTCTGACAGGCCAGTGCGAAGTTCGCCCGCTCGGCAGCCGAATGATATCAATCCCATGTCCACTCGGCGGCCGAATGGGCTCAGACGCCGAACCGAACTTAACTGGCTCAGAAGACACCCTGGGGAAAGGAGGGGATTGGGAAAGGGTGGGGCATGACGTCTGCTGCACGTGCAGCTGGATTCGACCCCGCCGCCGCGCGCCTTCCTCGACACGCTGGGTGCCTGCGGCGCCGGGAGGCGCCGGGAAAACCAGCTGACTACGTGGGATGCTTCGCTGCCCACCCCCTTTTACGCCCCCCCCTCATTCGTCACTCGTCCGACCCGACGCATCTGCCTGGAGGTCCTCAGGCACCTCTTGGAGCAGTGGGGCACCAGCGGCACCGGAGCACTCGCCGCGCTGGAGTCGCGAGCTGAGGCGCGCGCGCGGCGCCTCTACCGCGAAGTGGACGAGTCCGGCGGCTTCTATACGAACCACGTGTCGGACGCGAACCGCTCTCGCGTCACCATCTGCTTCCGCTTCGGCGCGGACGCGGGCATGCTGCGGGAGTGGGACGGTAGCATCACCTCGATCGCGCAGCCGACGCAGCTCGAGGCGCGGTTCCTGGCGGAGGCCCAGGACCGCGGGCTGCTGCAGCTGGGGGGGCACCCCGCCTTTGGTGGCATCCGCGTCTGCCTGTACAACGCAGTGCCCGACGCTGCGGTGGACGAGCTGGTGCCCGAGGAAGAAGAAGTCGCAAGCGTAAATTGTCGGAGGCCCGCGCGGGCTTCTGGGATCGATTCGGATCTGCGCTGGCCTTGGCGCGCGGAGCGCGCCTCGGGGCGGCGCCAGAGGCGCCGCCTGGGGGGCTCGAGCGCCGATTCAAGAAAACCGCGCATGCCTCTGACATATTATGCATGCTTGTGTAGCTTTGTTGCCCTCCAGGTGTGCTTCATGCGCGCCTTCCGCGAGGCCAGCTGGCATGAAGGAAACGGGTCCTGAGGGAAATGGGTCCTGGACCCCGGGGCCTCCCCCTCTGGACCAGTTTTTCTTCCAGAGTCGTTTTATGACGGTCCTGCGGGCCCGGAGAGCGAGCCCGAAATCGGGCGGGTGGTAATGGGGGGGCCTAAAGTGAGCGTTTTTGTTTTTTTACTCTCCGGCGTAACGCTGGTTACCCAGGCCCCCCCCCGGGGAACGCTAACGATCGTGCCGTGGGGGAGGGGGGGCCTGGCCCCCACCCCACATGCTGGGAGCGGACCCCTCTGAGGTATGGTGCTGTGTTCACAGGCATGGCGTGGTCTGAACGGCACGCGTTGATGCTCACGAAAGTTGTTGTTGCGCTCGCAGTCGTCGTCGTCCTCGTCGTCGTCGTCGTCGTCGTCGTCCGTCGTCCGTCGTGCTTCGTCCTTCGTCCGTCGTCGTCCGTCGTCGTCCGTCGTCGTCGTCGTCATCGTCGTCGTCGTCGACGTCGTCTTCGTCGTCGTTTTCGTCGCCGTCGTCGCCCAATGCAGCTGGCGATGGCTAAACTACCGCAGGCTGGTTCGACCACTTCTCCGCAAGTGTAAATTGCGGTGACTCTCTCTCTTCCGTCTGGCCGGTGTGCAGCGCGATATATTGAACGCGCCTAATAAGGACGCGCGCCTTCTCCAGGGTACCCTTGTGTCCTTGCTTTTGCGGCCTGTCCTTTGCCGCTTTCAGTGGCCAGCTTTTGTAAAACAATCCCAACTTCGGCTTCCAAAGGTCTTGCGTCCTTACCACCCGTCCTTACTGCACGTATCGAGTGTAGACCCAGCGCCATGGAGAAGATGAAGACTGGGCGGCCCCACGCCTTCTCCCGCGGGCGCTGTGGTGCGCGCAGGCGCTGTGGTTCACGCAGGCAGCGTGGTGCACACCAGCGCTGCGTTGCACACGGCTGATGCGGTGTACGCAGGCGCTGTGGTGTACGCAAGCGCTGTGGTGCACGCAGGCATTGTGGTGTACACCGACGCTGCGTTGCACGCGGTTGCTATGGTGTACACAGGCGTTGTGGTGTACGCAGGCGTTGTGGTGCAAGCGTGTAGAATCCCCAAGCGCTCCAATTTCCACAGGGATCCCTTCAAAACGTAGATGTAGCGTTCGTTTTCAGTGGAATCCAAAGGCGCCCCAATTTCCAGAGGGATTCCTCTATCAAGATTTTTTTGTGGAATCCACAAGCACTCCGTTTTCCATAGCGACTCTTTTTCTTTAAATTCTATGTATAATTCGGTTTTGTGGAATCCAGAGGCGTTTCATTTTTCCATCGGCTTCCTTTAAATATATTATTATAAGCAATGGTTGTCTGTAAAATCCTACTATACACAACGGTTACTGTAGTATACGCAGGCGCTGCGGTGTGCATGGGCGACGTGGTGCTGCAGTGCACGTGGCTGTTGTGGTGTACGGAAGCATTGTGATGTGTACACGAGTGGCGCTGTGTTGAGCACAGGCATTTGGGCACTGTTGTGTACACAGGCGATTGATGCGCCGGTGGCGCGGTCGCACCTTCGCGGGAGCACGCTGCGGCCGCCGTTACCGTTACCTTCCCGCTCTCCCCCCACCTCCCGGGTAACGGCCTATACCCGAGAAAGAAAACGAAGGTCACAGATAAGTGGTGAAGAAAAAGACCCGGAAGGGATACTTTCGGCCCCTTTGGAGCCAGCAAGGGCCCCAAAGGGGCCCTTTAAAGGGCACCTTTCAGGCCCTTCTCTTCAGGTCACCCCCCATTACCACCCACCCCTGAACACGGCGGACAAAACTCGGGACCCGTTTCCCTCGAGACCTGCTCCTTCCATGGCGAGGCCAGGGCGGACGCCCGCGGGCTCGCGGCAAAGGCGGGCCTGGTCGCCGACGGCGGCGCTTCCGAGGCGCCGACGGAGCTGGCGCCAAGCGCGTCGAGCCCCTCGTTGGCGGAGTGCTCCTCGGGCCCCTCTACGCCCCGGTAGGGCCGCGGCTTGGAGCGGTCGACGCTGCCGGTGCGTTGTTCCCGGTGTGTTTGGCGATGGCCTCCTTCCCCTCCTCCCCTCCAGGCATGAGACTGTTTTTGTGGGCCTGGCGGTATTCCTGGTATCGGGCCCGCCCCCGGCCCCCCCCCCCAGATAGCCTGACTCTGTCGGTTGCGCAGGTCCGAAGGGGGTGCGCAGTGCTGGTGCGCGCGGCCATGCGTGCGGCTGCCCAGACGTAAAGGTTCGGTCATCGGCCCCCACCTCCGCCCCCACCGGAGAACCCCCGGATGTCGCCAAAAAATCAAAAACTGCCTCCGCCCGCTCGGGGGCCGTTTTCGGGCCCTGGGGCCACAAGCCATGAAGAAAAGCTGCCCCCCAGGGAAGCGGTCGAGACCTCCAGGGCCGCGGATGGAGAAAAGCGTACTGGCTGATGCCAAGGCTTCTCCCTCCTCCCTCTCGGTGAATTCCAGCGAGCGCGAGGAGAGCCAAGCGTCAACGAGCAAGCATGTTTCTTTTCTGGAGTGCGGCCAGAGGGGTCGACATGGAGCGCCTCGTGCTGTGCACTCCCTCTGCCTCCTGGCGGCGGGGGATTCTCAGAGGCCCTTCAGGCTTCCAGGAGTCCATCTTGGACGCCTCTGAGCCCCCTTGTTTTCTCAGAAGGCTCGGCGACTTGGCGATTGCGTCTCTCCTCTCCCTCTCTTTCCCTTCGGGGGATGTCGGCTGTGCACCTCGACATTCCTGGGACCTTGATCCGCGCAGACGCCCTCTTCGCCTGGCCCGGGAGACACGTGCAACGATTACCAGTTTGAAACATATTCCTATCCCTGTGTCTGGCATCACCTCACCTCGATGTCGATCTGAAGGGTTCCCTCAGTTTCTGAGGGCACATCCCTAAGCTTGTCCTCGCTTTTCGCTCGACCATCTTAGGGATAGGGATAAGTTCGAGGCTGGTTCACCGATCAGGGGCCCAGGATGGGCCTGGCCAAGATTCGCCAGGGTGACCTTTGCTGCGGGTCCACTGGGGACCCCCGATCGCTGGACGCGATGCGATGGCAGCGGCCTGCGCGCTTGGGCCTCCTCGCGCACCCCCGCCCCAGAGCCGCACACCAAAGGTCACCCTTGCCTGGGGCCCAGTGGCCCCGGGTCACTCTTGCGTGCAGCTGGATGTTCGACGTCCCCCGATGCCTCCTCCGCGACGGCAGGAGGCGAACGCCGCCTCTGGGCACCCTCCCGTGCTCACCCCAGAGCGGCGTCGAGCAGTCCCTGCGGGCCGCCCGAGGCAAAGGCCTCGGGAGCTCCAGGCGCGGCGAGTGCCGTCTGTGGCGCCGTCGAACCCGACGGGCCCGCTCGTGCTGGTCTGTCGCCCTGGGAGAGGCTGTGACGGTGCTGAGGACTGTGCAGCTCTCGCTGTGCGGCAGGGGGCATGTTGAACAGATCGGCTCTGTGGGACCACACGTGAGCCGCGGATCGCTGCCACCAGTGTTCATTGTCGAATGCTGTGCGGCGCCTGGTTCTCAGTTGTCGAATTCGGGTGCTGTGTCATGCCTGTTTCCTGTGCGTGTTACGGCGCTGCCGAGTGCCAGAACAGTGTCAGCCTAAAGGGCCAGCTCTGCTTGATATCGAAGACGGTGCCGTGCCCTACGTTCGTGTCGTTTCCTGGGAGAGTGGGCAGATGACCAGCCAACTTATCCCTTTTTTGTCAAGACCATGTGCGACCGCTACTACCTAATGCTATGCCGAATTAGTCGCCAACTCGGGCACGCCCTGCTTTTGTTGAGACCACTGGTGCCGAGCGTGCTGCAGTCTCGGCTATGATGCCAAGCTGTACTCCCAGGTTTCGTCGTTGGTCATGCCGTCCTGCGTATGCCCACATGCCAGTGGAGTCGGGGCGTGTTTTGCGCGTGGATTGACGCCTTTGTCGCGATGCATGTCTGAGGTTCGACTGGTAATGTGGGTGGCCCCGCGGGCTGGAGAGAGAATGGGATGATAGGCAGCACGTCGTCATCACCCCCCATCGGCCGTCTGCCGTCAGAGTCGGTGTTCGTGAGCTCGCACACAGGCGTGATCTTCACCCGACATCCTCGCAGTGTAGCGAGCAGTTTTATATCAGTAAGCGTTGACTCCAACAAGAAACATCTACGCTATCCTATTCGACAACACTATATTCCGATATATTCTCTACTCCCTACTCTCTACTCTTTGCTCTCTACTCTCTACTTGTACTCTCTACTCTCTACTCTCTACCCTGCTCTACTCTTTCCTGTGTTGTTGAAGATACGGGCCAAGAGCATAATTCACGATATGGTCGAGCCCACTAGCCATATCGATTTCGCGGCAGGGGCAGGGATGGCCCCGACTGATGCGGCGATTGAGGAACTGACTGCTCAGGTGGCCAAGATGAATGGGTCTCTCTCGGAGGTGCTGGTCCAGGTTAGCGAGCTTGCGGCTAGTGTTGTCGCTTTGCAGAAGAATTTTGACGAGCAGCGTGCCAACATCTCGAAAACAGAAGCGGAGCTTGAAAATATTTGGAACTGGAATTCCAGTCTCTCCGGGGTGAGTTGTGATGGGGGTGGTTCCAGTGGTTCTACACCAAAAATCCCGGGTGCCTGCTCAGTCTATGCGCGGTTGGAATCCCGATGTCTTGTCCATGGCCATCCATGTGGGGTTTGGTGACGAAGTCACTCGTAGTATTTTCCCGGGGGCGGGCGCCAAGACTTCCTCTGCGTGCGCTCCAGCCGCTAAGAAGATTGACGCGTTCGTTTAACCATTGCTCTGAAGGTTTCGAGCTCAAGACTCCCAAGGGCCCCAGGACCTTGCGCTCGAGGCCGCTCCTCGATGCCTAGACTGACGAGATGTTGACTGCCATGGGGAAGAGTCGTCGCAACGAGCTCGAGGGCCTCCTCAAAGATATTCTAGCGCTCAAAGGGTGGCCCGTTGACTCGTCGGGCGGCGAAGGGGTTCATTTTCGTTTTGGGCGAGGTCTCGGGCGATGCTGCGAAGCTCCATCATGTTCCGAAGCCTGCGTCGACGCTCGAGATGCCCAGGATCGTCGCGCTTGCGTGCAACTTCGAGGCCACCGGTATCGGAGGTAAGCGTCAGGCGACTGTGGACCATGTCTTAGGCCAAGTGGGCCTTTCACGACGGCAATTCTTCTTCCGGGGGGGTGCCCCGTCGGGGGTTGGTTGGCTGACGCAGGACGTTGCCTTTATCTTGCGCGATGGCCGATCATGCGAGGCGCAATCCGTTCCAGGGGAGATTGGGGCAGCGCAGTTCTTCCCGTTCCTGCCGAAGGAACCAGAAACCTCTCTCTGTCGTTGCATGGAATGCTCGCGGTTCGTCTAGAAGTGTCAGCAGTATGAAGGATCGGGCCTGCGCTCGATAGCGCATCTTCTCGGGGTTGCTGAGGAAGCACCAGATTGTCTGCGTTCAGGAGCCCCGCGGGCGCTCTGGGGACCTGGTCGCCCTTGAAAAGTTCTCTTCTCGCGAGGTTTTCCCTGAGCGCTCGTCTTGATGAGGTTCCTGGGCATGGGGTCCTGGTCTGTGTTCGGGAGTCGCTCGCGTCTCACTTTTCCGGATTCGCTCTAAGACCGCTGATCCTTGCCTACGTCCGTGGATGGAGCGCCTCTGGATTCCTGGGAATCGTGGCCGCTCGCATTCCGAATGTTGCGGCTGGTCTCGTGCATCGCTGTTATTGTCGTTATGTTGTTTGCCCCGCTCGTTTGCGATCCTCTGCTTCATCCCGCATCCCGTTCGGAGATTTCAATTCTGCGCCCGCAGATGAAGGTGGGCAGGACCTCGAGACCTGGGATCGCTAGTCGCGGGGATACTGCGTTCAACCGCGAATGGACATGCTCCGGTGACCGGGCTGAGTTGCACCTGCCGCAGGATATCCGCCACGCCTATCAGGGCCCCAAGTTAACTCCACTGTTCGTCTGGGTCGCGCGCGTGTTGACATCCCCTGGGCAGTCTCGATGGATTTAGTTGCCGCTGGTTCGACGATTTGGCATGCCTACCAATCTGAAGAACCCTTTCCGATCACGCCCCTTCGGTGGTGACTGTTGTTCCAAAGCGTCGTCTTGCGCGTGGCCTTCCTGCCCTTACGCGAGTTGCTCGTGCTTCGGAGTTCGGGGGCCTTCTTTCCGATGGGGTCGCTCGCCAGACTCGCCGCCCCCCGATCGAGCTGCATGCAGCTAGAACTGGGGTGGCAACGCATGAGGCCCATGCTGAGTTTCGCAGAATGCTTCGGCGTCAAGAGGCTCGGACGCAACGCGAGTACTTGCATGCGCCTTGTTGTTGACGCGGGCGCAGGAACGTTCGCGTCCTCCGTTGACGCGGGCGCAGGAACGTTCGCTGGCCCTGCTGCTCTGTGCGCTCGCATTGCGCGGTTGAATAACCAGTTGCTTGATGATGGGGGAAACGCTGCAGCGCGCCAGCGATATTCCTGACCGCGAACGCCCGCGTGAGCGCGCGCGTGTGCAACGCAATCGCGAGCGTCGGCGTAGTCTCACAGGTCAGTTCGGCCCGGTGGCATTCCCGCGGGGAGCAATGGCCGCCCGCGTGGCTCCGCACGGCACGCTGGCAACGAGCCCGCAAGATACTGAGGTGGCGTCTCTGCGGCGCGCGAAGCTGATCGCGCGCGGCGGGGCGCCCTGCCACCGCGAATCCAGCGCGCCGACGTTCCTGCGCCTGGTCCCGAGTGAAAGTTGACCCGCGCAGACTTTGCTGAACTTGCGAGGCGTCTTTGGAACTCCACGCCAGGGATTGATGATTCGCCCCGTGGAAGTTGGAATCACCCCGGCACGCAAAACATTGCGCGTGCGTTCTATTGCCATTGCATCTCTCACCCTCGCGTCATTCTCCCCGATGACACCCGTGCATGCCCGTGGTGTTCTTGTCGAAAGGGGGCCATGCGTCTGACGATTCCGCTGTTCCTGCCCGCGGGCCTCCCTCCGCTCGCCCTTCTGTATGCGGGATGCGCTGACTGTCAGCTGGTTGCTGCCGCCGTCGCCTGCCCTCTGGACATTGCAGTCAGGGGGCGTTCCTGGTCGGTCGACCCCGGGCAATATCACCGCCTGTGAAGCTGATTGGAGCCTTCCCCATTTGATGGCGCAGCATGATTGGGCCTGGCACTTTGCTGACTTCAAGGCCGCGTGGCTTAGCTTGTTTATGGAGTGGGGGCTGTTCGTTCTGGAAAATGCGGGCGGGTCCGTTCTGGGCCGCGCTGTTCTTTAAACCTCCACGAAGGTGATGTTGCTAGGGGTAGGGCGCATTGCTGAGGATTATTATGGCTTCCTTTCGCGTGGGCCGTGGGGTTCGCCAACGGCGCCCTGGGTCGATGCTCCGATTTGCTCTTGCCCCGGGCGCAGTCTGTCGGTGGCTCTCAGTTGCAGGTCCTCGTAGGTTTGGCTCGTTAGGATGCGCTGATGACCCCGGGTTCCGCCTTGCGAACGTGTTCATTGATTTGCTGCCTGTCCCCTCGAAGCTCTGCCTCCTTGCGGGTGCCATCGGCTTAGAGCTGCATTGTGGTATGTACGTGTCTATATATATATATATATATATATATATATATATTATATATATATATATATATATGTATATGCATATATATATATATATATATATATATATATCATGTATATTTGGGGCCTTTGGCGCGGTGGTGAACGCGTCCAGTTTGTTCGGTGGCGCAGATGCTTGCGGTTTCTCGTGGGCCCGAAGGAGCGCCGGCCCAGCTTTCCGACGCAGTGCGGTCAGTATTTATTCCGTGTTGGCAGGATTTGTGGAGTGGGCGTGGGCTTGTTCGACTCAGCTGTTGCCCGCGGCGTTCGCGTCGCGCATGCGCTGAGTTGCGCGCTTTAGCCCCGTCGGACGACTGCCCGCCTCTATCGGTTCGAAGGCCGTCCTCTCCAAAACCTTCATGCTGGCCCTCACTACAGTTTCAGTAGTAAGATGATGCGGTTCCTTGCTGATGCAGGGTGCAACGCGCGCTGCGCGTCGATCGGGCATGTCGCGAAAGCGTCGCCGCGCCGAACAGTCAACCGTTTTCCTGCGTCGCAAACCTGCCAGACTGCCTTCGCCGACATCCGCGCCAGTTCTACAGGTCGCAGCATTGCGCGTCTGGTGCAAGGGTGGGTTGCGAACTCGTTCCGGTCGTGCGTGCCTGGCGCAATGACAGAGCTCTTGCCGATAGCCGGACAGATCAATGCTGATCTTGCTGCTCCGTCGCAAGCGCAGTC
Source organism: Prorocentrum cordatum (assembly GCA_963575745.1). NCBI lineage: Eukaryota > Dinophyceae > Prorocentrales > Prorocentraceae > Prorocentrum > Prorocentrum cordatum. Next base: position 531,128 of record CAUYUJ010019493.1, read on the forward strand.
CGTGGAAGCGCTGAGGGAGTCCGAAAGACTTGGTGTGATGTTTGGCGAAGTTTCCAGCAGAGTGCTAACATCGCGCCCCCGCCGTCTTGGCCCTGGCGCGCAGTTTCCGATTTTCCCGGTTGGAATGCGGAGGGTTTGCCGAGCTGTTTCTATGTTTTAGCGGTGGCTGTCTTAAGGGCCCTCTGCCGAGCGGCATGGGCCTCTGCGAGGTTCCACGCGCGCCTAAAACCGCGCTTGATTGGCTGCGGACATGGCAGAGACGATCAGTGCCATTATCTGCGCTGTCCTCGCGTGTTTGCTTTGTTTGCGACCGGGGCCCCGACCGTTTTTCCCTTTGGCTTCGCCTCCCCCCTCCCTGTCCGCAGTTGCGTCGATGGGGCAGCCCCCGACGCTGAGCGTGACGTCGCTTTGCGTGCCTTTGTCGAGGGCTTTGTCCATGCGCGTTCGCAGTTCCGCCTTCGTACTGCGACTGCGGGGGCTGCTTTGCTTGCCCCCCTTGGCGCCCTGGTTCGTTGGTGTGCGCCGCCACCTGCGCAATTTAACCCCCCAAATGCGTGCCGCGCAAATCGACACAGTTGGCATTGATTTGTGGTGGCCTGGCGCGCTGCAGAGCTGAGCGGGAGGGAAACAATCATCATCGGCGCCGACTTGAGCATGATCACTATCGTCAGCACGCGCATCCTCGCACAAGTTCCTGATCGTCATCATTGCGATCATCGCCATGATCAAGATCATGACCATACTCTGCATATTGCAGCATACTCAGCATCAGCGTTGTCATCACCATCATCCCCACCGTCGCCATCAGCTTCACCGCCGTCCTCATCATCACCACCACAATCGCCATCATGAACAACAACATCAGCATTAATGCCATCATCATCACCATCAGCATCCTCAGCGTCACCACCATCATCCTCAGCATCATGGCCTCAGCCATGCCCATGGCCATCACCAATATCGTCGTCATCATCACCACAATCCAGGGGCATCCGAAAAACGAAGGCCCCATCATCGTACTAGATTTCGTAATTATCCGCATCCTGACAGACATCACCATTTCTTCTCCTCCTCCCTTTCTTCCCCCTTCCTCCTGATCCCCGTCCTCCCCCTCCGCATCCATCCCCGGAGATATCGTCAACACCCTCCTTCGCTTCCACCACGTCCTCCTCCTCTTCCACCACGTCCTCCTTTTGATCCTCCTTCTCCTCCTCCTGATCCTCCTCCTCTTTCTCCTCCTGGTCCTCCTCCTCCCCCTGCTGATCCTCCTCCTGCTCCTGCTCCTGCTCCTCCTCCTCCTCCTCCTCCTCTCCCTCCTCCTCCCCATCCTTCCCCTCCTGGTCCTCGTCCTCCTCCTCGACCTCCTCCTCCTCCTCCTCCGCCTCCTCCTCCCCTTCTCCTCCTCCTCGTCCTCCTCGTCCTCGTCCTCCTCTTCCTTCTCCTCCTCCTTGTCATCCTCCTCCTCCTCCTCTTCCTCTCCCTCCACCTGTTCTTCTTCCTCGTCCTCCTCCTCCTCCGTTTCCTCCTTCTTGTCCTCCTAATCCTCCTCCTCCTCTTCCCCCTGTTCCTCCTCCTCCTCCTCCTTTTCCTTCTCTTCCTCCTCCTCCTCCTCATCTTCCTCCTCCTCCTCTTCCCCTCCTCCTCCTCATCATCATCATCTCCCCGATATGCAAAGCTGGACGCGTCGCGCGGCAACGCAGGGCCTGCACTCAGCCTTGCAGCATTTCGGGGGCGGGGGGGGGGGGGGCGGGAGGGGGTAATGACCATCGCGGACGAGACGAGATATCCGAATCACGGAGCGGGCAATCAGTCAAGGACAGCATTCAAAGAACGCACGGCCCAGCACTTCTTGGAACAGGGGGACGGCGTGCCATCATTCAGCGTTCGTCTGCGCTCCATTGTCCTCTTCCCTCTTCCGCCTCCTCTTTTCCTGCCTTCCTCGTCCGTCCTCTGTCTTCCCCTCGTTCGCCCTCCTCGTCCTCGTCCTCCTTATCCTCATCCTGGCCCACATCCTCCTCCTCCTCCTCCTCCTCCTCCTCCTCCTGCTCATCATCGCCATCACCATCCTCACCGAGTTGAACATGATCACAATCGTGAACACGCGCATCTTCCAAAAGGGCTCCAGATCGCCATCGCTGCGATCACCGTCCTGATCATGGTCATGGCCATATTCCGAAGCATCATCCGCATACTCAGCATCAGCGTTGTCATCATCATCATCATCATCATCATCATCATCATCAGCAGCAGCAGCAGCAGCAGCAGCAACATCATACTCAGCATCAACACCATCATCATCATCATCATCATCATCATCATCAGCAGCATCAGCATCATCATCATCATCATCATCCTCATCCTCATCATCATCATCATCATCATCATCATCATCATCATCATCATCATCATCATTATGAGCATCATAATTGTCAGCATCACAATCCTCACCATCAACTGCAGAATCACATAGTATCATCATCAGCTTCAACATCATCATCATCATCACCACCACCATCACCATCATCGCCATCATCACCATCATCAACATCACCGCCGTCATCATCATCAACAGCAACGTCACATCATCATCACACCATCGCCACCACCGTCATCATCAGCATCATCAATAGTAACGACAACACCATCAACACCGTCATGACGAACATACAAATCAGCTCCATCCCCATCACCAGCATAGCCATCAACATAATGGCCATCGTTACGGTCATGCTTACCACCATGATGATCATCATCATCATCATCATCATCATCATCATCATCAGCATCACCATCCAGGGGCATTCAAGAATTGATGTCCCATCATCGCATTTCTATTCTTACTCATCCGCATCCCAACCAACATCCCCAGTCCTCCTCCTCCCCCTCCTCCTCCTCCTCCTCCTCATCCTCCTCCCCCTCCTCATCCTCGTCCTCCCCCTATTCATCCGTCCCCCGAGATATCATAAGCATCCTTCCTCTTTGCCTCGTTCTCCTCCTCGTCCTCACCCTTTTCCTCGTCCTCCTCCTCCGCCTCCTCTTCCTCCTGATCCACTTCTTGCTCTTCCTCCTGATCCTCTTCTTGCTCATCCTCATACTCCGCATCCTCCTCATCCTCCTCCTGCTGATCCGTCCTCCTCCTCCCTCCCTCCCTCTCCCCCTCCCTCCCCCCTCCCCTCTGCCCGTCCCCTCCAACGTGCAATGCTGGACTCGTCGAGCGGCGGCGCGGGGCCTGCACTCAGCTTTGCATTTCGGGGAGCGGAGCATGACCGTCGCAGACAAGACGAGGTATCCGAACCACGGGGGCGGCAATCCTTCAAAGACCGGCCAGGGCAACCATGTCCACACCAGCCAGCGCGCTCATGGCGGGGGGAGGCGTGGAGGTACTAATGTGGGCGTTGTGCACTAATGTGGGCGTTGTGCGGATTATGACGATCAACCCGATGGCCCCTTCTTCGAACGTGCCCCGCAAAACGCAGCGTGAGGAATCACGATGGCTAATGTTTAAAACGTTTTCGGCAAAACTTAGCGCGAAGACCGTTCCCATACCATGTTCGTTATTGAGAACAACGCCGGTTTTCCCTTTCAACAAACGGCGATTCGGCGAACGCTTCTTGCAGAAGCGCCTGAAGCGCCGCCGTCCGCGACGAGCGCCCTGCTCGACCCTACTCTAAGCTACTCTACACTCTACCCTACGCTACCGTACTCTACTCTACCAAGTTCTCTTCCACTCTAATATCATATCTGGTATATTCTGCACTACTCTACTCTACTCTTGCGAAGGCCTTGCGGCCGGCGTCGCCGAGCCTGAAGTTTGTGGGGCAGTTTGGGAGCCTCTTGGGATCCTCTTGAGGGCCTCTCGGGAGCTTCTTGGAGGCCTCTGGGAGCTTCCAGGGATCCTCTTGGGGGCATCTTCGGGCCTCTTGGGGTCTCTTGGGGGCCTCTTGGGGGCCTCTTGGGGGCCTTTCGGGCCCGAGGGCTCGAAATGTCCGTTCGGGTCCCCCGCGTTGGTTCCTTCCTCCTCTTCCCTTCTCCCTCCTCCCCCTCCCTCCTCCTCCTCCTCCTCCTCCTCCTCCTCCTCCTCCTCCTCCTCCTAGTCGCTGTTTGAGGTGCCCAAGAGTCGACCGACCGCACCTCAAGTACAATCGTACACCAGCGATTCTGCGCCCACACCCGCAGGCCTCGGGGGCAGGGGAGACTGGGGGGCCCGCATGGCGAGCCCGTGCGCCTAGGCATGAGAATCTGCTACTACAACCCACAAGAGGCAGCGAGCATAGAACGACTTGAGGACATCAGCGCGGAACTACACAGTTGGGACGTCATTCTCCTCAGTGGCACATGCAGATGGGCGGGAGCAGAAGCAGTACAGAGACACTACCTCCCTAACCACTACGTGTTACAATTTGGTGCTCGCAAGGAGAAGTGGATCAACAAAAGCTGTGGCTTAACGATCCTCATCAGTCAGAGAATCGACGAGCGCAGCTTACGAGAGACCTACACCCCACCAACCAGCCTCCAGGGACGGGTTGCAGGAATTCGCCTCTCGACTGGCCAACACGACTATGTTTTTTTTATCTACTACTACGCCCCAACACACCTTGCGTACTACGTGCCATTAGCAGAAGCGATAACCAAATGGTTGGAGCAGTGTGTCGATCGAGTAGGCAGCCGTACGACGATAGTGATGGGCGGGGATGTGAACAGCGACTTTGGTTGCCAGAGAGACACAGACGGGACTATTGTGCGGAGCAGAGGACCGACGGTAGGAGACAGGAAACCAAAAATAGAGAATTCCAACGGCACGAGCCTTAGGACCCTGTGTCAGACCAGCGACCTCAGTATAGTCACCACTTACCACATCGCCGAACCTACATTCTACGGACATTCAGGTTGCAACAGTCGGATTGACCACATTGTAGTACCTACAGGGGCCCTGGGACTCGTAAAAAGGTGCGAGGTCCTCCATCGGTCTGGCAAAAGGCTCCAAAAGGTAAAAGTACGAGGGCACAGGGACCACCTCCCCATCGGCCTCGCCCTCCTCGCCTCTACCTCCAACACTTCCTTCCCCACGCGCGCCCGCCTACAACAGGGGCTGTGCAGGGACGGACTCATGGAGTGTCTGCGCAGCGGCCACAAGAGGGAGATGCTGCTCACCGAACTCGACAAGGAGGTGGAGGAGGTTGGTGGGGAGCAGTGGGAGAGAGCACTGGGAGCGGCGACGCCAGACGAGACCTGGGACCTTCTGGGAGGAGCAGCACGATCGGCCATGCTCACGACTTTCGGAAAAAGTGGCACACCCGACGAGATCGACCAGCTTACGAAGCGAGCCAAGCAATACCGACTCGAGCTCCTTAGGAAGCGACGAACATTGCGACAGAGCCTAACACCAGAGCAGTGTGCCGACGACTACGACTGGGTACAAAACGAGCTGAAAGAAGTCACGGCGGCGCTGAAGCAGGCCCGAGAAGGTGTAGAGAAACAAGGGCGGGCGCTCCTGGTCGAACGCATATGGGAGGCCTACGAAAAACGGAACCTCGCCGAGATGCGCCGACTACGCATCCAGTGCCAGAGGAACGGACGCGGGCCGAAGAAAAGGTACTACCGATCTGCTCGAACCCACTGGCCTTGCGACTACTGGTATCAGGAGCTCGCCCATCCAGCATTGGAAGGGGGACTAGGAGCAAGGCCTATCGACAGAAAGGCAGAGAGAGCAGAACACGAGGCTTTCGTCCAGGAGCACATCGACCGATTGCCGACCGACCACGATCTTCTTTTTCAGGTCGAGGCCGACAAGCGAGAGATGCGTAGGTATTGCCAGCGAGCCAGTAAACGACGGGCCTGGCCACCATGGGGCATTTCGATCGAAATGACATGGTTGATGATCGATCCCACCCTCCATCTTCAGGACCCAGCAGAGCTCAGCAGACGACTAGAAGAAAAGCGAGTAGCAGCTGCAGAAAAAAAGGGGGGGCGAAGATGAGCTTGCACACTGCGCGACACTGGGGCGATGCAAGAAGGGGAGGGAACTGCTTCGACGGATGGGGTGGGCGGAATGTACCAGGTTGGGACGTGTGCCGACGGCGACAGATGGGACAGAAGGAGCCGCCTGGGAGCAGCAATCTTATGCAGTGGGGAGGGGCAGGTACGCAGGACTAGGTGCAGACACGATTGCGGACCACAGCAAAGGGTACATGAAGTACCTAGACCAATTCCTTGCACAATGCCGAAGTTGTCAGGTCACCCCGCTGGACTGGCACCGATCACAAGCATTCCCAGCAGAGAAACACAACAACAAAGAAGGGATACTAGGGAAGCGTATACTACACGTCTACGATTCCTTTGGAATGGCTTGGCACTCAGGCATCCACGCACGTGGTTCACCCACAACGCAGGCGCCCTGGGCCCAAGGAGGCCTCCCACACCGCTGTCGGGAAAACGCCATCCTCTGCGTACAAGCGGCCCAATGGAGGGCTGCACAAGGGGGGGTGAGCACAATCACAACCAACTACGACGGCACCAACGCGTTTGCAGCCACCAACCGAGCTTTACTCAGAGCGGTTGCCTTCAGGCAAGCACACGAGCACGACCAGCGCTTCGCCATGGCAGCAATTGACCACTCTACCCTGACGCTCGAAGCTGCCGACGGCACAGTCGAAGCTGAGAGCACCACAGGCGCCCAAATGGGCTTCACCCTCTGCCCAAGGCAATTCAACGATGCATACAACCTGTACGTCACAAAATGGTGGGAACAAGGCCGCGCGGACCCAGACCAGATTATCCACGACACGACCAACCCAGTCGCAGGCAACACTCACGACTTAGCTCTCAACACGTTCATGGACGACATCACCTATGTGCAGACAATCTTACCCGCAGCGACGGCTGGAGATATTGAACAACAACTCAACAGCAACACAGAACGCCTTTCCCAAACAATAGCAGCAGGAGGATGGGGACTCAACAATGCCAAGACCAACCACCTACTATACCTAGTAGGGCAAGGCTGCTACGGGAAAACCAGACAACTCAGACGCAGCAAAACATTGCAAGGTCAGGCGCTAAGGGAGATGCGTGTACTTGGCCCCTACCTACCAGCTGGCCAGGGCATCACTGGCGAGGTCGTGCGGCGCATCGCAGCCATTCGCGTTGCATGGCGACAGTGCGGGATCTTCTGGACCTCTAAGGTACCCCGACAAATAAAACGCATGATGTTCATGGCTTTCGTGGTAGGTGCGGCCCTTAGCGGATTGCCTGCGCTAGTTCTGACAGATACCCACACAACAGCAATCGACAGCGTACTAGGCAAGTACCTACGGACGCTAGCGGGAGGAGCAATGTCGTGGACCAGAACAGATGGGACAGTGAGGTGCAACAATTTGCGACAGGTGTTCAGATACTGGAGACTCGAGCGCACATCCGTATCTTTGCTTGTGCGACGCCTACGATGGTACCAGAACTGGTCAAGGCGCCCTTGGGAGCACGGAGCAGTCATCGCAGCAGTGTTCGGAACATCCAGACTAGACGCGGCTCAGGACATGCGACGACTAGGGGGGCAGGGATTCGCGGGGCCCTCCTCCACCCCGTGGGCACAGCAGTTTGCAGCCGACATGCATGCGATAGCAACTGTGGACGAGAGCATGGGATGGTATGCAGACAGGGAATCCGACCTCGCCATATTCGAACAGGGGAGTACGGAACAAAAAAACTGGTTACAAACAGACCCATCAATATTGTACAGTTACGAGCGAAATTGGGATGTGCTCACGACACGAGATGCGACGATACAGGAGGAGGAGGGCAGGGAGGAGGACACATTAAAACCTTACTGGTGCGATCATACGACGAAGGGCGAGAACGACGCGGAACAGAGGTGTGGCATGCGCTTTGCGACATACGCAGCACTAGCTGGGCATCGCCGAGAGACCCACAACATCCGACCAGTGGTGGCGTCCGTAATCGTCAACAACCAGTGTCCCTGGTGCAAGAGCACATTTATTAATCGCAAGGTATGTGTCGACCACGCGGTCAGGGCAGTGCACGGTCACGGTATCTGCCACCAAGACAGGTCGATGTGGTCCCACCCCATTTCCGACCCCAGCTCCCTTAGCTGCCAGATCTGTAACCACGAGGCTCAAACGCTTGAGGAGTACCACGCACACATACGCGAGCACATAGCAGGGCCAGAGTCGATCAGAACAGCACGGGGAGAGGGAGCACATGTCGCACGGGGGCCACGGCGACTGGCGCATCAGAGCCAGCACGAAGAGAGGAGGGGGCGCAGCCGAAGGGCAGCGACCTGCACAGCGCCCACACCTCGGCGGAGGCGGAGTCGGCTCGTCAGACACGCAGCAGTCGCAGCAGACGCCGCAGCAGCCGCCCCCCACACAGCGCCGAGGAGGAGGCGGTCGCGGACCCCCAGGATGCGGCCGTGGTGGTGGAGGAGGCGGCCAGGTGGAGCTTCGGGACCAGCTGAGATCGCTCCAGAGGCTCACCCTCCAGAACTCGAACGAGATTCGCAATTTTCTGCATCTCACGGGAGAGTTCTGGCTGACGCCGCTCGAGCCAGAATGGGTGCAGGCGCCGATGGAGACAGGCAGAGAGCACGGGCGGAAGGTAAAGCAGCTGGGCAAGGGGCACGGCCTAGGCCCACCGCATGGCCAGGTGGCGGCGAGCTTGGTCGAAGAGATAGTGGCGGTGCTCGATTCGGAGGAGCAGAAGCTCGACGCGTCCCTCCTCCACGTGAGACAGCTCCTGAAGGAGTTCATGAGCCAGCTCGACGAACCCTGGGGACCAATCTTCATCACGGAGGTCTTCTTGCAGTGCAAGATCCAGGAGGCATACAACAAGACGGGCGAGGACGTGGAGATGGACATCAAGCAGTGCAAGGCCAAGCTCATCTACACGATCAGCACGGCGCCGAGCTTCAGGGCCGCGCTGTACGACCAGAAGCTCGAGCAGGAGCAGTACGACAAGATCGCGGGCTTCAAGGGGGACATATTCAAGCAGGCCCTGGGCCACGCGTTGGCGCACCTCGGGGCCACGAAGAGCCGTTCAGGGGGCCCGAAGACGGGCCTGGAGAGGGCAGTGGAAGCGCAGCTCAACAGGAGGTGAGCCAAGGCACGCCCCAGCCAATGCCCAGCAGCTCGCCCCGCCGCGAGCGAGAGAGCCCCGCGGGCCAGTTCCCGCCAGGCCCGCAGCCCAGCGGAGCCAGCAGCTCGCTGTCGAGCAGCGCCGTCGAGCCACGCCTCAACTCCATGGGGCGCCCTCGTGCTTGGCCACCATCATCGCCGCCAGTGAGCCGAGAGGAAAAAATAGCACAGCAGATTAGTGCAGACCTTGTTCGTATGACGAGTCTCAGAAGCCAGGCCGAGCAACACGGAGGCCAGATGGCATACCTATATCGGATGGCTACGTACTATCGGGACTTACGACCAAGGGACTATTACCAGCCTATGGCAAAAGAATGAGGGGGACGGCGGACCTTCTAATTATTCAGCCGTCACCCTACCATTACACGGGCTCCCACTACCTACGCCCCCTCCTCCCACCAACTCCCACTCCCAACCTACCATCTCTTTCCTAAGCAATCAGCTCTCTACTAGTTCCACTCGCAGTCGGGGTTTGTCTGTCATGCAGTATCGCGGATGCACGCTCGAAGCCGACGTATCTGCGACCTCGTACAGAACGACAGGACATGCTACAGGGTACACATCGCGTACTATGACAGCATACACAGGGAACTACCACACCACAACATCCAGCACAGCCATGCGATTGTGATCCGACCACGGTTCGACCTCTCCTCTCCCGCTCAGATACATCCAGCTTTTGTCCGCTTTAGTTATCACAACTGCTACCTTTCTCGACCTCCAGAGGATAGAGTGAATAAGAATCGCACACTAAGGACAGGCACAGGATTCCGACAGCAGCAAACGACCGAGCCTACGCCTACTCTCACACCAAGGTACTACTACGGTTCCTTACGGCCCAACTACTGGGAACTAAGGAAACTACTACAATATCTAAGGTGTACAACAGTAGACTGGAACCACTAAGGTAAACGAGGATCGGTACACAGCTCGACATACTACCAGAGGACATTTGCGACTCGAGCATCTTCGCGGCCTCTCTATCCATTGCTGGCGGACACTCCGCCTTCGTTCAGAGCCAGCGCCCCGAGGGCGCACGACCAGAGCTGCGATGGCGGCGCAGGCGCACGCGGAGAAGGGGGAGATGGCGCAGCAGCCAGCTGCAGAAGAAGCCGAGCATCTGCAGCCAACGATAGTGCAGAAGCCGCACGACAGAGGAGGTTTGGGAGGAGCGGCGGACCAAGTCGCGGGCACGGCGGCGCACAGGCTCGAGATCGCGCACAACACACTCCAGAGCACCGCCGACACGTTCAAGGTGGCGACCGAGCACTGCGAGAAGGCCCTCCACGCGCTCCACAAGCAGCGGGAGAAGGTGGTGACCACCTTAGGCCGCATGAACGCGAGGAGCCTCAATCCACATGAAGAAGCAGAGCGTAGCCAAGCGAAGCTCTACCTCAAGGAGCAGCTCCACGACATCAACGGCGCCATCAGTTCGATGAGGAGCGCCATCGGCATCACCGACGACAAGATGGGCAAGACGATGCACGGCCCGATGCCATGGGAATTGGACTACACGAGGCGCCAGGCCGACGAGATCGACAACATATACACGCGCTGGACCAAGGGCCCGCACGGCTACGCCTACGACGAGGCTTCCTTCGCCTGCGACACGCAGACGGAGCCGATGGTGGAGCCGCAGATGGAGATCAAGGACTACCTCCAGCCCGCTCGCAGGCCGCCGTGCACCAAGCCGAGCAAGAGCATAGAGGGCTGGGAGAACCGCGGCCAGGTGTTGTGCAGTGAGGCCAGCTCTAGCACCCCAGCCGCCGCCACCGCAGTCACTAAGGCCGACGGCTCCGCTCAGAGCAGGGACGTCAGGCTCTCATCGCCAAGGGCGGCAGCAGCGGCAGGCTGGGGCATAGGGCAGCAGTAGAGAGCAGATTGCACCAGGCCTGGCTTTCCCCATTTTTTTTCTCCCCACTTCAGCCTTAGAAGCGGGGGCTCGGCTGCAAGCACTCACCGCATGGGCCAGTGCGGCCATGCACCTACAATAGCCGAGAGGGAGACGTACCAGGCCGCCTCTTCTTTTTTTTTCTTTGCCTCTCTCTGCCGTCTGGGGAGTGGGGAGTGGGGAGGATGGGGGGCGGAGGTGGGTGGGCTCTCAGCGGTGAGGGGTGCGCCCATCGAGGCAGCCCCCCACCGCCTGCAACAGTTGACAGGCCGAAACCGAGGCAGGGTCTCCCTGCTAGCGAGGCTCGGGGACCACGCCCAACAGAGGGGCGGGCCCCGTCGCCTCAGGCGGCCCCCCCAAAGCAAGGGTGGGCTCGCATCCATATCTCTCCCAGGGGTCGGCATGCCTGTCGGTAGGCGAAGTTGGTTGACAGACCCCCAAGGGCCTTATCCTTATTATCCTCCTCCTCCTCCTCCTTCTCCTCCTCCTCGCTCCTCCTCCTCCTCCTTTTCTCTTGGGCACGCCGCGGGAGCGAGCGCTCGGAGCATCAGCTCCTCCTCTGCTGCACCTCCCGGGGCGGTGGCCGCGCCCCGCGGGGCGGGGGATGGCCTCGGACGGAGGTGATCCGGTGGGCCGTCTTGGCGTCGGAGGCCGGCGGGCCTGGCCTCCTCTACCTGGCCCTGGAGAGAAGGGGCGGCGAACTCCGTGGGCATTGTCCGGGGCCTCTGCCTGGCCCTGGATGGAAACTGTTTGTCGCGACCCTGTGACTTTTTCGCGGCGTCGGACGTCGGGGCGCCGAGGACACGGGCAGAGATTTTCCACGGCCTGTGCCAGTGCCTGGTTCGGCCGAGCTTGGGGGGGAGTGGGGAGGGGCGGGCCTGCTCTGAAGGCTCGGAAGGCCTGGGGCCTTCTGAGAAGTCTTCCGAGACTTCCCCGAAGGCGCGGAGGGCTTCTCAGAAGACCACCAGAGGGCTTCTGAGAAGCCCAGCCGCCTTCTGGGAAGGTCTGTTCTTATGTAGCTCCCATCGTACGTAAGGACCAAATCCCATAAGTAATTTCGAGCACCCAGAAAAGTGTCAAAGCAGTGTCGTACGACCATCGCCTCCCAGAGCCCGACACGTGATTCTTTCGAATGATTCAGGCTAAAGTAAGTTTGAGCATCGTAAGTCTGTTCCTTCTCACTTCCCCCCCGGTCGCGCCGCCGATAAGGTACCTAACGGGTCCTTGACCCCTTGTGTTTCCCCATGGCCAGCTCTTCATTCGAGGGTCGCCAAGTGGTGCGTCGACCACGCCGTGTGATGAGTCAGTGGATATTCGGAGTGGCCGCACGGTTTTGGGACTCGGGTCGTTCTCCCAGGACTTCTCGGGCAACTGGGGCTTCGAGGTCCCCGAGCCGTGGGGTGACGGAGCGTGCGGTGAGGCCTTCTGGGATTCCGAGGGCACCGCGCGGTCCGTCACCGCACTATCTTGGGAATGCCACCAGGTCATGCGTCGTTTTGTTGCTGGTCTTGCCAGGGGCTCGAAAGCGAGGGCAAACATGCGGGACCCCTCTCCGCTGATCGCCGACTGCTGCGCCGCGCCGTGCGAAGAGGCCCTGCGACCTTCGACCCGCCGGCGCCCCCCCGTGGGCGGGAAGGGGTCGGCGGGGTGAGCGAAGAGGGTCTCGGGGGCAGCGTCAGGGGTACACACCCGACGGGGGGGTACACCCCCCGACGGGGGTCAACCTCGCCTCGTCCTCGCGCCGCGACGGGGGTCGGAGCGCCTTCGGCGCGCGGTGGCTGCCCGCGACGGGGGTCGATGCGGGGATGTCGGCGGGGGTGGCGCCCCCCCGACGCTTATGAAGAAACTCGGAGTAGGCTCGGCGCCCATTCGTCGCCGGCAGGGGCCTCATGGCCCACCCCTCCCAGGACCGTGCGCTCTCGCTCTCGGGGGCCTGTCGCCGATCTATCGGCGACGTCTCGCCGATTCCAGCTCGATGCTTCCCCCCCTGAGCCGGCCCCCTCCCCAGCGTTGCCCCTCAGACGAGGGGCCCTTCCGCGGCCAGCTCCGGCTCCCTTGCGGGCTGGCTGGCCGCCCGGATCGCCACGCGCCCGCGCCCGCGCCGCGGCGGGCGCCCGCGTCGCCAGGGGAGGAGGTCCTTTGAGATCCGACGTTGCAGCACAACTGCAACATGGCAACAAGTATACACCACAGCTTCCTGTGGAGTTTTCCTGGCCGGATCGGCATGCGAGGGCCCTGGGGCCCGCAACCGGGCGACACCGCCCGTTGTGAAACGATGGCAGCACCAGGGTCTGAGGATCTCTGCGCCGCGCCGGCGCCGCTCGCTCCGATCGGGAGGCCCCGGCGCCGGCATGCTGCAGCGGTGGCTGGCCGCCGCGGCGGCCGCCGCGCTGGCGGCGCGCGGCGACGAGCTCGGGGACCTGCTTGCGGCGCTCGGGGGCGGCCAAGAGGAGGGTGATGATCATTGGGGCGTGTGGATATCCTTGCCAGGGCCACGATGCCTCGCAGATTCCATGGTACACTCTTCTTATTGCGACGGCCTTACGGCCAGTGCCGCCGAACCTTAAGAGGGACGACGACGCTGACGTGTATCAGAGTGAGTCCTCAGGGATGCTTCGGGGTTCTCTGGGGGGCAGCTTTGGAGCCTCTTGGAAGCCACTTGGCCTCTCGGGAGTCTCTTGGGGGTTTCTTGGGGCGTCCTGGGGGCCGTCTTGGGGGTCTCTTGCGCTGTATTGGGGCGATCTTGGGGGCCTCTTGGGCCGTCTTGGAGCGTCGGGGAGCCGAACAAGCGAGAACGCCGAAATCAGTCAAAAGCCTTGGGAAAATAGATGAAGTTGCCTCGTGGAGCCCTTGTGGGAGTGCTCTTGCAGGCCTAGTAGGGCGTCTTGGAGTCGTTCGGCGATTCGGGGCCTTCTTAAACCGTTTTGGTGGCCTCTTGGGGTACTCTTGGCCCGTCTTGGGGCTCTTTGGGGCTCCAGGCCCTCCCAGGGGGGTGGTATTCTGACCCGGGATCCCCCTCGGGATCCCCCCAACCCCCTTTGGGACCCCCCCCACGGCAGGGAAGGGATCAAAGGGAAGGGGCTTCTGTTCGATTTAACTACGACTTTCTTCAAGTTCCTCGTTCCTGAATTTCCTTGGGACTGACGACGACGACGACGACGACGACGACGACGACGACGACGACGACGACGACGACGACGACTCAAACGGAAGAGCGACTCACGCACGCCGAAGGGTCGGCGGATTTCAACACGCCCTTTGCCCCCTGCCCCCCCCCCTGGGGCCGCGAGCACGCCTCGGGCCATGACTTGCGCCCCCCCCCCTTGGACGCCACCCTCCTGGACGCCGCCCCGAGGCGCGGCGCCCTCGGGTGCCCAACCTGAGCAACCCGCAGATCGCGGAGAGCTGGGCGCGGCGCCCCAAGCGGCCGGGGGCGCCGCTGGCGCCCTTCCTCGCGGCGCCGCGGCGCCACCTGGCGGCCGCGCTGGCGCACTTCCGCCTGGGCCCCGGCGACCTCTTCCTGGACCTGGGCTCCGGCGACGGCCGCTGGGTGCACGCCGCCGTGGAGCGCTGGAACTGCAGCGCGGTCGGCCTCGAGCTCAACGCCACGCTGGTCGAGGCGGCGGCGGCGGAGGCGGCGCGCCTGGGCCTGCAGAAGGCGAGGTTCGTCGCCGGAGACGTCTTCGAGACGCTCCCGGGGCTCGGGCCGCAGCTGGGCAGGCTGCGGCTGGCCGCCATCTTCCTGAGCACCAGCGGGATGGAGATCCACCGCCAGAATGTGTCCACATCCCCCGCTCCCTAAGTCCCGGGGACACGACTCCGCGGCGGTGGATGTGGACACATCCACTGGCGGCGCAGGAGAGGATCGCGCCCCTGCTCGAGAGGGCCCTGCCGCGGCGGCGGCTGCCCCTCCTGGTGCCGTGGTTCGAGTTCCCCGAGCACCAGCGATTCCAGTTCCGACGCATGCTCGACGAGGAGTACGAGCTCCGGGAGTACGCCTACGTCCCAGACGAGGAGTTGTGACGCGCTTGCTCCTCCTCCTCCTCCTCCTCCTCCTCCTCCTCCTCCTCCTCCTCCTCCTCCATCTCCTGTTGTTCCTCCTCCTCCTCCTCCTCCTCCTCCTCCTCCTCCTCCTCCTGCTCCCCTACCGTTCCTGCTTCTCCTGCTCACCCCAGCTTTCCCGCTTCTCTCCCACCTCCCCCCATCTTTCCCCCCGCCCACGCCTCTCGCCCGCCCCCCCACCCCTGTCTCGTCGCCGTGTACGAATCAGCACGGAGCACCAGAGATCACCAGCTGTGCTGGGGCCGGCGCTCGCGTGGCGGGTGGCAAGCTTGTCCGAACATCCTTCATCGTGATGTTTTCGGAGCGCGGCCCTCCAGAGGTCTGGACCCCTTCCCGGGGACCGCTTTTTCACTCGAGTTGTTTTTGTTATTAGTCCCGGGGCTCGGTAAGTGCTCCCGGAGACTGAAAACAACACAACAATCCAACCATCTGCAGTTGCGAGTATCGCGGGGCAGATAGAAGGAGGGGTGCGCCGAAATGCGCGAGGAACCTCATGTGGTCGCACCCACTGAGACCTTCAGTAGACCTCCAAATGGAACCACGAAACGTGTGAGGGGTGCGCCGAAATGCGCAGGGAACCGCATGTGGACGACACCCCCGTGGCATTGAATGGAGCTCGCTGTGGGGCCACAGAACGCGTTAGGGGTGCGCCGAAATGGGTGGGGAACCACATGTGGATGACACACCCAGTGGCATTACGTAGATGGAGCTCCATATGGGACCACAAAACGTGTGAGGTGTGCGCCGAAATGCGCAGGGAGCCGCATGTGGGCAATCCCCCTGGGGCTTTAAATGGAGCTCCCTCTGGGGCCGCAGAACGTGTGAGGGGTGCGCCGAAATTCGCGGGGAACCGCATGTGGGTGACACCTCCTGTGGCTTTCGGTGGAGCTCCCCCCTGGGGCCTTAGATGGAGCTCCCCATGGGGCCACGAAACGTGTGAGAAGTGCGCCGAAGTCCCTAGGGGCCACGAAGCGTGTGAGGAGTGCGCCGAAATTTGTGGGCAACCGCATGTAGACGACACCCTCCTGGGGCTTTAGATGGAGCTCCCTTTGGTGTCACGAAACGTGTGAGAGGTGTGCCGAATCGAGTTGAGAACCGCATGTGGACGACACCGACGACACCCCCTGGGGCCCCAGTTGGCGCGCCCGTGGTCTCTGGCACTCCTCGCCCCCGCGCCGCAGGGCCTCCCGCGGGTGGCCTCCGCGTGCCAGGCGGCGGCTGTGCCGGCCCCTCGCGTGCCTGCCCGGAGCCATCGGGGCCCGAGATCGTGGCGGCAGTCGGAGGCGCTGGGGGCAGTTTCGCCGCCGCGCAGCGACGGATGGGCGCCGCGTCCGCTCGCGCCAGGGTCCGTCCTCGACGCGGTTGCGCCGTCCTCCTTGGGATGGCGGCGGCGGTGGCGGCCATGCGCAGCGTGCAACCTCAGAGCCCCGTGTGATCTGGGCAGGGCGTGGTCAGCGATTGGCTGCTGGCTCGCGCCTCCCCGTTTGTGTGCGATTTTTTTCCTGGGCGGCTATGTTCCATTCGGTTCTTCTGTTTTTCCGACTGCGCACTCTGTCCAGCATTCTCTTGGCAGGAGTTATCCGGGATCATCGGCTTTAGTTCTCAGGGGCATCGCCATGCCGATCAGGGGCCCGCTAGCCCACTCCGCCCAGGGACGCGCGGACGTGCAATCGGGTGCCTATCGCCAAGTGATCGGCAATGCATCGCCGATGTCAGGTCGATGTTCCCCCCCTGAGCCAGTTCCCCCATCGCGTCCCCTCCCCCCCCCCCACGGTTCCCTCAGCCACACAGGGGGTACCGAACACGGCCCTACTGGGACCAGGCCTCCCCAGGATCATTCGGCTGTCCAGCAGTCCGTCGAGCGCCCGCCGCGCGCCCGAGCTCGACCTCGTCGCGGACGCCGTCGGTGGCCCTGGTCGGCCTCCGCCTCGCAGCCAGGCCGCTTCGCGTTGCCCCCTTGGGGTGGCCTGTGTGCTCCCCTGCCGCTTGCGGGGGGTCCATTCGTGTGCTTCTCGGTCGCGGAGGGGTCCTCCGGATGATGGCCGCCACCCTGGCCTGCAAATGTGCGGGCTGGAGTTCCAAGTCCTTCGGTTCGGCCGGATTCCGACATGTTTGTACTATGTGTGCATCGCTTCCATCGGGGCGACGCGCGCGCTGAAGCATCTTGTGGTCCAAGCGCTGCGGCGGGCGTGGTGTGGCCATGCCGTTCGGATCAGAGCACACTGCAAGTTGTTTGTGCGATGCGTTCCTGTCGGACGTTCGCCTCCGAGGGGGGCACATCTGGCTTGTATGTCGTTATGCGTCCCTACGGTCTGCCTTCCACATGCTGGGTTGGGACAGGTCGGGGCGGGCGTGTGAAGCCGATGTGCTGGCATTGTGAGCAATCAAAGCGCAATGTGGCCCACATAGCACGACCGCGCTACAAAACGACGGGCGGAATGGGCGTAGACATTCCCAACACGCTGTGGGTCGGCATGGGCGTGTGTGGTGGCGTTCGGAGACAACCTCTCCGAGCCTGATCAAGCTCGGAAGTGCTTGACCTAACGCCACACCGGAGCCCCAGCAACATCCGAAACACACATGAAGGCTTCTGCGCCCAACCCCGTCCACATCAGTGGACGCGCGGTCCCAACGCCCCACCCCCCTGGCATTCTAAACGGGCTTCCGCCTGCAGGGCTCCCCCTGGGGTGATCCACTCCTTTCGTTCGCATTTGATCAAGGAGAGTGGATTGAGCTGTGTTTGGGCGATTCTGCTCAGGACGTCCTCAGGATCATCAATAGTGCCGCGCTGTTTGTCTCCTCGGCTCATACATGCGTCGTCACGGTCCACCCGGCCAATTTCTGTCGTGACCCCCATGTCGGCGTTTCCGCGCTGGTGTGCCGAATCCTCCACGCCGTGACCTTCGGCATCATATTGCATTGCCGAGACACGAACGTGTACAAGCGGCAGGGCGATGGCGGGCTGCGCGCGCACGAGCAAGCCATTCAGTCCGTAACATTCAGAGATCAATGGGCACCGCCCACACAAAACCAGTGATCACACCGTCCAACCCCACCAGCTATCACCAAGCACCACAGTTACACACGCGCACACACACTCATATGTAGTCGTTCTGGTTCAAGGAATTTCTGCTGTAGCCCGGCAGCCTCACGAAGGGATCGCGTGCATGCCGATCTCACGAAGGGCGATAGCTCTGCAGTTGCAGTCCGGCCAGTCCATCGATCACGGCCAAGCGGAAGACGCTCGGACAGCGAGCTACGATCCGAACAGGCTGTCCGTTGGGGTGCGTTCGTCGGGCATTTCAGAGATTCCATGCGACCTGAGCGAAAGTGTACCTTCGGTGTCCTACAGCTTCGACCATCTGGAGATCCCCTCCGGGCGACCCGTGCTGGAGCGCAGGAGCGAAAGTGTACCCACGGTGTCCTACAGCTTCGACCATCTGGAGATCCCCTCCGGGCGACCCGTGCTGGAGGGCACCGACGACTCCGGGCTTTCCATTTCGTTCTCGGACCCGCCCCTCGGGCGGCGGCAGTTGGAGCGCCTCGACGACTCCGACTTCTCCCGCGACGCGAACTCGTTTACGCAGTCGGAGGCGCCCCTCGGGCATGGGCGGCCGAGGGAGAGCGCCGACGACTCCGACTTCTCCCGCGGCGTGAGGTCGTTCACGCAGTCGCTGACTAGCTGGCTGCCGTGGGAGCGCCCCGACGACCGCGATGCTCCCCGCGATGCGGCGTCGCTTTCGGGTGGAAGGTCTTTGGCGCCGGTGTGCAAGAGGTCGTCAGCCCAGAAGGTCCTGGTCGCCGCCATGAGCTGGGGCCGAATAATCAGCCACGAGTCCGTGATGGCGCGGGCGGCGGAGCAGAACGAGGAGCAGGTACGCAGGCGGAGAGCGAGGCGGGGACAGGAGGCGGTCAAGGATCGGAGGCCTGGGTCGGCCCCAACACCAGTATCGGCGGTTGCCTCCACCGAGGGAACACGATCCCGATCTCGGTAGTGGTGGTAATCATCGGGCTTCTTAAGTGACCGATCGATTACCACCAGCATCTTCCCCTGGTGGAGGCAGCCCTGTGCGCTGGTGTTGGTGCCAATTTCCAGGCCTCCCAGAAAGGAGGGCTCCCGTCTCCTGCTCGCATTGACGATTACCTACGGCGTCGGAAGCTGGAGAAGAAACATCTCACGAACACAGGCTGTGGGAGGTCCGCGCGGACTTCGTGCCCAGATCTCCGACGACACGGTTTTCCATCCGGGCGTGTCTCCTCGATTTCGGCCTCCCGGGCACATCACCAGGCCCCGGACCATCAAACAAGGATCTGGGACTACCCCGGGGGAAAGCGCCGGGATCTTTTTTGGGGGTTGCACATTCACAACATCACACCGTCGGATGTCTGAGTTCGTGGATCGCCGCAGGACCCCTCTCCCTGGCGGGCGAAGCGCGCCAGAGGCGCCGCACAGGGGGTCGAGCGCCGATCCAAGAAATGCGCGCGGACGTCGGGATGTTCATGTTTGGGCGGTGTTCTCTTCTTCCAGGAAGGCTGGTCGAGCTCAACCTCCGCGGCTTCGACGGGAGTCAGAGCTGCCCGTTGCTCTGGCGCGGGGGCAAGGTTCCGGAGGGATAAGCACGCGCGCTTTGTCGTTCGGGCTGTACGTGTCATTCGCCTGCCTGTTGCGCCCAATAGGCTGACATTTTCTTAGGAGTAACCCGCTGATTGGGCCGTCCGGTCGGCATGACACCGACGCAGGCAAGCCACTGACATAAGGATCGCTTTCGGCTCAAAAATGGGCCCCAGCTTTCGGGCCGTTCCGTTGATCCAGGTCGGACGAACCTGTCACTGACCCGTGGCCAGCAAAGGCCCTTCGCTTCTTGTTCAGCGTTCCGGATAGAACTACCATGACTGTATAGTAGGCACGTCGGATAGAAATCGGCCTCCCAGCAGGTGCCCTACGGACATTCCTCATCCCCCCCATGGCCCCAGGGACCCATATGAGCCCTGGGGCACCTTAGGACCCTCAAATATCGACACAGGATGTGCCCCAATCTGACTTAGAGTACAGACGTCTTACCGTATGTGTCTTCTGTCTGGCTTTCGATTCGTAGCTCGGCTCTCCAGCGGGCGTTCGAGACGATCTGGACCCCCCAGAGCGCTCGCGCTCGCGGCGAGGCGCAGCTGCTGGAAGGCATCTCGAGGCTGGAAAGCTGCCGAGAGTCGACCTCCTCCTCCCCTCCTCGTCAGCCTCCTTATCCTCCTCCTCCTCCTCCTTCTCCTCCTCCTCCTCCTCCTCTCCCTCCTCCTCATCCTCGTATTCCTCCTCCTCCTCCTCCTGCT
Source organism: Prorocentrum cordatum (assembly GCA_963575745.1). Taxonomy (NCBI): domain Eukaryota; class Dinophyceae; order Prorocentrales; family Prorocentraceae; genus Prorocentrum; species Prorocentrum cordatum. Next base: position 551,552 of record CAUYUJ010019493.1, read on the forward strand.
CCTCCTCCTCCTCGTACCCGTTCCGTAGCCATTTTGGCTCAAGCCGGCTTTCAAGGATTTGAAGGCACGGCCTTGCGATTTTGGCATTTTGCCAGCTACCTCCGCTCGCCAGGATGTCGGCTGCTGCTGCCGCACCAGTGGTCACAAACGCCCAGCTCTTGCATGTGTTCGAGGGGTTGACTGGTGGCATGGCCAACATGCGTGACGACATACGTGATGTCAAGGCTCGGCTTTACGTGACAGAAGGCTTGGCGGACAAGATTTCGGAGCTCGAGCTATCCATGGAGGAAACTTTCGCCCAGGCCAAATGCGCACAGGAGGAGCTCAACGTCACGCTAGACATGCGCATCTCGAGGCTGGAGCAGGCCAACCGTGATGCCGCAGCGATGGCAAACTTCTTCGATCCCGACGACACCAACGAGAATACCCAGAACGTTATTTCCATCAGCAAGAAGATGCAGGATAATATCGACAAGATCGAGACGCCCCTCAAGGAGCTGCAGAAAACTCCATCCGAGGCTGCCTCGACGGCTTCCTGGCCACCGTTGAAGAGCCGACGCGCTGGTACGCCATCCACTGCTGGTTCGATCGACTCCGACATTCCACATCACATAGGACGACCGAGCTGACGTGAACCCGCTGCGCAGGTGGATCAGTGGTTTCCCGAGGCCAGTCACTGAGCCTCATCGCCGTGCGGTCCTCGAGCGGGTCAAAACTCGAGTGCCCAGCGATCTTGGGGCGCGAATTACTGGCCACTTTCACTAGGTGTCGCAGGCTTTTTTCGATCACTTTGGCGAGTGAGAAGGATGCGATGGACTTCCATGACTGGTTCAACGCGAACCCGATCAGCTGGCAGGACTATCGCAAGAATTCGATGCACCCTTTACGGCATCGGCGAGACATGCCCCCCCGTTGCGCGCCAGAAGAACCGCATCCTGAGTGCCCTGCGACCATCTGCAAGCACCTGGAGAACGAGGGAACGTGGGCTCCTGGCATCAAGCTCGGCACGAACCCGTTCACAGGGGTGTTCAGCATCACGACCGAGAACGACCACTGGGAGCTCCTCCGCTTAGTGGATGCGCCAAGTGGCATGTACGACTTGAAACTGCTCGATGACCAGCTCAGGGACGGGGGAATTTCCGAGCGGACGGCCAACTGGATGGTCGAGCAGGCTTAGGCCGCTGTGCTCAACATCTGAGATGAGGCCAGCCTAGCTGCGCGTGCCCTTCCTCTTCCTTCTCCTTCCCTGCCTGTGCTGCGTGCCTCTCTCTCGCCGTCTTTGCTTCGTCGCTGCCGTCTATTAGCGCATCGCTTTCGCCTACTTCTTTTGGGGCCCAGCCACCTTCGCCCGAGGGCCCTTCGGACCCCTGCCTGAGTTCCCCGCCGTTTCTCCCTCTCCAACGGTCGCGGAGTTCGATTGGTTACTTGGAATTACCGCACCTTATTTGGAGCGGTCTCTGGGGACCACGAGATGCAGAAGCAAACCTTCGACCGCCTCGTCAACCTAGCTGGACCAAACAACCTTGTCTGTCTTCAAGAAACGCATGGCCATGATGGCGACCTAGTGTCGCTTGAAACCGAGTTTCCAGCTCTCTGCTCGTTCGGTTCATTCTGTTCGGAGCCAAACGCTGGAGGCAATGTGATTATGATCTCTCGTGCCCCACGCAGCCTGCTGCCGAACGCCCTGCATGTCGAGCTGATTCCTGGGCGATTGCACGCCGTAACACTGTCGTCCTTTACTTTATCGCTCACCTCCCTCAACCCCCATCTCTACCCGAAGTGCCGCCACGGCGACAATATTCGCATTCTAACTAAGTGTGCTGAGTTTTTACAATCTGTTCGAGGCATATTCTGCTTCGTGGGTGACTTCGACTTCTGCGAGTTAGGGGGGGGACTCAACGCGTCGATGGCTCTATTCAAGACAATGGACAATGGACCTGGCTCCCTGGCTCATAAGGTCTAGACCATGTTCCTGCGGCCTATGGAATGCTCGCAGGTCAACCCGGCCCATCATACCGCCCGTGACGGAACTATTGTGAGTGCGTTTCGGATAGATAGGATCTACGCGAACATGTTCACTGGCGATCTCTCGGATCTCAAACCAGTTTGCGGGACCTCTTGGAACATTTGCAAAGCTGACCTTCCCAGTGATCATGCTCCCGTGTATCTTCGCCTGCGTGGTGGTGGGCACAACCAATCCCGATCTGTTCCTTCCTGGGCATCTAGGCACCCCCTTTGCCCGGTCCCCCATGGGAAGTTGATTGATGAGCATGGGTTCAACGAGACTGACCCTCCCACGATGATGGAGGAGCTTACCTGTTTGATGCATGAAGCAGGGCGTCTAGTGCAGCGCCGTCTTGCCGAGCTCCCCCCTGAGACCGCTGAGCAGCATCTCCAGCGGCTCTTTGCTGTGAATCGTGCGATGCGCCAAGGTGCTGCACATATCGTTTGTCGCGCCGCCAACGCGCTGCCGGAGCTCTGCGAGTTTCTCGCGCCCGACTCGCGCGCGTGGCTCAACCAGCAAGCGTTTCACGACCACGTGGCGAGCATTGCTGCAGTCAGATTTCAGCACGAATACGACGAAATCATCGGACACTCGGACACACCCCCGAGTCCCCGCAATACTTCGAGCAGAAGGCAGCAAGACTCCAGCGCATGGTCTCCGCTTGGTCTCCTATGAACCGCAGCATTTACCTCGCTGGCATCGCGGATGCCGAGGGGAATGCCGACCCGACCGTTGAAGCAGGTGCTCAAGCACTTGCGGCTCACTGGAGCCAGGTTCATGCGGGCGTTCCGTCGCAGAGGGCTGCCCGCGACCAGTCAGAAGAGCACATCCAGAAGGTTCAAGGAGATGTTCAGTGGAGGTTTTCGGATACCCAGTTTTACGCTGCTTTGGATGCGCTTCGGGATTCTGCCCCTGGCCCCGACGGGCTGCGCTATTCTGCCTAGCCGAAAGCAAACGACTCTGTCAGGTGGGCGTCCTTCTCGATGCACGAACGCATCCTGAACTTCGGGCAGGCGCCCGTCGGTAGTTAACGCCAGCAACTTTGCGTTCCCCCCGAAGGGCTCGCTCGACAGGGGCGGGGGTGAGCTGTGGGGAACCCCCGACATGACGAGACCCATCTCCCTCTCGAGTGCCATCAACAAAATTGTCGCTGTCGGAATCAACACGGGGCCCAAGGAAATCTGCGTCGACACGACGATTGGTATCCAAAGGGGTTTCGTCAAACATCGCAACATACTATTTAATCTCATCGAGCTCGAAGCGCGCGCGGTTGTGGGCTGGGGTCCCATGGCGAGACACCGCTGGGGCTATCCTCCTGGACATCAAAGCGGCCTTTCCGAGCCTAAACCACGAGTGGATCTTTTTCGTGTTCGAGAAAATGAATTTCCCAGACTTCGCGCTGCGCGCCATTAAGAGTATGTGCTCTGAGCTGACCACAAACGTTGTTTTAGGAGGTGTGTCTTCGGTTTCCTTCAGGATTTTGAGGGGCATCAAGCAGGGGGGGCCCGATGTCCGGCAGTGTTTTTGCGTTGGGGTTCGACCCGATGCTCGGAGTACTGTGTCCTAGGCCCCCGAGACCCGTTAGCTTGCGCGGCGCTTTCGCGGATGATGTGGCGTCCGCCTCTCGCGACATCTACGCTGCGCTTCCAGTCTTCATGCGAGTGGCGATGCTCGCGGGGTGCGCCGCTGGACCTGCCCCGAATGTGAAGAAGACGGTGATTCTCATTTATAGGGAGTTCGATCGGGGGGAGGAGGTGAGGAAGTTCATGGGGAGATGGATACAGGCGAGGAGCACTGTCATGACGAAGTGTGCTCGGTATCTTGGGGTGATGCGTGGCATCGGCGCGCAGGGCGAGCCCTGGCGAGCACCTCATGTCAAGTATCGCGACAGGTGCAGGTTCATCATATCTCTCAATTTAGGCTTGTCCCTCTGTGCGCGCGTACAACCAGACTGCCATCGCTGCGTTGATGTTTGTTGCGCAGTTCTGTCAGCCGAATCATGACTGTGATTCGAACGTCCATATTGGTCTGCAGTCTCTGGTCTGCGCTCCTCGGTGCGCTCTCCCGGATTCCATGCTGGTTAATTTCTCTTCGTTGGGCGGCAAACAGATTTGCGCCCGCTCGTTCGTGCGAGAGGCCAGAGCAGCGGCGCACCGCGCGGTCTTGGCATCTTCTGTCTGTTTCTTTTGCATCGAGAAGATCGACGATGCCTTTGGCGAAGACGAGGCGTATCTCGATGCCCCCTTTCGCCCTGTTTGGACCAAGCTTTTTGTGAATACATGTCGGTGAAATACATGCCATGCCAGTTTGATGTGCTATTTTCTCGCATGAGTTATTGGTCTCGGAGTTTTCCGGAGGTTGGGGCCATTGCGATGCAGGGCGCTCAGCTTTGTTTTATTCGGTCGGGGTGGATTGGGCAACATATTGCACCCTTAATCCAGTTGGGCCTCTCGCGGAGTATCTGTAATGCGTGGAACACCTCTCGGAGATGCCGCCAAGCCACATTAGGTTGCATATTCGGTTGCCAGTGTCTTGCCGGGGATCAATTCGCTCATTAGTTTCAATGTCCTGTGCTCCTCGAAGTGATTCGCTCTCACCTGCCTAGGCTCCCACGTTGGCGGGGGGGGGGGGGGGGGGGGGCGGAGGTGTTTGCTGGGCTCCTTCTTTTCCAGCTTCCTATCTCTAGCGACGAAGCAGTGTCCCTGGCCATTGCACACGATGTTTTGTTAAACGCGTCTAACAAGCTGCGAGCTCAGAGGATTTGCAGCGCTTCAAGAGCCGTGCGCATCGCTGCGGGGCGTTTCCGCCTTATTTGCCGACGGGGTGTCAGGGCTAGGGCCCTGACGCGGCACTAAGGCGGCAGGCGGCGCGCTCGAGCTCTGCCAGACAGACCTGCCAATGGGATCGGGGCTCCTCCTCGTGCTCGTTCTTCTCATCCTCGTCCTCCTCCTCGTCCTTCTCCCAATCCTCCTCCTAGTCCTCCCAGTCCTCCTCCTCCTCCTCATCCTCCTCCTTGTCCTCCTTTTCGGCTTCCTCCGTGCCGCATGTGCCTTCCCCCGGCAGGTGCCGCAGGACGGGGCCAGCACCCTGACGAGCCTGGTGGCCGAGGCCTGCACGCTGTTGGCGGGCTGCCTCATGGCCGCCTGCGGGCTGCGCCGCCCGAGGCTCCGCGCCCACTACGGCATGCTGCTCGCGCTCGGGCTCTACGGGGTGGCCTTCCCGCTCCTGCCCTCGGAGCTCATCGGTCGCGTGCGGTCGGGAACTTTGGCTCAGCGTGTCGTTCCGCTGGTTCTGGCCCACCACGCGTCGGCGCGACACGGTATCCGCTTCCCAGTCCCCAGTCCTCACCGTCCCGAGCCTTTCCGAGCCTCCCGCCACGCGGAGCGGAGCGGCACGTCATTTATTTGCAAGGCATAGCACGTCGCCAGGGCCGCCGCGGCGACACGTTAAGCAAAAGTTGCCGCCCGTAGCACCCCGCCACTGCGGGTAAGAGTAAGGGGGCGTGCGGTGTCGTTAGCAGTCTGCGGGGCTCTGCAGAAACCCGCTGTAGGCGCTGATGTTTTTTGGGGCACGCTTCACAACGAACCCGCTGCAGGCGCCGATTTTTTTGTCAAAGCAACGTTGGTGGGGCGCGGGTTTGCGGGTGGGTCGCGGGGTGCGTCGCGGGATGGGTCGCGGAGGGGTCGTGGGCGAGGAGGAGGAGGAGGAGGAGGAGGAGGAGGAGGAGGAGGAGGAGGAGGAGGAGGAGGAGGACGACGACGACGACGACGACGACGACGACGACACAACAACAACAACAACAACAATCATTTAAGACTGGGGACACTCCGTTCTCACCAGTGCCAGGGTTTTCGTAGGAGGCGGGCAATACCCCCACTTTGTGGGGGGGCCGGTTCAAGCTCTACCAAGTTTCCAAACGACTCTTCGCCACCACCCACACCCAGCTTCCCGCCCTATGACGTTCGGACACTTCACTTCGTGGCCTGCGGACGACCTTGGCTACTACACTGGCGCATGGTTACAATGACTTCTTGTGGTAACATCTTGTGGAAACTAGCTTAGTATACGACTTATACCCCTGTTCCAACAATGGGCACGTGTACCGTTTTCCGACGTTTTAACGTTTCTGTACCACACAAGCCAAGACCCTTATTTTGACTGGTATCACGTGCGTGGCGCCAGCATACCACAGGACTTGTTTCCGTTGTTGTGAGACGATATATGCTCATTCTTGTTCTGTGGTTCTCGTTCCGGCCTCAATGTGCAATACTGGCTCACTCGTCGACGAAATACACGTGACTACCTCTCTCTGGTTGGAGGTCCTGATGGTTGTGGTTGTCCCGATAATTGTCGCGATGAGTGTCCCGATGATTGTCCCGATTGTTGTTCCGATGGTTCTCCCGATGGTTGCCCCGATGGTGGTCCCGATCGTTGTCCCGATGGATGTCCCGATGGTTGTCCCGATGGTTGTCCTGATGGTTGTGGTTGTCCCGATCGTTGTCCCGATGGTTGTCCCCATGGTTGCCGCGATGGTTGTTCCGATGGTGGTCCCGATGGTTGTCCCCATGGGTGCCCCGCCGGAGGAGGAGGAGGAGGAGGAGGAGCAGCAGGACAAGGCGAGGCGGACGCATACGTGCTCTGGAAGCATACTAAAGAGACGAGTCTGTGTGCTCATCGTCTTCTGGCATGCGCCTGTCCCTAATGGCACGCATCGGGCGCAATACTGCAAGCTGCGCTCCTGGCACCCATACATCAGGGGCCAAGTGTCCCAGCATGGTGCCGATACGCCTCCTCGCGGACACATCGCCCGTGCGTCCGTGGGGCGCCAATACCGCCAGGACGCCCTGGACATGCGCCGGCATACCCAGATCCACACGGTAATCCATGACATTCCCATACTCGGACTGCCCGAAAGAACGCCATACAGGCATGTGCCACCAATGATCCTGCTTCGGGAACAAGGTGATACCATCCTTGACGTCGTGGGAGGCATTCCACAGAGCCATACATGGCGGCTCCATGCCCATGGCAACAACAACAACAACAACAACAACACAGCAAGCATAATCCGCTGATTGGAACGCAACTTCTGCCACGCACCCAGGGGCAATGACTGTTCGGCCCCCTCACTGTGATAAGTTACAAGGAAGTCATGGGACCTGTCCATCATCTTGGGACTTCGCATGCTCACGCAACAGTGGCGGCATGCTGCTGGTGATGAGGTGTCCGTGTAGAGCTCGGAGCTTCATACGGACGACATCTCATCTTCGCAGCCTGGTGGCCCCGCAGCGGGGCGCCGGTAGATCTTGTCAGCGCAACGGGTTGGGCTTGCTCGCTGCAGATCGGCGCTATTGCCTGATATTGCGCGCAAGGTTCCGTGAGTTTCTATACGGAGGCAGAAGATACCGATACCTCTGCCCCCCCCCTCGTCACCACGGCTGGGTTCGCCGCGAAATCCTGGTCAGGACGCAGCCCTGGAGAGATCCGGGGAGGAGCGGTATCGGTGCTATCTTGCCCACGGAGCTCATCAGTCAGATGAGGCAGACGATACCGATACCGCTGCCCGCCCCTCGTCACCGCTGCAGGGATGCGCCTCGGCATTCTGGCCAGAGCGCACTTCGGAGAGAGGTCCAGGAAGAATCGACGCTCGGGGGGGGGGGGATGCATCGAACGCCAACCGTCCGTTCATCCAGGGGGACACATGCGAACCCTACCCCTACCCCCCAAGATTTCTGCGGGGGAGGATGGGGTTCACTTCGCACGTGGCATGTGACCCCCTATTCATCGCCGATAGGGGCCCAATGGTCCCCACCACGCCCAGGAGCGTGCGGATCCGCCGTCGGGGGGGCTATCGCCGATCCGTCGGTGGTGTGTCGCCAGTTCCGGGTCGAGGTTCCCCCTCCTGAGCCAGTCTCCCCTCTCGTTGCCCTGCAGCTCAGGGGGGGAGCAGAGACCGATGCCGCTGCTCGTCCTGGAGGGCCCTCGTCGCGGCGGCTCGGCTCTCCTCGCCTCGAGCTCCTGGTCAGAGAGCCCACGGAAGAGGTGAAGTTCGCAGAACTGGTGGGGACAGTCTTACCGACGATGACGCGACAGGGAGCGCAAGTCGCTGCGAACGTTACATGCATGGCTTACGCGTTCCACGACTCACGGGGCAGGCTTGAGTCAGGTAGCACTATAGAATATGGCATGGCAAGGGGAACGTGGGAGGTCAACGATGAACACGAGAACTACATGGCGTAGATAGGTCGGATCAGATGGGGGACAAGTGGCGAATAGGGACGGGAACGTGACACGAGCTAATTAGGATAATGGCACGAGTTGAGGTATAAACGGAGAGGGGAATGCTTGAAGTCAGGGAAAGATCAATGGCGAACTGATTGAATGGGACAGAGGACGCCCCGGGAGTAGGATTTGACAGGAGGGAGGCGGAAGCCTGGAGGAGGGAGGAGCGAGAATGGAGGAAGAGGAGGCGACGTCTAGTCTGGATCAGCGTACGACACCTCTTCGCTTGGCCTCCCAGGAGATCACGAATGTGTCGACTGTTTCATGGTTTGCAGCGCCCAGAGTGGGCGATATCCAGGTTGGATCACCGTAAGACACTACTCCGCTGGACCTCCCATGAGCCCATGGATGCGGCGACAGCTCCGCAGTTCGCAGCCCCCAAGAGAGGGACAGGTCAAGTTTGGACCTACGTGAGTCACCACATCCCTGGACCTCCCAGGAGACCACGAAAGTGTGCGACGGTGTCTCAACTCGCAGCCCCCAGGGTGTGATATGGATAGCACGCAGTGAAGATGATCTTCATCGTTGCGAGCGCGGCTCGAAGAACTGCGTAGCTCTAAGGCCAAACGTCTGGGCCACAATAGGCGATGGTAGAGTGGGTGAGAGTAGCAAGAGCAAAGTAGGACACGAGAGAGGATGGCCAGGAGCGATCTCGAATCACACTTCTCCTGATTGGCGCTTGGGCGCCCGAGCGTCGATCTCAGCTGAATCGAGGCTCGCTTAATTGAGCGTGTGACGACTTATTGAGATAATTCGTCGTGGCGGGAGTGCCGGTCTCGGCACCTCTCCTCATGGGTAGGCAAACGGCCTGACACGAGTGCAACAGGAAGCCTTTGGGCTTCAAGATAAAAAAAATCTCTTGCTAGGCAGAGGGCGCCTGGCTTAGGTACCCTATCACCATGCGACAAGGAAGCTTGGTAGCGGAGCGGCTGTGTGATTGTCACCACACATAAACGTGTTCACACTGAATGAATTTGCGCGATGTGCATGCGGAGTTATGAGACTTTCTTCTTCCAAGCGGACTTAGGTAGACTATGATCACGAGTCGCGACCAAGCCAAACAGAGCATGCGACACAGCGGAGGGACTCGTTCACGGAATCTTCTTAGCTTTACTTCTTTGAGCGCTTCCATCGCTTGCAGTAAATCGTCCTCCAGCGGTTCTGCAGATCCCACCTCAGTGTGTGGTGCATTTTGCAGGAACCAGGATAGTGCAACCGATGGTTCCTGCGAAGCCATGATGCGTGTCGGCGGGCCGTCTTGCAGGTCACATACACGCTGTGAATAGTATGCCCAACCCTGAGATCGTGATCTGCAGCCACGCAGGCGTTGATCTCCAGAGGACTTCTCCCCGGTGTGGATCCATTCCAAGAAATCACGCTCGCACTCGATGAGTTCGTACTGATGTCACTGATGGCGAACTCGGTGCTGGCATTGCCGTGGTGCTGATGATGATGATGATGATGATGATGATGATGAGGATGAGGATCAGGATCAGGATCAGGATCAGGATCAGGATGAGGATGATAATGTGGATGAGGATGAGGATGAGGATGAGGATGAGGATGAGGATGAGGATGATGATGATGATGATGATGATGATGATGATGATGATGATGATGATGATGATGATGATGATGATGATGATGATGATGATGTGCTGGCTGTTGCCGTACTCGCAAAGGCTGGTGGCATTAGAACGTCACCATCATGATCCTCAGGAATGGTCGGCTGTGTAGATTCGTGATGACGCCTTCCTAGGCGACGTCCGTCCCATGCTGGATGTTCACCGGCACCTTCGCTGGCCTTGCACTCGATCGGCGGTGTGATGCTTGCGTTCTGGCGCAAAATTAGCCACAGGCAGGCGAGCGTACTGAAACCTATCGTGATGCCTAGGAGCAGGACGAAACGCGTCATGTAGCACGTGAACCAGTATTAGACGGACTCTGTCGTTGTCGGCGACGGCGTAAGCTGAACCTGGATCCTTCGCATGAAAATGAACAGGACGGAGGCTAGCATGGCGGCGTTTGGCTATCGGGTGCCGCCCGTGTGCTTGCGGGCCCCGAAGAAAGGAGAACGCCGGCCTTCATCGCTTTGAGGGCATCAGCGACCATGGCCCACGCAGGTATCCAACTGAACCGTAGGGCACTGTTGGGATGCACGGCCTCCTGGTTCATCGAGGCGACGATACGAAACCGTTTGTCGGTGGATTGCCCAACCTCGGACTGGCTGTGCGACACGAGACACGAGACACGTCGATGTGTTTGAGCGCCTTCTTCGGGTTGTAGGCCTCAATGAACAGCTGGCGGAACCAAGTGTTGATTTCCGCTCCTTCGAGGGTGGCGTAGTCCTCGGCAGCCAAGGTCGATTTTAGCGGTCTTTCCACCGTGCCGGAATGCCAGGCCATTGGTAGGCACAGGTCGTAGCGGTTTCCGACGACGTCGCGAAGGCGGTTGGGTGAGCCCCATCACCAGGCCTGCCGCTGGCTCTTGACTCTGTCCCCGTTGGCGAGCGCAGCGTCACTGAAACACACCGTCGCGCAGGTCTTCAGGTCGACAAGGTTTCGCTTAAGCACGACGGCGAAGCTCGCGGTGGTCTGGACGTAGGCAACAGTCTTGTTAAATGTCTTGGCGTCGGCCACGGTGGCGACGTGAGCCCGGCGGGCTGCAAAGCTCACCAGGCAGGCGATGTCGATTCGGGTCTGAACTGCCAGCCACAGCACTTGCCCGAGAGTGTGTCAGTAGCTTGACACCTCGGAGGTTGTGAGTCGGTCATCAACGGCACGACCGCCACCTGCGAGGCGGCGGTGGCTGGGGTCACCCTGAACTCGTCGTCGAGCTTGGTGATGGTGCGACCGCAGCATTTGATGATCCCCTCGCTTTCTTGAGCTGCAGATTCTTCTCCAGCAAGGCGATCGTGGACTTCCAGAGGCTGGAGCTGTTGCACTGGCCCATCAAGAAGTCGTCCACGTGCGAGTGGACCATGGCAGTGATCCCCTTGTCGTCGTAGGAATAGCAGAGCTCCTTCTCGAGCTTGCTCCCGACAAGGCCGTGCTCCCTGAGCACCTTCTGCGCGTAGAGATACAACTGCCGGCCAGCCACACGCGTCCCGTAGATCGCGCCTGTGGCCATCATGATTTCGCCAGGCTGAGTCCCTGGCGGCGGGTTCTTGGCCGGCATGTGTAGGAGTCGCAGCTTCTCGACGTTTCCCGACTGGAGGTAGGCCGTCATCGCGTCGAATGACGCGAGGTCTCAGCCCAGTTGGGCCGCAGCGGATGTTGTCCTGGCCCTTCCTGGTCATCACCCAGCGCGCGCCCGCTGGGCGTATCCCAGGGTTGCGCCGCCTGATCTCAGCTCCTAGGCGGGGAGCTTCTTGTAGGCGCCAAACTCCGTCCTTTTTGACCACTCGGTCTTCATAGTGGCATCTCTGAGCTTATTCTCCTTGGTGCTGAGGCCGTCGTAGTTCAACTCCTCGATGGTTGCACTCCCTGTGAGCAAGGCCTCACGGAGCCTGATGGACGAGCCAAGTTCATCCTCGCGATTCTGGACGTAGCTGTTCAGATAGAGGTCGTCCAGCAGATCTTTGCGCTTTTCGGCTCGGTCGCGTGGGTCGAGCTCGTCTTGACGGTCTCGTTGGAGCGCTTGGGGGGCGTTTTCTTGACGAAGCTAACGCTGTGTCTTCGTCCCTTGCTGGTCCTCGGTGTCTGCGGTCGCCGAGCCACAGCTTCTTGACGTACTTGCTTCTCCGCGGCCCTGGCCCAATCCTGGATCATCTTTGATCCAGAACTGCTGTCTTGGTCGTCCTCGATCGGGCGTCTGTCTTGGTCGTCTTCGACTGGGCCTTGAGGCGCGGGTTCTGGTGGTGCTGGCTCGGCTGCTGTAGCAAGTTCAGGTGGTGGATACGCAGGTGGTGGCAGTGGTGAAGCGGTGGCAGCGCCTGAGTCTTGCGGTCGGGCAGGTGGCACAGTGTCTCCTCCCGAAGGTGATGGAGCCGATCCACTGCCACTAGCTCCCCCGCTCGAAGTGAACTCCGTGTCCCTTTGTTCTCATGCAAGCCGCTCGGCGAGCTCGTGCGCACAGCGATTTGCTGGTGTGTCCTCGATATTGCCGAAGTGGTGGGACTGGTGGGCTGGAGGTGAGCTAGGAGCTGGTAGTGCCTGCGATGCTAAAGGTGCGTCAGCAGTACGTGGTTGCTTCTACGGCGAAGCACCAGTCAGGTCTAGGAACACGTCGCCGTCGCCTCCTGGAGGTGCTTGTCCACCTCTCCTCCAGGGTCAGGCGGTGATGGTCCACCGCGTCCTCCTCCAGGGCCTGGCGGTGGCGGTCCCCCGCGCCCGCTATCTGGACCTGGTGGCGGTGGTTGATCTCTTGGCGGTGCGCCTGGGGATTGACCTGAAGGCGGCGGTTCGTTGCGGGTCAGGGCATCGAGCACTTGGCTCTACGGCACTAGCTCCGAGGTTGTGGCATGTCGTAGGTGTCCACGGTTGACCTTCACGGTCGTGGAGCGATGATTGACCCAGACGTTCGCGGTATTTTCGAAACTGATGACGCTCGGCCCATGCCATTGAAGAGCACATTCTCTTTTGGGTTTGCCATTTCCTCTCCAGTAGTATACTTGGTCGCCCGACTGGTAAACGTCGGAGGCGTGCTGGGCCCTATTAGCCCGTGATCGGGCCAGCAGCGCTCTGGCGAGTGACTGGTTGACCTTCAGCTGCTGGATGGAGGTCTGGGCGGCCTTCATGATGACTATCCTCTCGGATAATGGCTTGTCGGACACGATGTGCTCGCGAAGCGAGAGCCTGCCTGCATTGTCCAGCAAGCAATACGGTAACTGAAGGCCCCGCCCAATCACCCACTGGGATGGCGAAAACCCAGAGGCATTGACTTGGCTGTTCAACATATCTGTTCATAGCCCAGCAGACTGCTGCGACCAGCCACTGGATCTGGTAGGCGGTCCTGGTCTCGTCGAGCTTGATGCTATCTGAAGCTGAACTGGTCGATCAGCTTCCTGGCAGGGACCTTGCACATGCTCCTGTGCTTTTCCACGGTGGCGTTCTGCTGCGGTGTGGCGGCGGTGGTCGTCATGAGGCGACAGCCCATGTCTTCGAGCTCCTTGGAGAATGCTCGCTCGAACTCTCCTCCGCCATCGAAGATGACTCGCTGAGGTGAACCGAAAGGTGTGATCCAAACTTGCAACAGTCGAGCGAAGACGACATAAGGATGTCGGGAACTGACCGTGCCGCACATGGTGCACCCCGAGGACAGGTCAACCACTTTCAGGAAGATCAGCTGGTTGCTGGTGTAGTCGGCCAGGGTGGAAAGGTTCACCCCAATGGAATTGTTGAAGTCGCGACCCAGCTTGATCCTTAAATGCGGTAATGGCTGTTGGCGTGCGGCACAGACATCGCAGTAGAGGTTTAGCGCCATCTCTGCCGCCCGTTGTGATCCGCCTGTCATGCGGATAAGCCTGGCTAGCGAATTGTTGGACGGGTGCCCAGTGTCCACGTAGAGCTGCATGACGGCGGACCGGAGCGTGCGTTTCTCCGCTGCTGTCAGCGATGGCTTCTGCGGAGCCGCTGGCGTTCGCTGCCCTCCTGGTAGGATGGGCCTCTCGTGGGGGTTTCTTGTTCGGTCGCCGAAGTTAGGCGGACAGAACCTTCACGAGTTCGTCGGTATAGCTCTCGCTGTTCTTCGCATCTTGACGGCGGGCTTCTGCATGTGGATTCGACCCGTTGCAAAACGTCCTCAGCGTGACGTCGAACCCGTAAAGGTCGGTAAGGATCCTCCACGGTTTCTTGATGTGGATTCTTTTCTTGCTCTTGAGGTCGAACGCACAGCCGTCGAAGTCGATGGCGCGCGGCAGATGCTCCTTCAGCTTCTTCATGGTGGCATTCTTCTTGGGGCCCCATCCGTCGCAGCACTTTGGCCACTCGAACGAGACGGCGATCTGGGTGCCGAACTCCTCGTGCAGCCCGGCCATCGACTGCAGAGATAGACCAATCATCTGCTCGGACTTGGCCCTGTCCCGCTTAAGCAATCGGGTCTTGCCTGGGTCAATCTGAAAGATCGCGTTCTGTGGTCGCTTGGAGGGGGGGGGGGGTTTGGACGTCGGCGGCGGCTGGCGGCAGCGGCGGGGACGACGATTTTTTTTCTGGGCCGGCGCCGGCGCCTGCGGCGGCGGGCGGCGGCGGCGGGGAGCGTCGACGAGGACGACGGTGGTGGTGATGGGTTGTGGTGGTGGTGGAGGCGGTGGTGGTGATTGTGGTGGCGGTGGTGTGGTGGTTTGTTGTTGTGGTGGTGGTTGTGGTGGTTGTGGTGGTTTGTGGTGGTGGTGGTGATGGTGGTTTGGTGGTGGTGTGGTGGTGGTGGTGGTGGTGGATTGTAGTGGTGGATTGTAGTAGTGGTGGTGGTGGTTTGGTGGTGGTTGGTGGTAGTGGTTTGTGGTGGTGGTGGTGGTGGGTTGTGGTGGTGGCGGTGGTTTGTGTGGTGGTGGTGGTGGTGGTGGTGGTGGCAGTGGTGGTGGTGGTGTGGTGGTTTGTGGTGGTGGTGGGTTGTGCTGCTGGTAGTGGTGGTGGTTGTGGTGGCGGTGGTGGTGTAGATTGGTGGTGGTAGTGGTGGTGGGTTTTTGTGGTGGTGGTGATGGTGAGTTGTGGTGGTGGTGGTTGTGGTGGTGGTGGTAGCTGTGCTGGTGGTGGTGGTGGTTGTGTGGTGGGTTGGTGGTGGTGGTGGTGGGTTGAGGCGGTGACGGTGGTGGTACTGGTGGTGGTGGTGGTAGTGGTGATAATCGTCGCTGCGTCCCCGCCGTCGCCAGCGCCAGGGGTGGGGGGTTGGGCTGCCTTTGGTCATCGTCGCTGCGTCCCCGCCGTCGGCGCTGCTGGCGGCCGCCAGCGCCGGCTCTGGCGCCGGCGCCCGGGTGGGGGGTTTGACCCCCCTAAGGAGGGGAGGGGGGTTTGGGGGGGAGGGGAGTCCCCCTGGTTTTGATCGACGGCGCCGCCGGTTCGAAACGCGCCGCCGACTGTTCCCAAGGCAAACGCCTGTGAAACGCGCTCTCTCGTCGATCTTGACGACCAGACGCTGGAAGGTTTTCCATGGTTGGCATGGGCATGCACCATGAACCCGTGCGCTCGTACCTTGTGCGGGGTTACTCCCGATCTTGCCCTCGAGCTTGTTGACCAAGAGCCGTCGTGACAAGTCGTAGCCCGGAAGACCACATCTGACGGCAGCTCCCCTTTCCTTCCAGGTCGAGCTTGCTGTCTGGGTTGCAACACCACTCGACGAGCACGGTGTTGTTAGCACTTGAAATCGAGTGGGTCTCATGGTACGTCTGGCCAGGTCGGTTCGTAGAGCCTGGCTGATCTGGCGCGGCTAGACGCCGCTCTGCTTGCTGATAAGGGCTGACCGCTTCCCTGCGATGAGCTGCGGCTTTGTACCCTTCCTAAGGTTGCGCTCTCGCGCCTGCTCCTCCTCCACGACGTTGACCTCCTTGGGGTCATTTTCCTTGGCATCGCCGTCCACTGTCATGGAGGTGCCGAACACGCACTCTGGGCAGAACTCCAGATGATTGCAGACCTCGTAGGACCTCTTGCCGCACACGATGAAGTCGGTGATGCGCGTGTTGGCGCAGGTTTGTGTCGGCGACATCACTATTGTGGAGCTTGGCGTAGGCGCTGCAGTTGAACAGTGTGTCAACCCAGAGGCCACAACGAGTCTTGATCCATTGACTTGACGGGGTTGCAGACGCTTGGGTACGTTCAGCTCCTTCTTGGGAATCAGCTTGGTGATGGACTCGACCAGGGACTTTGTCTGGGTCATGAGGTTAATGATTGGTTTGGTAGGCGAAGTCCCATTGGCAGTCGGTTTCTCGTAGATGTCGATGCCAGCGTCCTTGATCGTTTGCCAGCCCTCAGGCTGGAGCTTTGTCATGGGTGACACGCGCTGCTCGTGACGAGCTTCTGGGTCCGATGCGTATATTGTTCTTCCAGTGGGGGATGCCTTCCCGTCCGATGAGCAGCCCGAGCGTGGGGCTATCCACAACGCTGAACACATCTGAACACGATCCTTCGGGATCGACCGCAGAGCACCAGCGGTGCCGCCGTTGCCGAAACAGACCTCCTCCTCTGGCTCCTCGAGGATCTGGTTTGCAAGGCCTATCTTGGTACTGTAAGCGAGTCCTTGTAGTTCTGGTACCACTGGAGGTCCGCGACACAGAATGGGCAGGCAGTGTCGATGACGCCGATGCCCTCGTCGGCGGGCTTCTGGCCTATTGCCGTTGACCGCTACGTTGACGTCCGGTAGGTGTGGGATCGCTCGTTCGGAGACGCACGTCTCTGGTGGCGGCGTGACCAGGCCCTGCGGATGTAGAGGAGCCTCCTCGTCCGCGAACTGGACCTGCTCGGCGATTTGCGCGGCCGCCGTGGCCCTTCCGTCCGCCACCCTCAGCGTTGCCCTGGCATGAGCCCCCCGCAGTCCCGGCTCTGCGTGTCTTCCTGCGCTGGTCGACACGGCCCTGGAGCTTGCCGGCGGGGCGGCACGGGCCGGCGGACTTGCCGGATGCCTTGCCGCGGCCCTTTCGGGTCTCCCAGGCCGACCTGATGGTGACCATGGCTTCGGGAATGGCGGCAAGCTCCTTGACGCAGCTGCCTCGACACTGGATAAGTCGAAGATCTCGGTTATGTCCACATTGGAGGATTCGAGCTCGGTACTGAAGGCCTCGAGCTCTTGGCGGACCAAGTCCTGGATGTCGGTCTCGGTCTCGGCGTCGTCCCCCTCATCTTGGTCCTTCTCGTCGTCCTCTGGCCCGTCGACGACGTTGGTAGAACGAGTCCCTCTGCTTGAAGAGGGCCTGTGCCAGTCGCCCTGGCTGCGCGACTGGCTCTGCCACGGACGCGGTGACGTTACGTGGCTCTCGGACGTGTCCGGGAACCTTCTCACGAGCAGCTCGCGAATGCGCTAGCACCCGTAGCGCTCGTCCGGCATATTGCCAATGACTCGCTCACGACGTTCCGCGGTGAGCCCTGCTTTGCGTAGTAGAAACCATCCAGTCACGTCGTGCAGCGCGTTGAGGTCCACCTCGTTTTCGCGTAGCAGTTATAGACCGGTTTCGAGAAACGAACGAGCCGGTTCGTCATATTTCCACCGCGCCGGCGGTGGTGTTGAGTCCACTTGAAGAACTTCTCGAGAGTCTCGCCCTTCTGTGTTGGCTTCTGCTGACCTATGCTTGCTTCCAGGTGTTTGAGTACGTTCTCGATGCCAGCTTGGTTGCGAATCCCCTTCATCTCGCCCGAGCCTTTTAGATTTTTCCTCGATAGAGGGTGTAGTTCCGGCTCCTCTATGTTGAGAGCCGCTGACCTGGCCGTACCCGTTAATTTGAGCACGAGCTCGGACGCAATGCTTTGGTTCACTTCTAGATTCTCGCTTAGTTTCCACACCTGCTTGTAGTCCTTCCACTTTGATGAGTGGTCATTCCAATTCTGAATGGTGGAGTTGTGGACTGAGTTGTGCTCTGTCTTCTTGGTGATGACCGTGGCGTTACATTGGATTGTGAATTCGAACTCGTCGGTTTCGCTGATGTTCTTGGGGAGTAAGAAGGCGAACTCGGCGGCCTCGCTGATGTTATGGGGGAACGTGACATTGAACTCGGCAACTTCGCTGATTTTCTGGGAGAATGTGATATTGAACTCGGCGGCTTCGGGCTTGGCGTCACAGACGTCCGAATAGTTGGCGTTGAGCTGGGCGTCGCAAACGTCCGAGGAGTAGGCGTAGGGCTGGGCGTCGCAGACGTCCGAGGAGTAGGCGCAGAACTGGGCGTCGCAGACGTCCGAGGGGTAAGCGTAGAAGTCGTCGCATGCGACGAGAGATATGATAGTTGCAGCGAGCAGCAGGACGCCGCTGGGCGTTGATTCCGGGAACGAGGGTGCAGGCGTCGTCTTGGATATGGAGTGCGTCGAGCGCAGCACGACGGGCAGTAGCAGCGTGATGTTGCCAGGGCTCGCACGTCCCAGCTACCACTGATTTGCATGGCACGCGGTGCCGATGATCTTTATCGCTGCGAGCGCGGCTCGACCATCTGCTTAGATCTAAGGCCAAGGGCCCTAAAAAACTTTTGGGCCACAATAGGAGATGATAGAGAGGGTGAGAGGAGCAAGAGCAAAGCAGGACAGGAGAGAGGATGGCCAGGAGCGAGCTAGAATCACAATGAAGGCGAGGTCTAGGTTGAACCCGCGTAGGGCGTCACTGCGCTGGCCCTCCCAGGTGACCGCGACAGTAGCGACAGCTTTGCAGCTCTAGTTTGGATCCGCGCAAGACACCACTCCGCTTGCCCTCCCAGGAACCCACGATGGTCGCGACAGTCTCGCAGTGTGCAGCCCCAGAGGAAGGCGACGTTTGGTTTGGACGCGAGTCGGACGCCACTGCATTGGCCCTCCCAGGAGCTCACTAAAGCGGGCGGCAGTTTCGCAATTTGCAGCCCTCAGGGAGGGCGAGGTAAAATTCAGATCCACGTAAGACGTCACTGCGGTGACCATCCCACGAGCCCACGAACGTGGTGTAGATTTCGCACTACCTCTGGTTCGCGTCTGGCGTGAATGCGTTGGGCCTCCAAACAGCACGCGAAAGCGGCGATAGCTTCGCAATTTGCAGCCCCGAGGCAGGGCAAGGAATACGTCATTGCGCTGCCCCTCATAGGGAGCCCACAAACAGTCTTGCAGTTCGCAGCCCCGCAGGGGCGGAGAGGTCTAATTCCGATCTTCCGGATCCGCGTGCGACGTCACTGCGCTTGCTCTGTCAGGAGCACACGCAAGCGGCGACAGTTTCGCAGCCCCGCAGGGAAGGCGAGGACCCGCTTGATCCGTGTAGCATGGCATTGCGCTCCCCCTCCCAGCAGCTCACGGTCGTCCCGACAGCTTCGCAGTTCCTAGCCCCGCATGGAAGGCGAGATCCCGCTTGATCCGGGTAGGACGGCATTGCGTTCTCGCCCCCCCAGGAGCCCACGAAATTCGCGACAGTTTCGCAATTCTCGGCCCCACAGGGAAGGCGAGATTCCTCTCGCTTCGCGGGGTGCACGTCCGGAGCACGTACAGTCACGTCGTCGCGGGGCCTCTTGGGAGCCTTTTGGGGGCCTCCTGGAGGCCACCTGGGAGCTTCTTTGGGGCCTTTCCCTTTTCATTTTCATACACCCTCCCCATCTTCCCTTCCAGCGCCGGCTCTAATCATGGGCGCCGCAGTGACCAACTTCCACCTGGCTGGCGCTGCGCCGCAGTTCGCCCAGAGGGGGGGAAATGACATTACACTCCAGTCACTGTGTGGCCTTTGGGGCCCTGGGGGGCTTCTTTGGAGCCTTTTGGAGGCTTCTGGGGGGGTTCTTGGAGGCTTCTTGGGGGCCTCTTGGGGCCTCTTCGGGGCGTCTTGGGCCGTCTTGGCGCTTTTGCGCCGTTTCGCCCCCTCGGAGGCTGTCCTGGGGGCCTCTCGCGGCCGCATTGGAGCCCTTTGGGGGTCCTCTAGGGCCGTCTTCGCGGCCTCTTGGACCGTCTTGGGGGCCTCTTTGGGCCGTTTTGGGGCCCTCCTGGGCCGTCTTGGAGCCCTCTTGGAGGCTTTTTGTTTTGCTTTGGGGCGATTCTGGAAGCTGCTTGGACCGTCATGGATTTGTGAGAGTCGAAAAAGACGAGAACGCTAACATATGGCAAAAACCATCGGACAAATCAATGATTTCGGCCTCTGGAGGCGCAGTTGTGGGTGCTCTTGGGGCCCTCTTGGGCCGTCCTTGGAGCTTTGGGGGCCGTCTTGGGGGCCTCATGGGCCCCCGTTGGGAATATCTTGGGCCGTCTTGGGGCCGTCTTGGGGTCATCTTGGGCCATCTTGAGGCCCTCTTGGGGCCCCAAGAGGCCCAAGAGGTCGAATTTGTTGATTTGTCATAAGTTGTTATCGGTTTTTATAGCCCCGGAAGGGGGGGGGCCATCTTGGTCCGTTCATGTGGCGCGACTGCAGGGGGGGGTTAGGGGGGAGACATCATAATGCAACACAATACAGCATGTGGGAACTATGCAAACATTTGACACATTGGATCCACTGCATTACAGCATCCGCGGAAAACGCTGCCGCTCAGCACGTCACTTCCGGACGTGGATTCCTCTCGCTTCGCGGGGTGCACGTCCGGAGTACGTACAGTCAAGTCGTGGCCTGCACTTGGAGGCGCGCTGCGCCCAGTGGAGTTCGTGCGATGAGCCACGTGCTGCACCTGGTCCAGACCGTCAGCTGGCCGCTCAGTGCAGTCGTTGTGGGGCCTTTGGGGGGCCTCTTGGGAGACTCTTGGAGGCCTCTTGGGGGCTTCTTGGAGGTTTCTTGGGGGCTTCTTGGGTGCCTCCTGGAGCCTCTTGGGGGTGTCTTGTGCCGTGATGGTGCGCTTTTTTCCCGTTTCGCCCCATCGGAGGCCGTCTTGGGTGGCTCTCACGGCCCCCTTGGGGCTCTCTTGGGGTCCTCTTTGGCCGTCTTGGGGCTTCTTGGGTTGTTTTGGGGGGTTCATTGGGCCGTCTTGGGGCCCTCTGGAGCCGTCTTTGGGCTCCCGTGGGCGCTTCTGGGGCGGTCTGAGGGAAATGTTGGAAGCTGTTTGGGCCGTCTTGGGCCTCTGACAATCGAAAAAGGTTAGAACGCCCAAATCCTTCAAACACTTTTTTTGGAAAATCATTGATTTTGGCCTCTGGGTGCGTTCTTGGGGGTGCTCTCGGTGCTTTCTGGGCTTGGGCCGTCTTGGAAAGCTTTCTGGGCTTTCTTGGGCCATCTTGGGCCGTCTTGAGTGCGTTGTTGACCGTCTTGGGGCCACCCCGGGCCAGATGGAAACCTTCTTGGAGTCCCCAAAAGACAAAAAACGAAATTGATATATATATATATATATATAGAGAGAGAGAGAGAGAGAGAGAGAGAGAGAGAGAGAGAGAGAGAGAAAAAAAGAGAGAGAGAGAGAGAGAGAGAGAGAGAGAGAAAGAGAGAGAGAGAGAGAGAGAGAGAAAAAAAGAGAGAGAGAGAGAGCACCATAATTGGGGCCGTCACTTAGGTACGGCGTAGTGGCGCGACTCCAAAGGGGGTTCGAGGGGGATACATCATAACGCAAAAGAATACAACATGTAGCAATTTTGAATCATTAGATCCATTGGATCCGTTGGATACGTTGCATTTTCGGGGCCCCCTTGGGTGTTTCTTGGGCCTTCTTGGGGCCGTCTTGGAGGCTGCTTGGGCCGTCATGGGCTTCTGAGAGGCGGAGAAGGCGAGAACGCTAAACTCTGTTTGAAACAATAGGAAAATCAATGCTTTTGGTCTCTGGAGGCGCTCTTGTGGGCGCTCTTGGGGCCCCCTTGGGCCGTCTTGGGGCTTTGGGGGCCTTCTTGGGGCCATCTCGGGCCGTCTTGGGGCAGTCGCTGTGTGGCCTTTGGGGGGCTTCTTTGGAGCCTTTGGGAGGCTTCTTGAAGACATCTTGGAGGCCTCTTGGGGGCTTTTTGGGGCCCCTTGGGGGCCTCTTGGGGACCTCTTGGGGCCTCTGGGGGGGCGTCTTTGGCGGTTTTGGGGCGCTTTTGCGCCGTTTCGCTCCTTCGGAAACCGTTTTGGGGGCCTCTCGCGGCCGCCTTGGGGCCGTCTTGGGGTCCTCTTGGGCCGTCATAGGGGCCTCTTGGACCGTCTTGGGAGCCTCTTTCGGCCGTCTTGGGGTTCTGTTGGGCCGTCTCGGGGCCCTCTGGGGGCTTCTTGGGTTGTGCTGGAGCTATTTGCGAAGCTGCTTGGGCCGCAAAGGCGAGAACGTTAAAATAGTGCCCAAACCACAGGAAAATCAATGATTTTGGCCTCTGGAGGCGCAGTTGTGGGCGCTCTCGGGGCCCTCTTGGGCAGTCATTTGGGTTTTTTGGGCCCTCTTGGACCCATCTCGGACCGTCTCGGGGCCGTTTTGGCCCGCACAGAGCCCATTTTGAACCGTCTTGGCGCCCTCTCGGCCCCCCAAGAGGCCCAAGAGGTCGAAATCATCGGTTTTCTATAAGTTTTGGTAGGTTTCTGAGCCCCGGGAGGGGGGGGGGCACTTTGGTCCCGCGGTGTGGCGCAGCTCCCAGGGGGGGTTAGGGGGGGAGACATAATAATGTAACACAATACAACATGTGGCAAGTATGCAATCATTGGATAAATTGGATACGTTGCAGTAAGGCGTTCGCCGGAAAACGCTGCCGCTCAGCACGTCACCTCCGGACGTGGATTTTGTTGATTCCGCGAAGAGCGCCATTGCGCTGGACCTCCCAGGAGCTGACCAAAGGGGCCACGGTTTCGCAGTTCGTGGCCCCGCAGGGACCGCGAGGTCCCGCCTGACCCGCGTAGGACGTCACCGCGCTGGCCTTCCCAGGAGCTCACGACAGTGGCGACATTTTCGCAGTTCACAGCGCCGCAGGGACGGCGACGGCGCTGGCCCTCCCGTGAACTCACGAAAGTGGCAACATTTTCGCAGTTCGCAGCACCACAGGGGACAGCGAGGAGCTAGGAAGCAGGAAGCAGGATAGAGAGGGAAGCGGGAGGAAGAAGGAGACTGCAGTGCTCTATTCAAACCGGGAACCCAAGCCAGGATGGTGGACAAAAACAACGTAGGCACAAATGTTCGGAGGTCAGCCACGGTTCCTCGGATGTGCGCTGGACCCCCACCTGGCGGCGTTCCGCGCGCCAGGGAGGAGGGGCCCAGCGCAGTTCAAATAATCCTCGCGGACCTCCAAGAGTTTAATGATCGTGGAGCGGTGTCTTCCTCATGAGGAGCCTTCGTGTGACGACCAGTGGCGCTACCTGCAGTGCTCGATGGGCAAGGACTGGTGGCGAGCCGACAGGCAGGGCTGCGGCCCACAGGGCCTCACGTCATCGGTGATGTGCATGGTCATCGTCTGCATGTCTCCGCACATAGTGCCCGAACTGAAGCCGATGCTGCTGTTCTTGGCTCTCTTTGTGGCGGGGTACCTCGCGGCGTCTGCGACTTACCTCTACGCGACCGAGCTTGGGTATTACCATTGGGGGGACATCCTGGTCGTTGTGGGGTTGCTCGGTGCCGCCACCGTGATAGCTGCCTACAGGAAGTACAAGGTGGACGTACAGCAGCAGTACGCGGACTTGCTCTACCAGGAAAAGTCGGATGCCACTAAAAAGCTCCTCGACTTGCTCCAAGATTTCCTTCCAGACCACATAATCTCACGAATGTTGAGGCACCCGAGTGCCACCACCGCAGAACAGATTCCAAAGGCGTCCGTGCTGTTTCTGGTGATCACTGATTTCGAAGGTCACATGAGCCGGCGGACGCCGGATCAGCTATTGGACTTCCTAAACACCCTCTTCGGCAAGATCGACCGGATATGCTTCGACTGCCAGGTGACAAAGATCGAGACGGTGGGCGAGGAATACGTCGCTGCCGTCGGCGTGAAGCCAGAAGACTATGCGAACGGGGTTGACAAACACGAGGAGGTTCTAAACCGCCTCATCGTGGCGGCGCTGGGCATATTCGAAGTGCAGAAGGGAGGACTGGACGAGCCATTGACCAACGTCAAGTTCAGAATGGGCCTGCACACTGGCCCTGTCGTTGCCGGCGTGATCGGGCAGAAGTTGCCGAGGTTCCGCCTGTTCGGTGACACCATGAACACCGCTGCCAGGATGATGCAGAAGGGAGTCGACGGCGAGCTTCAGTTCGGGGAGGAAACCCGGGCGTGCATGCCCAGCTGGGTGCGGTGCCGTTCGAGGGGAAAGATCGAGATGAAGGGCAAGGGCCAGGTGGACGCGTATCTCCTGGACTGGTCGAGCCAGGACATTGAGGGAATCGTCTGGGAGGAGATCCGCTCCTACGGACTGCGCAAGTCCAGGCGGAGCAGTCTGGACAGCATCATATCGGTCAGCAACGACGGTTCTGACGATCAGGATACAGTGATCGGCTACCCCAGTACTTACACTCTGACCAGCTCGGACTCGAGGCTCACACGCGTGCTGTCGTCTTCTGTCCGCGGCGGACTGCTTCGCGGCGACGAGGGCGACATCGACTGGCTGCGGGAGTTCTACCACTTCCGCTTTGCGCGCCACCTGGGGCGGCGCTCGGACCGCCTCGCCGTCGTGGTCCTTGCGCTCACTGCGGCGGAGGCTCTTGCGGCAGAGCTGCTGCAGCGTGACATGGGGGACGTGCTGGGGGTGAGGCGGGTCTGGATGTTCCTGGCCCTGCGCGCCGTGCTGCTCGCGCTGATATTCCGGTGGCGCGTCGTCGCGCAGAACAAGGACTGGATTTTCCTGGATCCGACGGCGGCGGAGCGTTGGGGGTTGGCGTACGCATGCGCTTTGCTGATTCTGCAGTTTACAGCTTACTCCCTTCTCGCTGTGCCCCTCGTCCACGAGATCAGCATGGACTTGAGCGCCTCTCAGGCCAGGGCCAAGCTGCAAAGCGAGCCCCTTAGGGCACCCCTGTGGAAGTTGATGTATCTCTTGTGGTACGCGGTGAGCGTGATGGACATACAGCTACGGCAGAAGCCCACAGTCTACTTCGTGGCTTTCTCGTTGCTAGCGCCGCTATTTCTTTCTGCTGTGCTTCCAGCGTTACGCAACCTCACAAGCGCCGTGCAGCTTACCAGCATGCTCATCATGGGCCTGGTGGGCATCCAGATTGCCGGCGCAGACGAGCATCACGATAGAGAGCGATACAATGCGCAGATGCAAGTACGGTCTGCACAGCACCGCATGGATTCGATCTTGAGCCAATTGGTGCCCCCCTTGGTGGCAAACGAGCTGAACAAACGGCAGGCCTGCCAGAGTGTCAATATTTTGCACCAGGGCTTGAGTTGTTCCCACTCTTACCGGCGAGCCACCATCGCCTGCTCGGACCTTGTGGGCTTCACGGCGCTGGCAAGCACGCGTACAGCCACGGAGGTCGTGGAGATGGTCAGCGACCTCTTTGGGCGTTTCGATCGGCTCAGTGACGTCTACAGAATCTGCAAGATAGAGACGGTCGGCGATGCCTACATTGCTGGCCAGGCGGTCCGACCGCTCACATCGGTCTATAAGCCTATCAGCGTGGTCGTCTTCGCGGTCGAGATGATAGAAGCCGTAAGGAGCTGGTCGCGTGAGAGAGACATCCCTCTCGATTGCCGGGTCGGCGTCCACACCGGCGAGTGCGTCGGCGGTGTCGTCGGCGTGGAGATGAAGCGGCACTCGAAGAAAAAACACGGGCATTCAGAGGAATTGTTTCAGCTCCGCGCACATTTCTTGGATTTGCGATGAGGCCCCCTCCTTGGCGCGCGGAGTGGCGCGCTCCGCGCGCCAGGAAGGCCCAGGGCGGATCCAAGAAGCCTAGGCAGAGCCCCGACAGTTTATGTTTACGCTCTCTCGCCTGTCCCAGATCCGCTCAAAGCCGGTCCTCGGTCCCCTTCTGGGGTCGGTCCATCCTGACCCGTTTTTCGGGGCGGATCCAGCCGTGGCGGCGAGAAGCCCCCAGGAGGCTCGAAGAGGAAGAAGCGCGCCAGGGAGGGCCGCCGTTGCCTCGACGGGCCCTCCTCCCTCCTCCTCTGCCGCCGTTTGTTCTGGGAACACTTTTGGGTTCTACGAACATGGTAGGACTACGGGAGTGCCGGGACGGTCGGTCCCTGCTCAATCCTCCGAGGTACCACCTGTTCGGCCACCTCTTGTCGGCCCTGGAGCTGCTGGAGTCCACCGCTCCGACGGGGCAGGTGCACCTGAGCGGCGCGTGCCAGCGGGCCGTGGAGGCGCAGGCCTCTGCGGAGGGGCTCTGTGACGACGCCCTGGTCTGCGCCCCCAGAAAGGAGCTCGTCCTCACCACTTCAAAGGGGGACCCGGTGCTCTGGTCATGAGAAAATGCAGTGCAGAGCGAGTTGAGACAACGGTAGTTGGCCTTCGGCGGGCCCCCTCGTCGCCACGGCTGGACGCAGCTTGGAAAAGCGGTGCGCTTGGGCCTCGGAAGGGGTCCGGGGACTGATTTTGAGTTTCTGTTGTCTCAACTCGCCCTGCTCCGAGACATGTCGATACCGATGCTCTTCCATCGAGATGCGGGCCTTGCATTTGTCCCAGACATCCTGTGGTGTTGGGTCTTCGTTTTGAAGAGAGCGCCCCGCGTTCCTTCTCTTCCTCTCCTCCTCCTCCCCCTCCTCCCTCCTCCCATCCATGCCTGTGCCCTCCGCATGTCAAAAATCTAAAGGCTGCCGCCTCTGCCGCCGACCCCATTTGAGCGACGTATGTTTGATTCGTTTGTTGTCGGGGTCAGGGTGCTTTTCCGAGCACGGCAGAAAGGGCTCAGGTGAGACATCCAGGCCTCAGCCTTGCCCCGTGGACTCCTGATTCTCTGTTGCACCTCGGACTCCTCTCTATCGAATGGCCCTCGGCCCATCCCGCCACTGTGTCTGGGTTGTGGGTTGTGGGTGTGAAGCCTATTCGATGTTTGTGGGGATTTCGTGGGGGACCCTAAGGGGGCCTCTTGGAGGGGTCCTGGGACGTTTTTGTTGCATGGTGGGTGGCCTCCAAAACTCAGTCCTAGAGGCTCCAGAAGGCTGGCGGTGTCAGGCGCGGTGGAGGCGTGGTGGAGGCCTGGTGGGGGCAGGGTAGGGGAGGGTCCGGGGACGTTTTTTGCATGGTGGGTGGCCCCCAAAGGCTCAGTCCCAGAGGCTCCATGAGGCTGGCGGTGTCAGGCGCGGTGGAGGCGTGGTGGAGGCCTGGTGGAGGCAGGGTAGGGGGGTCCCGGGACGTTTTTTGCATGGTGGGTGACCCCCAAAGTCTCAGTCCCAGAGGCTCCAGGAGGCTGGCGGTGTCAGGCGCGGTGGAGGCGTGGTGGAGGTGTGGTGGGGGCAGGGTAGGGGGGGGTCCCGGGACGTTTTTTGCATGGTGGGTGGCCCCCAAAAACTCAGTTCCAGAGGCTCCAGGAGGATGGCGGTGTCAGGCGCGGTGGAGGCGTGGTGGAGGCGTGGTGGGGGCAGGGTGGGGGGGTCCTAGGACGTTTTTTGCATGTTGGGTGACCCCCAAAGTCTCAGTCCCAGAGGCTCCAGGAGGCTGGCGGTGTCAGGCGCGGTGGAGGCGTGGTGGAGGCGTGGTGGGGGCAAGGTAGGGGAAGGTCCGGGGACGTTTTTTGCATGGTGGGTGGCCCCCAAAAACTCAGTTCCAGAGGCTCCAGGAGGATGGCGGTGTCAGGCGCGGTGGAGGCGTGGTAGAGGCGTGGTGGGGGCAGGGTAGGGGAGGGTCCGGGGACGTTTTTTGCATGGTGGGTGGCCCCCAGAAACTCAGTTCCAGAGGCTCCAGGAGGATGGCGGTGTCAGGCGCGGTGGAGGCGTGGTGGAGGCCTGGTGGGGGCAGGGTAGGGGAGGGTCCGGGGACGTTTTTTGCATGGTGGGTGGCCCCCAAAGACTCCGTCCTAGAGGCTCCAGGAGGCTGGCGGTGTCAGGCGCGGTGGAGGCGTGGTGGAGGCCTGGTGGGGGCAGGGAAGGGGGGGGTCCCGGGACGTTTTTGCATGGTGGGTGGCATCCAAAGACTCAGTCCCAGAGGCTTGGTGGTGTCATGCGCGGTGGAGGCGTGGTGGGGGCATTGTGAAGGGGTCGCGGGACGCTTTGTGCATGCCATGGTGGGTGGTCCCCAAAGACTCAGTCCCAGAGGCCCCAGGAGGCTTGCGGTGTCAAGCGCGGGGAAGACGGGAGCAAGGTGGGAGGGTCTCGGGACGCTTTTTGCATGATGGGTGGCCCTCAAAAACTCAGTCCCAGAGGTTCCAGGTGGCTGGTGGAGGCGTGGTGGGGGCGTGGTGTTGGCGTGGCGGGGGGGTCCCGGCAAGGATTTTGCGGAGTAGAGCCGCCATAAGAACCTATGCCCAGAGGTTCCGGGAGGCTGACGGTGTCAGACGTGGTGGAGGCGTGGTGGAGACGTGGTGGAGGCGTGGTCGCGGCGTGGTGGGGGCGTGGTGGGGGGAGGGGTTCGGAGCAAGTGGAGCCTAGGCGGGGAGTCAGGATCGGGTCAGGGTGAGCAAATCTCGGGTGGGGAAGCCCAAGCATAGAGCTCCCAGAGGGTGGGGGATGGAGGCGTGGTGGGGAAGTCTCGGGACGGACATGAAGGGACGCGTGGTGGAGGGTCAGAGAGGGAAGTCCAGATCGCATTCTTGTAGGCTGTGCGCAGCATGGTGCACACGCCTCTGGGGTCGGCGGATTTTGGCACACCCCTCGCGAGGATCGTGACCCCATGGGGAGCTCCACCGAAGGCCCCAATGGCAGGGTTCGCGTGTCGGCCTCGGGCCATCTCGGCGCACCACTCACGAGGATCGTGGCCCCATACGGAGCTCCACCGAAGGCCCCAGTGACAGGGATCGCGTGGCGGCCTCGGGCGATTTCGGCACACCCCTCGCGAGGATCGTGGCCCTATAGGGAACTCTGGACGAAGACCCCAGTGGCAGGGTTCGCACGGCGATGATGATAGTGAGTGGAGTAGCCGTAACGAGGACTCCCCCCACACTTGAAACTGACAATTTTTGAGCATTTGGTAGAAGTTCTGCCTGAAGCATACCAGCTTCCAGCTCGCAAGCCGCAGCCATCATCTGAGAACGTTGTCGTTGATTCTGCGAAGTGTCCGAAGTGATCCAGCTTGACTTCGCAGTAACTCGTGGGACAGACGTCCAAACATTTGCGGAGAGGCCCCGCCGTCGTGCAATGTTGGTACGTAGGATATGATATGCAGTACAAGCCGAGAATAAGTGTCTGAAACTTTGCCACGGCGCCCCACAGTGTGAGCAGGGCCGTCCCGCCTGCCGCCTTGTCTCCGTCGAGACTGCGCCAGCCATGAGAACCCCAAGGGGCTTCTAGTCGGCGACGGAGAGAGAGTCTACAAAGATCTTGGAAGGTCTGCCCGAAATCGCCTCGACGTCGACTTCGTCGATCGCCACGGAGTTCTCGTCTTGTAACGGTACACTATCTGCAGGCACCGCTTACGGCGTATCGCTCGAAGGATGGGCTGCACCTGCTTCGCGTAGCGTTCTTCACCAGGGAGATGTGTCCAGAAACGCCCTCGCGCATCTGCTAGGCCATCAACCAAACGGTGCACATGGTGGTCGTCACCTACAGGAACTAGGAGGAGGCATCCGCGATCTGCTGACAAACGAATGAAACTGAGGCCTATGCTCTGCGCGTGGTTCACCATTGCCGTGTCTACGAACTGGGACCACATTAGCTTGACGTACTTGACTGTTTTGAAGGCCTAAGGCCTGGAGAGCGGCCGAACAGAATGGATAGTAGTGAACCCTCGTGCACCACCAGCGACCATGGCACCACCACTTGGCACCCGTCCGTTGGATTGCTACACGCAACTTCTTCGCCATATCGGCGGGGCAAACTGTCAGCAAGGGAAAACATCAGATCCATAGCGGTCGGATGTAGGACACTGCCCGACGTTCGCGAATTTTGATAGCCGTGTAGATCTTCTCCCACCCACCTCGTAGGCGCATGGGGAAGTCTGGGTCTGTCGGGCGGGCCACGATCCCCAGGTGTTCGATCAACTTGAGGGGGTCATCGTCTGCCGTCCACGTTTGTCTCTTGCCTTGATTCTCTACGAACCCGACCTCGCGGTCGAAGGTCGCCATGTATTGGAGGTCGTCCTGCAGGAGGTCGTTGTTGGCGGCAGTCAAGGAGCGGTCGTCCATGTAGGCCTGTCTGCTGACTGGCTGCCAGGGCGTCAGGCTGAGGACCATCGCCCCAGGTGCCACGCTGTCTCCTTGAGGCAGGCCGCGTTGAGGTCGAATAAGTGGCGCTACTGCGCCTGATGCGCTGCAATGTTGTGGACTTTTCCAGGCTGCCATCGAGGTGAACACGACCGAATCGGGCGCGTCTGCTGCTCGCAAAGCTGCTTCCCCAATCTGGTGATCAATGTTGCCGTATGCTTTCGTAAGGTCCAGTTCAGTTTCTGCATCAATTTGACTCGCCTGGTCAAGTCAGGCTGAGACCGCATGGACACAAGGGACGCCTCGCTTTCCAGCGCACTGGTTGTCTGGCCCATCGGGTAGACCTACCGAGAGGGCCGTCAACCAGCAGCGCAGTAGAATACTTCCAACACTAATTGGGCGTACGTCACATTCTCCTTTAGAGATTCCCACTAACCTCCAGGGGAAGACCACGTCCAGGCCGAACTGGCCACGCTGCTGTACACACCATCTGCTTGTCGCCACCCAAAGAGAGTAGGACTCCTGGACGAGCGTGGGGAAAGTTCGCTTGATCATCTTCAGCTTCTTGGAGCTCCAGCCGTCGAAACCTGGGCTGCCGTGAGAAAGATCAATTGCAACTTCACATGCTTCCAGCGAGGGATACCAGCCCCGAGGCTCGTATTCTTTGGGAACACCACGTTGCGAGACCATTTGGTCCACTCGCGAAGGTGATCAGCAGCTGGATGCCGGTGGGCACCATTGCTGTTCCCAGGTCGTTCTCATATCTGTAGTTTCCATGGGGGCTGTCGGTGACGCGCGTCGGAAAAGAGGAATGGCCAGCTTGTGCAGGTCCTGAGACCACGAAGCAAAACGGGCGCGCAACTCTTTGGACTTTTGTCTCTGATCTTCTGGTTCTCGCGAGTGATGCCTGACGAGAGCGACTTCAGGGTGTCGTAGTAGGTCGGGATACCCGTAGCTTTGATCTGCAACACCTCATCCCAAGCCGCCTGTGCCAGCCGACTGCGGCGTCGAGGGAGTAGTTGATCAGCTGGGCGGCCTGCGCCATCAGCACCGATGTGAGCCAGAAGCCGCGGATGCACGCGTAGTAGTCTGCGATCCAAGCGCCCATGGTAGCCACAGGTCTCATCGAGGGGGGAGAACCTTTCTTTTGTTCAGGTTGCCTGTCGATGATGGCGTAGTCGGCCTTCGCCAGCAAGTACATCGCTGGTTCAGCTCTCTCGCGTCACTGTCTCCACCGGTCCACCAGGGAGAGGTCGTCCAGCTCAGGGGAGTTGAGAGGGGAGATCTTGGTATCGAGCAGGTCCGCGAGCCTCTCCTTCTCCATGTCGTTCGGCATTTTTCCAGCACGTACGCGGCAGCGTGGTGAAGACGCTGGCTAGCTCGTTGGTAGGTTGGGATGTTCAGTCGGTACCATACCAGCCCGCGGTGAGGAATACCTGGCACTAGAGTCATCCCTTCACAGTGTGGTGGCGTTACTTCCAGTGCTCCGAAGAGGAAACACCGCGTTGGAATCGTAGCTTGGGTAGACGTCGGGATGAGGCCAATTGCCTCAGTCCATCCAGGTCTAAAAAATGTGTCGGTAACCCTCCCTCCAATTGAGACCGCCAGCAACCATTGTCTGGTGTCCGTCAATCGAGACAGAGCGGATGCAGGTCTCCAAGTCGGGATGCAGGTGCACTGTTGGCTTCGCGGTCCGACCCAACGGTATCGCAGGGCTCGATCTTGCCCAGCCTCTGGCGCCAGAGTGCGGCCGCGCCACCGTGCCCGACGGCGAGCGCGGCAGAAGGTGGGCGAGGGGCCGAGCAGGCGCATCCCCAGCCGCGCTTCCTCGCGTGTTCCAGGATCTTGGCATCGCTCGGACGTGTGCATGTTTCCTTCGGCGAGGACCATCGAGGAGCATCCTTGATCACTTGGCGAAAAAACCACGCACGAAACTGAACAAAAGCACAGGGAATGGACGTCCGAGCGATGGCGAGGGATGCACCTCGGCCCTTCCGACGGCCAGAGAATCTCCTGCAACGCGATTGCGTCGCCGTCTGGGCCCGCGCGGTCCAGAGCAGGGCTGGACCTAAACGGTGTGTTTGGTGATTTCGTGGGCCGTTGTCGTTTCGATTTCGTTCTGCGGCAAAGGCGGACTGAAGACGAAACGAGGGAATCGCGTCGATGGTCAGAAGGCGGCGGCTGGCAGCCACTGGCTCGTCTGAACTTTCGCCTCCACCTGCCCGCGGGAGGTCGTTTTGACTTGGCATTTCCGAATCCGTCGCCTGCCTCCCCTCGAGCACTTGAGGTCCGCAAGGGGGAACGACTCCACCCCGGGCGACCTGGCGAGATGGACAGGTGGCGGCGGCGACGTGGCGAGGTCCTCCAGCGGGCCAAACGTTCTGACATAGCATTTCCGAATCCAGCGCCTGCCCCCGCCCTCGAGCACATGAGGCCCGCAAGAGGGAGCACCTCCGCCCAGGGCAGCCTGGCCAGAGGGAAGGGCGGCAGTGGCGACGCGGCGCGGTCCTCCAGCGGACCCGACATTGATGAACATGTTTGACGTAGCTGAGAACACATGCCCACCAAGTAGACATCTTGGCTCTTCAGCAGCTTGATGTGGCCGTACTCGCACTGGTGCATGCGCAGGAAGGGATAGTCACGACGAGGCTGTCGGTGGGCGCCTCGTCAACCGACGTCGTTCCCGTTCCCGCTGAGCGAGTCGTTCTTTGTGGGTTTTGTAGCGGTCTCGCGCATTTTTGGCATACCTCGCACGCATGCCCAGTTTGTTCATGTTCTCCCTCTGTTTGTTGGCGATGCACTATTTGATGCCTCGCTTGTCCCGCCAGGTCCTCGCTTTCTGCTTGGCTGACGCGCACATGCGCTGAAACCTCTCCTCGCCCATCATGCCAGCCAGTGCGTCGATGGTCTTGAGCTCTTTCTTGTTTTCTCGTGCCGAGCAGATCTGTTTTTTCATGTCCACGAGGGTCCGTGACTTCCCATATCTTTGGCAGGTGTAGTGCGTAGTCCGTGGACATCTGGCCCAGGGATACAGCCAGCACGCTGGCACTGAGGAAGCAAACGTTGGAGCCATTCAGGCCTTCGCTCTCTCGGCCTCGGTACTCGCCGCGATTACGAGCTGCATGGTGCAGAGTCGCTGCGCAGCGGGTGCCTTGCCTGGGGGAGTCTCTCCCGAGCAGTAACGCCAGTGCACGCGGGCCTCCTGGGCCCTCGCACACGCTGTAGCCTTCGCTGGTCCCCATCCGCACCTCGGGCAGTGAAGATGGGCTGCCGTGTCGTATTTGCCGGGGGTCTTGTGCGCAGGGTCGTCGTCGTGGTCCAGGTCGCCGAACAGGCTCTCGAAGTCCGCGTCGGGTTGTGCTGGCGCTTTCGATGTTGGTCGACGTGCGGATCCACGACGCAAGGACATCCCGTCATGGATGACATTCTGACGATGTTGGAATAGCACGTGGGCTAAATTTCTACGCTTTCGGAATAGCAGCGAGCACAGTAAATGTACTTTTTGCTGGAAGTCCCACTAGCGCTTGAAACAACATGTGTCGCTGGCAGATAAATATGCGGTGGCGCGGACGTTGTGAGAGCACCTGCGCAAGCAATGCAATGACCGATGCATATATTATGCCCTGCGTTGGTCAAGCCGGCTATTCGATGGACAAATCCAAGCTGCCCAACCCGCGATGGGCCTTTGGAACCAAACCAAAAATAGCCTGGCTTGACCCGTGCCGTCGCATTGGTCTTGGCGCTGCCAGGTGAGACTGTTGCTGCGGGTTGCGCCATATCTTCTTCTGGTAGAGGTTGATGACCTGGTAGAGGTACTTGGTCGGGATCGCACCGTTTTTCCCAGGTGTAAGTAGTGCTTCATTCTTGAAACGGTAGACCGTGGCCCCGTCTAATAATAGTACCTCCACGGAAATGTACGTGCCCGAGCACTTGGCCCATGTCCCCGTGGCGCTCCCTGACCTCGCGGAGGTGCTGGACGAAGTGAGGGTCTGGCCCGCTTCCGCTGAGAGTCATGGCCTTGCCGATTAGACTGTAACAGCCAAACATGTCTTGCCGTCTGCCTCCCCCCGTCCTCCCCCGTCTGCCTCTGCCTCCTCCCGTCCTCCTCCTCCTCCTCCTCCTCCTCTTCCTTCTCCTCCTCCTCATCATCAATCACCATCGCCATCATTTTCATCTGCCTCCCCCCGTGGCCCCCTGTCTGCCTCTGCCATCATGCTCATCATCATCATCATCATCATCATCATCATCATCATCATCATCATCATCATCGCCGTCACCATCATCACCATCATCATGACCATCATCATGACCATCATCTTACCACATGGTGACGATGGCGAGGACGTAGTAGGGATATGGTGATGACGATGATGAGGAGGTGAGGTGATGGTGGATGATGATGATGGCGATGACGATGATGATGATGATGATGATGATGATGATGATGATGATGATGATGATGATGATGATGATGATGATGATGATGATGATGATGATGATGATGATGATGATGATGATGATGATGATGATGATGATGATGATGATGATGATGATGATGATGATGATGATGATGATGATGATGATGATGATGATGATGATGATGATGATGATGATGATGATGACGGTGATGAAAAACCGAGTGAGTCAGTTGAGGTCCAAAATCCCGCCCTAAAGACAGCCAGTTTTGGGGCTGCCACACCCCGCGCACTGCGAGACTTGGCGCCGTCAGGTCTGGGTTGCGTTCGCGTGGTAGCTATCGCCAGAGATAGCAGAATCTTTGCAGAAAACAACAAGTAACGTCGGCCGCAGCCCTCGACGCAGGGAAGCCAGCCCGAATAAAAGACAGTGGCGCCTGCTCGTCCTGATAATAACTGTGATATGCAGGAAACCTCGTTCAGTGCCCCATCGCTGTAGCCGACGTGCGTCACTCCAGTCTGGTGGGGCTCGTTCTACACCCCATCTCTGCAGCACATCCTGGGAGCCAAGGATTTTGCCAGACAGTATACCTATTGCAGCGTCGTGGGAAGGACGGTCGACCAGACGGCCTTCAGCAAGCACCGCGACCGTCGTAACCTTGGTGAAGTAGGTGTCCGCGTCCTCGTCTTCTCGTAGTTTGAACCATCTCGGGGTGATCGTCGTCCTCTGCAGGTTGAGGAGTATCCCTTTCGATAAGGGCAGCAAGGCCCCACCGAAGGCCCCAACGGCAGGGTTCGCATGGCGGCCTCGGGCGATTTGTGGCACACCCCTCACGAGGATCGTGGCCACATAAGGAGCTCTGGATGAAGGCCCCAGTGGCAGGTTCGCATGGCCTCGGGCTATCTCTGCACACCCCTCACGAGGATCGTGGCTCCATAGGGAGCTCAACCGACGGCCCTAGTGGCAGGGTTCGCATGGCGGCCTCGGGCGATTGTGGCACACCTTCGACGAGGATTGTGGCCCCATAATAAACTCCACTGAAAGCTCCAGTGGCAGGGTTCGCATGGCGGCATCGGGCGATTTCGGCACATCCCTCACGAGCCCCATAAGGAGCTCCACCGAAGGCCCCAGTGACAGGAATCGCATGGCGGCCTCGGGCGATTTCGGCGCACCCCTCACGAGGATCGTGACCTCATAGGGAGCTCCATCGAAGGCCCCAGTGGCAGGGTTCGCATGGCGGCCGCGGGCCAAGTCGGCGCACCCCTCACGAGGATCGTGGCCCCATAGAGGGCTCTGGACGAAGGCCCCAGTAGCAGCGCCTGCATGCGTCCCCCGTTCATTTCGGCACCCCCCATGCACGTTTCGGGGCTCCCATCCGCGTTGCCCCGAGCTCCATCCCTCTCGCGGCGCGCTGCTCATGATAAGAGGGGCATCTCTTGCAATACCCGCAGCTGCACATGGTCGGGTCCTTCGCCAGGCTGATGTTCACAGAGGGTGTGTTCGCCAGATGATATGCCTTGGGACGGAGAAAACATCGGATCTCAGGGACGAGCATTCCGATGCCGATGCCAGTCCCTCGTGTTCGCTTGTTTTCCTTGCCTCCTAAAGGGGCCCCTCGGCGCCACGGCTGGCTCCGCTCCTGGGAGTCCTAGCCAGCATGCGCCTGCGAGAGGTCGGGGGCGCGGCGGCGTCGGCATCTCTCTGCCGCCCCAGGTGTCGTACCAGGACATCGGGGGCGCGCCAACTTTTGTCGTGCAGCACTGCAGCCCGGAGCTGTACGACCCCGAGGCCGAGTCGGACAAGGTCGGCGGCGGCCCAAGGGGGGCGGCCTCCCTCGCGCCACCTCCTTCGGGGCGCCGCCAACAAGGTGAACGTGTCGGCGTCGACGAGCGTCAGAACCCACGCTCGAAGCGGGTCTGCCAGCGTCCCGCTCGGCACCCGCGTTGTCAGCGGAGATCGCCTTCCCCCCGCGGTGGAGCAGCCCGACTCCGAGCGACCTGACCATGCATAGCTGAGCCGCCTGGCGTGCCTGGGCCCCTTCGCCGGAGAAGGAGAAGAGCACAAGCAAGCAGTGTCGGAGGTCCGCATGGATTTCTGGGATCGGCGCTGGCTCCCCCTGACGGCGCCTCCGACGCCGCCCTTGGCTGCTCCGCGCGCTCAGAGAGGGAGGGAGCCAAGCGCCGACTCAAGGCATCTGCGTGGACCTCCGAAAGTTTAGACTCATGCCTTTCGAGATCCGTCGAGCCCCTGTGCCCCAGACCTTTCCTGGTGTGCATTCTGGCCAGAATCCCTATGACAACCCAGCCGGGGCGACGAGAGCTCTCCAGGACGAGCAGCGGATCCGGTATTGGTATTATTCTGATCTTGCCCATGCTGGGCATGAAGTCTCCCCCCCCCCGTCCTGGCCGTGGCCCTGCTCTGGGACCTGGCAGGGTGTTGAGCCGTGGCACGGCTGGCACCCGCAGAGCGCCTTGTGTGCTCGTTTCTTCGTCGAGCTGGCGCCCGATGCCGCTTCTGTACTCCCTCTGATCGTGGAAGGGCCAGTCGAGACACCCTGACATTTGGGCACATCGATCTGGCTCGGACCGCAGGAAGATGGGTTCTTCGGCTCTGGCATTGTTGTTCTGCGATAATGCATTTTTTCGCCCGGCCGATTTGGCCCGCCTGGGCGGGCGCCGCCGCAAGCGTGGCAGACCAGGAAATACTTGGACGCGTTGAGTTCTTGGCTTGGCGTGCGAAGTAGCTGGCGGTAAAGACGCCCTGCACCAGATCTGGCAGGAAGGCCGGCTGGCATGGCGCATCCGCGCAAAGCGCTTCTGCCTTCAGCCGCTGTAGCTGTTTAGCCCCCTTCCTCTGTCTCTCTCTCCCTCCTCCTCCTCCTCCTCCTCCTCCTCCTCCTCCTCCTCCTCCTCCTTCCCTTTCCCCTCCAAGCTTGCGTGCTCGCTGTTCCATCCAATATTCTCCGTTTCACCCTTGCTCTGCAAACGCACCATGACGTGCACGGCGTCTGTCCGTTTGTCTATCTGTCTGTTTGTTTGTCTGTTTGTCTGTCTGTCTGCCTGTCTGCAATTTTCCGCAACGTCGGATCTCAGGTCGCCTTTTTATGGGGTCTCCTGGAAGGCTCTCATGGCTACTGCGCCAGCTTGAAAAAGCCGTTCAGGACGGAGTCCGGGAGGGGTCTTGGGATCGACTTTGAGCGAATTCGGGCGGGGCGGGCGATGCAGGTCACAAGAATCGGAGGTGAGGGGGTGAGATCGAAGTGGAACGGAGAGCCCCCCTACCGGGAAATCGGTTTCGGTTTCGTGTTCGTGCGTGCTGTGCGTGCGGGCGAGGCGAAGCTGCGTGGGCGGGCGAGAAGAAAGTCTCCTCCAGTTGAGGCGCGGCCGGACCAAATGACTCCTTCCGGCAACCGGTGCCGCGCGGTGTCCCGCCGGTGTCCCGCCTCCGGCTGAGGCGCGGCCGGACCAAATGACTCCCTTCGGGCGGCCGTTGCCGCGCGGTGTCCCGCCAATGTCCCGCCGCTGTCCCGTCGGTGTCCCGCCGGTGTCCCGCCGGTGTCCCGTCGGTGTCCCGATGATGATGATGATGATGATGATGATGATGATGATGATGATGATGATGATGATGATGATGATGATGATGATGATGATGATGATGTTGATGAGATGTCGATGATGTTGATGGTGATGATGATGGTGTCCCGATGATGATGATGATGATGATGATGATGATGATGATGATGATGTTGACGATGTTGATGATGATGATGGTGATGGTGGTGATGATGATGGTGTCCCGATGATGATGATGTTGATGATGATGTTGCTGATGATGATGGTGGCCCGATGATGATGATGATGATGATGATGATGATGATGATGATGATGATGATGATGATCCTAATGATGATCCTAATGATGATGATGATGATGAGACGATAATGAGATGATGATGATGATGAAGGTGATGATGATGGTGTCCCGATGATGATGATGATGCTGTTGATGATGATGATGATGATGGTGTCCGAAGATGATGATGATGTTGATGATGATGACGATGATGGTGTCCCGATGATGATGATGTGGATGATGATGACGATGATGGTGTCCCGATGATGATGATGATGATGATGATGATGATGTTGATGATGATGATGATGATGATGATGATGATGATGGTGATGTTGATGCTGAGGATGATGATGAGGTGATGATGGTTGTTTTGATGATTTTGGCCCGATGATGCTGATGTTGATGATGATGATGGTGTCCCGATGATGATCCGTAAGGGCTTCGCCCCCTGCCGCCGGCCCCCTCTCTCGGAGAATGGGCCATGGAAGAGCTAAGTCATGAGGCCTTGGCGCTGTCGTGAAGCAGTATCGAAACTTCATGCGAAGCCGATTCGCAATCAGCAAAACCAACTGATCACAAGAGGGGTTACCACACCTGGCGATTGGTAAGACGTGTATGGTTTACGGGCTTGGTTACCACACCTTGCGATTAAAGGGCCGAGGGAGTTCTCGCAGTTTGGGTTACCACGCCTTGCGATGGATGTGCGTGAAGGGTGGCACCGAATTTCAGAAATGTGGCAAATCCCCTGTGTTTTTGGACCCTGACCCCGCGGATCTGCGTGAGGGGTGGCACCGAATTTCAGAAATGTGGCAAATCCCCTGTGTTTTTGGACCCTGACCCCGCGGATCTGCGTGAGGGGTGGCACCGAATTTCAGAAATGTGGCAAATCCCTTGTGTTTTTGGACCCTGACCCCGCGGATCTGCGTGAGGGGTGGCACCGAATTTCAGAAATGTGGCAAATCCCCTGTGTTTTTGGACCCTGACCCCGCGGATCTGCGTGAGGGGTGGCACCGAATTTCAGAAATGTGGCAAATCCCATGTGTTTTTGGACCCTGACCCCGCGGATCTGCGTGAGGGGTGGCACCGAATTTCAGAAATGTGGCAAATCCCATGTGTTTTTGGACCCTGACCCCGCGGATCTGCGTGAGGGGTGGCACCGAATTTCAGAAATGTGGCAAATCCCTGTGTTTTTGGACCCTGACCCCGCGGATCTGCGTGAGGGGTGGCACCGAATTTCAGAAATGTGGCAAATCCCTTGTGTTTTTGGACCCTGACCCCGCGGATCTGCGTAAGGGGTGGCACCGAATTTCAGAAATGTTTCAAATCCCTTGTGTGTTTTCGACCCTGACCCCGCGGATCTGCGTGAGGGGTGTCGATTTCGAGCCCCCCCAGCAATTCAGACAACGCGCCCAGGGGACGCTAAAAAGCCACTTTGGGCCTCCCCCCCCTCGCGCGGTCAATCAGTTACAGTAACCAGCAATAAGTCCAGTAGTTACAGTAACCAGCAAGAAGCAGAACTGCAACACTGGAAACTACAACATACGACTGGTACAGGAAACTGCGAATCACGGGACTACAGCCTGGTGGCCCCAGATTATGATGATGGTTACGATGATGATGGTGTCCCGATGGATGATGATGTTGATGATGATGATGTTGCTGATGATGGTGGTGTCCCGGTGATGATGATGTTGATGATGTTGTTCATGATGATGTTGACGATATGATGGTGGTGATGGTAGTGTTCCGATGATGATGATGATGATGATGATGATGATGATGATGATGATGATGGTGTCCCGATGATGATGATGATGTTGATGATGATGGTGACGATGATGGTGTCCCGATGATGATGAAGATGACAGTGATCATAATGTTGTTGATGATGGTGATGAGGTGATGATGACTGTGCCCCGATGATGATAATGATGATGATGCTGATGTCGATGACGTTGATGACGATGATGTTGATGATGATGATGATGACGTTGATTGTGAGATCGAATGTGATATCGGTAGTGAGATAGATAGTGAGACCGAATGTGAGATCGATTATGAGATCGATAGTGAGATCGATTGTGAGATCGATTGTGAGATCGATAGTCAGATTGATTGTGAGATCGATGGAATGAAATAGATCGAGTGAGATCGATTGTGAGATCGATCGAATGAGATCGATCGAGCGAGACCGATCGTGAGATCGATAGTGAGAGCGATAGTGAGACCGATCAAGTGAGACGTTGGTTCCTCCCCCCCCCGAACCTCCTTATCACCCGAGGGGTGGTCGTATAGATATGCACCACCCCACGTCGATTCCTTCTCCCTCCACTACCCTCTTCTTCCTCTCCTCTCTCCTGGGGGAGGGAGGGGGAGAGGGAGCTGGTGGTGGTGCAAATGTTTGGGCCCCGTAGGAGAGCCGTTGTGGTCTCAGCTGGCCCTCCTCCGAGTTCTCGAGCGCTGGACCGGCAGCTCAGGTAGAACCGTCGCCCCTTGTGATGGGCTCGTTTTCTACCACCACCATCACCATAAGTTGGAGGGGGAGGGGGTCCTCCTCCTCCTCCTCCTCATCCTCCTCCTCCTCCTCCCTCTCCTCCCCCTCCTCCTCCTCCTTCCCCTCCGTAGCCATTTTGGCTCAAGTTCGAAACCTTGCCGCGAGGCTTCGAGCTTGTCCGCAGCCGTGCGGCAGGCTCGGACGTTTTCGGCCTGTGATCCTGCCTTTGAGGCTGCCCGCGCCTCAAGAGAGTGCCTGTCGGACCGTTGAGTCTCGCGCGCGCGCGAGTCATGGGATATCTGGTCTGTCTCGTCTGTCGCGATGCTGGCAAGACTTCTTGGATCCCCGACACCAGCCCCCGCCAGAAGTGCAAGTTCTGTAACACCCCTTTTCCTGGCCGCTCCCGAGGACAGGGTCCAGGAACGTATGGTCGCAAAAGCGACAAAGACGGCAAAGGCAGGAGCAAAGGCAGTGGCAGTGATCGTGTCTTGTCTCCTCCCCGTGCTCGTGCTCATGGTCGTCATGCGTGCGACGGTACTGCCACTCCCCCAGTTCGGTCTTTGGATGAACGTCTCCAGGCTCCATTGGAAGAGGAGGTGCAGGATAGATTCGGTGATGATTCTGGCGACGACGGTCTTGGCAGTGATCGTGGTTTTTGGGCTGATTATGTTGACGACGACATTGATGCTGATGGCGGCTGTGTCGACACCAATGGCAATGAGCCCTCGGTTACACAGATTGATCAGATTATCGAGGCCTTGCAGGGCCAGTTGGAGTCCCTTCGCTTGCTTCCGCCAACCAAGTACGTTCGGGATCAGGTCTTGGGTCTCCAGGATGAGTTGCAGCATCTTCGTGCACAAAAGTCTGACTTACTTACAGTTCCCCAGAAGCGTGCATTCTATAAGCAGCGTCACCGTTGGGCCAGTAAGAAGTTTGACAAGATCTCTAGTCAGATTCGTGAGTTCGACCGCATGATTCTGGACCCCCAGAGCGACAGGGATGCCCTCTATGCCCGTCAGGAGCGCGTCGCCCAGGATATGGCTATGTGGCAGTCTAAGTTGCAGGATCTCCCTTCGAATGAGCCAGTTCCCGAGGGTGACGCACCCCCAGATCTGTCAGCCGTTGCGGACGTCTTCGCAGCTTCCCAGGCAGTTCAGAGAGACAAGAAGCTTGCTCAGGCGTTACGTGACCTTCAGGGTATCGTTATGTCTGGTTATGCTCCTGTTGTTGTTGCCAGCGAACCTCGGTCCCAGTCGGAGGAGCCCAGGATGTCTGTCGACCAGCAAGGGGTCCCAACACGTGTTGCCAGGGCCCCTCCCCGATCTTCTTCCTCATTGCCTCCTGCGCCGAAACGTCCTGCGCACGCCCCTGATGTCGCTGTTGATCTCTCGGGGCAGTCAGGAAGTTGCACGCCGTCGGCTGCCGCCGCCTCTGCCCCCGCCGACACCCCAGCAGCGGCAGAGAGTATCCAGGGCTCCAAAGCCAAGGGCCCGTCGGACCTTGGAGACCCCGTCCGACAAGTCAGCCTTCGGGAAGAAGCCTCGTGGGGACTGGGTCATCGTCACTGTGAATGTTACCTCCTGGTCTAATGCCGATATTTTCCTGGGGGCTTATCCTGATCGGTTTGATGCTGTTG
The DNA here is from genome assembly GCA_963575745.1 of Prorocentrum cordatum. NCBI lineage: Eukaryota > Dinophyceae > Prorocentrales > Prorocentraceae > Prorocentrum > Prorocentrum cordatum. Next base: position 593,903 of record CAUYUJ010019493.1, read on the forward strand.
GTTTTCAAGAACTCTGCCGTTCAGAAGAGGCTATCGAGTTCGCTGTCAACCGTGCGCATAAGCATGGATTCCACGCGCACCTTCACCCCTCAGTGAGTACTCAGAAAGGCGGCTTGAGCTCGGGAGTGGGTCTTGTCTCACACTACGCCAGGTCGTTCTCTGAAGTGGTCTTGGATCCGATTGTTGTCTTGCCCCCTCCAGAGAGATTGATCCTGAAGCTATGGCATGGGGTCGTCGATTCAGGCATCCCCTGGGCCAATGTTTATCTGCGCACAGGGGACGGCGCTGAAGATCGCAACGCTCAGCTTCTGATGCAGGTTGCAGCAGTCATGAAGACTATCTCCACCCCCTTTATTATATCAGGGGACTGGAACATGTCCCCCAAGGACTTGCAGAATACGGACTTCTTAACGCTCGTAGGTGGGGTCATTGTCGCGCCAGATGGCCATACTTATGAGTCCGCGGGTGCCCAGTCGTTGATTGACTACTTTGTGGTTCACCCCTTGCTTGCGGCTGCTGTTAAGTGCGAGGCTCGGGAAACCCCCCTGATCCCCAAGCACCAGCCTGTAGCTCTCACTCTTCGTGGAAATCTCCACTCTGATTTGGTATCGGTTTTTCGGCGTCCTCCTCATATCCCTGTAATAAGGCCTGTGGGGTGTACGAATTGTCCGCCTTCCTGGGATGCCTTTCCTGACCCTGATGCAGTCAACACTGTGGAAGATCTGGGTCGCCTTACCTCTTCTTGGCTGAAGACGTCCGCTCAGGAGTTGGTTGCCCTATTCCAGTTGCCAGATCCGCAGGACTACACCAAGTGGGGTGAGCGCCCCTCTACTATCCAGATTTCGGTTTCCAGACTGTTTCCTGGAGGTGTGGTGTCGTCATATGAAGGCAGGCTCTGGGGGTATCTTTCCAACCGTCTTGGCACTCTTCTGTATCTGGCTGACAAGCAGTTGTGGCCCGCGTATCAGAGAGCCTGTCAAGCCCTGCGCCGATATCGCCCCTCGCAGCGTGATGGAGGTCCTCCCCCTGATTGGTCATGGTGGGGGCATTATGCCAATAGGCTTTGTACCCTAGATCTCGGTTCCATCGATTGGCTGCGTGGCGTATTGGCTGAGTCCGCATCTGCTCTGGAACGTGCTGCATCGGCACAGAGATATCAATCCTGGACATCATGGGCCATCCGATCTGTCCAGGAAGGCGGTTCTGCTGCGCACCGATTCGTCAAGGGATCGATGGATTGGGCATCTTTTGACAAGACCACCCCGAACCCAGACGCCCCAGTCGGCACGCCGCAGCATCATCTTAAGGCGCGAGAAGAAGTTTGACATTCTATCTGGGATCCCATGGAGGAGCACCCGGATGATCCTTGCCTTGCTCTCGATTTCCCGCCGATACTTCCTGATGACCTTGCATCCTTGCCCCACCCGTCTCTGGACAAGTACAGACAGATGTGTCGCAGATACAAAGCTCGCACGTCGGATGGACTGGACTCGATGCATCCTCGTCACCATGCGCTCCTGGCGGACTCGTCTCTTCTGGCCTTGTTTGGCATCTGGCGTGCTGTTCTGCGACTGGGTAGATTCCCCCCCATTCTCGCGGTGTTCATCATGAATTTGATACCGAAGACTGATGGCGGCGAGCGTACTGTGGCTCTGTTCACGACGTGTGTGCGCACGTTCTCTCGGTTCTTCAGGCACACGTACGGTGTTATGTGGGCGCGCTTGCATCCTCGTCCATACGTGCATGGTGTGCGCGGTCACTCTTGTCAAGCATGTGTGTGGCGCATGGGCGTGCTAACGGAGCTAACTGCTGCCAAAGGTTTGTCTGTGTTTGCACTCTTGTCCGACATCCAGAAGGCTTTTGAACAGGTTCGCCATAGACTTCTCATTGGACGAGCTAGTGAGTTTGGGTTCCATCCAGCACTATTGAGGGTATTCCTGTCTCTGCATCGTTCCCCACGTGTGGTCACGCTGCGCCGAATCGTCGGGGAGCGGGTCAGGGCTAGTAAAACTATTGTGGCTGGTTGTTCCTTTGCCGATCTGTTTATGCGTATTTTATTGATGCCTGAGTTGGATTCCTCTCGTCAGTCTTATCAAAATATGCATCTCGGCCTCGTCGCCGACGACGTCCAGGTCCTGGGGATAGGCGCGGAGAGGGAGTTGCTCAAAATGGGTCCTGATGCGTCGCACCTTTTGATGAGCAAGCTGACTTTCTCCGCATGTTTGCCACTCTCTGAGAAGAAAATTGTGCTCTTGGCTACCGACCCCCAGTTGGCCCAGAGTATTGCAGCTGAAACCCAACGTCTCGCTGGTGCCGTCAAGTTCTCTTGTCGCAACCTCGGGATTGACTATCAGCTACGTCAGGGGCGTCGCTCTCGTATTGTCCTCAATGGTCGTTTGAAGAAGGCCATGTCTAAGGCCCGACGCCTTCTGAAGCTAAAGAGAGCTGGTGCCAAGGTTGCAGGCATTGTAAACACCAACCTGCGGCCGACGGTCATGTACGGTATCGATGTTGTCGGTCTGTCTAGCCATCAGATTTGTCGGGGCCGTACTATATACCACGCTGGTCTCGGCACAGGTAAGCGTCGGTCTGTCACGATGGATTTGGCGTTGCATGGTGTTACCGACCCTGCGATTGATGCACGTGCTGAAGTTATTCGCCTCTGGACTGTCTCTAGATGGGATTCTCTCTTACGCGTCGGTATGATAGACCAAGTTTTCCAGGAAGCCTACACCAAGGTGACGCCAGATACCCCGTGGACTGACTTGCAGGGCCTAGGACAGATATTGGTAGCCACTATGCGTAGGATTGGGTGGTCTGCGGTCTCGCCCACAATATGGCGGAATTCTTTTGGAACCGACGTTGATATTTCGTCTACGTCCCCTCGTGAGGTGGTTGCATTGGTGACTCGCGACGCGTCTGTTTGGGCTTGGAAGCAGGCCTCTGAGCGCCACCAATCCTTCAGTCACCTGTCTGGGCCCCCCTTCCTGCCTCCTCTACTTTCCCTCCTGTCAAAAAAGACTGAAGGATGGGGGGTGCTCCAGCAACGTGCTCTGAGGACTTTTATATCTGGGGGCATATACTTTAAACCTCGGTGCCCCATTTGTCAGCTTGTCCCTTCCGGCCCCGTGGTTCACACCCTCTATGAGTGCGATGGGCCGTTGGAGTTTCGTCGTTGGTTCGGCCCGACTCCAGCCCTCGCCCGCTGCATAGAGCAGTATCGCGAGAACCCTGTCTGGACCACGGCCATGGTTCCCGACCCGCGCTATTGCTCCTTGCTCGCACCACCTTTCCCAGACCCTGTCTGGGAAGGGGCCATCGACGGCCCCTTTTTCTCGTCGCCTGCGTACGGAGATGGCTCGGGAAAGCATGGTCCCTCGCCGCTCACTCTCCGCTGTGGATGGGGTGTTTGCTCATTTGCCCCGCGTAGCCGAAGCGTCTTTGGTGAGCCCCTCGCCAATGATCGGCTTCGTCTCAATGCTGGTGCTTATGGCGCGTATCCCTTTCTCGCCCAGGATGTCTCAGGGGCTGAGCTCTACGCGTTTTTATTTTATCTAACCCATGCTGCCCCCTCCGACTGAGTATGTCACGGATGCCCAGTATGTCGTTGACGGCTGGGCAATGGGGTTCGAAGCTTCCACGCACGGCTGGGCCACCCATGCGCCCTTGTGGGTCAGAGTCCACCGCGCGGCTTCAGATATCGGGTATCACCTAATTAAGGTCACCAAGGTCCGTGGCCACTCCACCTCTGCTGGTAATAAGCAGGCCGACAGACTTGCTAACCCAGGTGCGGACCTACATACTCAGGACACGGTCCTGCACGACCGAGTCAAGCGCTCTGGATTGTTGGTGCGCAATCTTGGTGTGTATATTGGTCATTGTATAGCGTGGATGTTTAAGAATGTGCCCAAAAAGGTTTGGGCGGCGGGTTCTGATGAGATCCCCGCCCCCTCGGTCCCGCCCCTAGTCCTCTCTGGTGCCTCCTCTGGGGCCCTGCATGAGCATTTCTGGGGCCCTTGGGTCGGCCGTTTCCGCTGTGTGAATTGTTGGGCTCGCTCGGTTTCCAAGAGCTACTTATTGCGATCTCAGTGCTCCTCTCCCACTGGCGGTGGGCACGTGCTCAGGCGGTTAAATAATATCATGTTTTGTCGCCGCTGTGGCCGCTACTCGTGTAAGAAGGTGGTTGATTTAACGAAATCCTGCACTGGCCCTCCTCGGGCCTCTGGCACCATCTCACGGCTACGCCGCATGTGTGATGGACGTGACCCCCGCACTGATCAACCAGTCGGTGATGTCACTGCCGTTGACAATGTCAACGCTATATATGCCTTTCCTGACCCTCATGATATCTTTAATTTTCAGGCACTGTTTGATCCTGCATGGTTTTTTAGAGGCCCCGTAGATATCTCGGGGTTAACATCGGAGGTGGGGGTGGGTATATCATGGGATATCTGGTATGTCTCGTTTGTTTGATGCTGGCAGGACTTCTTGGATCCCCGACACCAGCCCGCCAGAAGTGCATGTTCTATCGCCAGGTGTGCCGACGCGTCTACGTCGTGCCAAATGTCATGCGCCGACGCGTCTGTAGTCGGCTAGGCTTGGGGATAAGTGGGTACAGAGGCGCTCAGAAGCAGGCGCCCGTTCCGCCTGCGCCCACCCATCCCCCTTTTGTGCTGTTGTCACGCCTCCCCCCGCCCAGGCTCGCAAAGAGAAAGACTCTTGCTCCGCCTGCCGCGCGGGGTGATATCAGCGCATGCCTCTCTAGTCTACGCCGCGAATCTCTCTGCCAGTCGAAATGTCCCTGTGCCGACACGTCAGGGTTCGTCGATTAGGCCCGAGGATGAGTGGGTACAGAGGCGCTGAGAAGCAGGCACCCGTTCCGCCTGCGCCCACTCATCCTCTTTTGTGCTGCCCTGTTCGCCTTTCCCCCGCCCAGGCTCGCAAAGAGAAGCAAAGAGAAAGACTCTTGCTCCGCCTGCCGCGTGGGGCGACATCCTTGCACGCCTGTTGCCATCTCTCTGCCATTCGAAATGCCCCTGCCGATGCGTCAGGGCTCGTCGACTAGGCCTGAGGATGAGTGGGTACAGAGGCGCTGAGAAGCAGGCACCCGTTCCGCCTGCGCCCACTCATCCTCTCTTGTGCTCTTTCTCGCTCCCCCCAGCCCAGGCTTGCGAAGAGATGAAGGGCTCTCCGCCGCCGTGCTGCTTGTGTCATGCCTGTATGCTGCTGCCTGGCCAGAGGTCGAGGCTGGAAGCCCAGGAGCCAGGACACGGGCTTCAAATTTAAGTGCCAGTCTTGCCAGCATCGCTTGTCTCGGGCCTTCGATTTTTCGTTGTCCCTGTTTTTCGGTTCGGTCCCTCGCTCGGCTCTGTCTGGGTCCTGGTCCGTCCCTCGCTCCTTTCGGCCCTTCCTTCGGGCCCCTCGCTCGTCGTTTCGGCGCCACGGGCAGGAGTGTTCGGCAGACGATCACCCGCGCGCAAATCAAAATCCTCCTCCTTCCCCCCTCCAACTTATGGTGGTGGTGGTGGAGAACAGGCCCATCACCTGTCGCGTTCGGACTTGATCCAAACGGCTGCGGAGAGGTGCCAAACAGGATCGTCCAACAGACCGGCCCAGCCTGCTGTCAAGCTCTCTGGGGACGTTGCCGCCCTAAGAAGCCCGGGATGGGAAATACTGAAATGTGTGATCTTTGTTTTGGCGACGGCGCCTTTGGTGAACCATGAAGTGCCCTCGTTGTGGTATCAAGATTTAGCGAGGGCCTGGCATAGAAACTCACTCGCCAGCGAACATATACTTGGCACATTGTTTAATAAGCGGCGGCGGCGCGACCAGCCCTCCCCACATAACAAGCTAAGTGACATCTATCAAAGTAGGAGTCTGCTAGATTCTGATGGTGCGTGCTGCTGTCCTCCCTCCTGCGCCATACCAGAGCCAGGGCGAAAGTCCGCACCGTTTAACCTACGGCGGGATTCAGACACTGGAGGATTACTTCTCTGATGTGGGCAGCGGTGATATCCATGGCCACGCCCAGATTGGTGCTCCGCTGGCTTTCCAGACGCTGGATTCCTTATCCAGTGGTTCCTTATCCAACGCCCTCACCGTGTTCCGTAGCCATTTTGGCTCAAGGCAATGAACCGTCCCGACGACCGCGAGTCTTTCGGGGCGACTAAGCGCGAGGGAGGTTCTGCTTTGAGGCTACCTTCCTTTCCAACAAGTGTGAGCTGCCACTGCAGCACCCTGGACCTGCGGGTCACGGCTTCTTCTGTGTCGGCGGGTCCGCCCCCGTCGGCACCTGCCTGCTGCACGCCCGCGGCTGAGCAGCGCCGCGCCCGCCCGTTCCGGCGATGGGGCCGAAGGCCGAGCCTGGCTTCGTCGTGTGCACGGGCTGCCGTTTCCGCTGGAACTTCCGCAGGAATGCGAAGTGCTGGCTGTGCGGGATCGGGCTGGAGCTGGCGCCCTCGAAGCCTTCGCCCCGCGTCGGGGTCTGGGCGGACGACGGCGGCGGCGGCTCCCAACCCGCACTGCGAGGAGGCGGCAGCGGAGGCCCACCGAAGAATGGCGCCAAGGGCGGCAAGGGCGGCAAGGGCCGTGGAGGAGCCTCCCGTGGCGGCGGTGGTGGTGCAGCCTCCCGTGGCGGCGGCGGGGGCGCGGGTGGCCGTGGCGGAGGCGCCTTCCCGAAGGCCCCCTGGTCGGCCCCCCCCGAGAGCGAGCTCGAAGCGCTCCTCGCCTGCGGGGACCCCGCCATCGCGGCCAGGCTGCAGGAGGCAGTCCGTGACGCGCGGGGCTGCGTCGCGCCCGCGGTCGCCCCAGCTCCGAAGCCGCTCGAGCAGAGGCTGCAGTCGGCCACGGCGAAGCGGATCCACCTCCAGCGCCAGCTCGACGAGGCGGCGGACGCGCTCGTGGCGGCGGAGGACCACCTCGCTCTGTGCCGAGGCTGGCGCGACGAGGCGGCGGTCAACCTCGCAGAGGCCAAAGAGGAGGAGAACGCCCTCCTCCGCCAGCGAGCCCAAGCGGCTGGTGTCGTGGGCGCCCAGCCCGATGGAGCGAGGCAGCTCACCTTCAACTTCGACGCGGAGTCATTCGAGAACTTCGCGGAGCTGGAGGAGGAGGCGCAGGCCACCCTCAGGCGCCTCTGTGACGAGGGGATCCAGATCATGCAGGGGGCGCAGGCTACGTTCGAGCGCAACTGCCAGGAGCACCAGCAGCGCATCAAGCGCCAGATCGAGGAGGAGGTGGCCAAGAAGCGCAAGCGCACCGAGGAGGGGCCTGCAGCAGCCGTGGCCGCTGGCAACCCCGTGCGGGGCGCGGCCGCCCCGCCGCAGCCAGCAGGACAGGCGGCCGCCCCTGCTGCTGCCGCCGCCCCAGCAGCAGGCGCTGCGCCTGGTGCTGGGCCCCCCCCAGCGGCCGCCGTGGAGAGCCGAGCGGCAGACGAGGCGGGCCGACAGCGCGCTGCCGACCAAAAGGCTGCTGCGGCGGCCCCTCCACCTGCTGCTGGCGCTGCTGCTGGCAGCGGCCAGGCCCGCGGGTAGCACCCTGCTGCCAGGCGGCGGCCCCGTAAGCGCGGCGCCGCCCGTCCCAGACGGGGCTGAGGAGGCAGAGGCGGCGGCGCCCAGCCGCCCCGCGGCGAAGGCGGCGCCGAGCGGCGGCATGCACGCCTACCTGGCGGCCAACGTCGAGGCCGACGCTGGGGAAGGGCTTCCCCTCACTGGGCCGCTGCTGCGCCAGGGCCGGCGCTCCGACGATGCGCGCCATGGCTCCAAGTTCAAGGCGCTCAGTAGCAGGACAGAGCCAAGCGCTGCGGCGGACTTGGATGGGCCCGACCGAAGGACTGGCAGTCCTCAGCCCAGCCAGGGGCCCATAAGGAATAGTGGGTACCCAATTCAAGTTGGCGAGGCTAAGGGCGAGGGCGTGAGACCCCCTGAGGTTCGGAGCCCCAGGGCGGCGGGCAGCCGCCCGCCTGGCGGCCGCGCGGGCGCCGCGGCAGCCGCTAAGCCTGCAGCCCAGCCCCAGCCAGGGCGACCGCAGGCCAAGCCCCTCCAGCTGGCCAAGCTGCAGCGCACGGAGGCTGTCAGGAAGCCTAGCCCCTCACCAAGTGCTGGCGCTGCCTCGGGAGGATCGCCAGGCAGCTCAGTGCGGCTGCTGCCGTCAGCTCACCCCCTGAGGGGCACGGGGGCTACATGAAGCACCTGGTGCAGGTGGCCAAGAGCCTGGGGCCCAAGTTCGAGCAGGCGGGCTGCTCCATGTTTGAAGGCACTATGCTGGACTCGCTGACTGTGGTGATCCAAGAGCCCTCTGTGCAAGGGCAGGCCTTCCTGCAGATGATCGAGAGCGCGGCGACGAGACTCTGCAAAGAAGAAGCCAAGGCGGCCAGGCTGCGCTGGATGGACTACGTGGACGTGGCCTCGACGAAAGGGGCGAAAGGAGCCCGCGATGTCATGCAGGACCGCGATCAGGTGCTGGACTCGGTGATCGCGCACTGCCCCGACTGGCTGACGCCCCCCGTTGTAGTCCAGCAAGCCCAGAACCAGATCCGCATAGAGTGGAAGGCCCTCTGGAAAGGAGCCGATAGGGAGCACAGGACCAGACCAGCCGATTGGATCTGCTCCATGGTGCTGCCCCCGTTCACGGTGGGCGACAGCCTCGAGGCGGCGAAGTCGCTCCCGAAGCAGACCGCTCTGGGCTGGGATGCGTTCCACCCGCGGCTGGTCCTCTCCCAGGGCAGGCCCTTCGCCGATATGATGGCAGAGGTGCTCACGGCTTGGGTGTTGCAGCCGCAGCCCACGGCCCTCTTCACCACGGTGTTCCTCTTCCTGGGGAAGCCAGACGGAGGCCGCCGCCCGATCGGCCTCATGGGCAAGTGGTTGCGCATCTGGTGCAGGGTGCGCCGCCGCTACGGTGTCAAGTGGGAGAAGGACCACCAGCCCACTTTGGTCTGGGGCAAGGATGCGAACAGCTGTGACATGGCGGTCTACCCACACAACCTGGGGCTCGCGCTCGCCCGCCAGCTTGGCTTTGGGGCAGCCTCAGTCTATCTCGACGGCAAGTTCTACGCGCGGACCGACCACGACCGTTTCAAGCGAACTGCCGAGTTGGTGAGCTTGATGGGCCACCGCTACGAGGAGCTCTTCTGCCAGGATCTCTTCGTCGGCGCCCAGTACCAGGTGCAGAGGCCGCGTTGTGACCCTGGTGGGGAGCGCCGCTCGCGCGGCTGGGGCGCGGGCGCACTCGTGGTGCCCGCGGGCACCCTCGTCTTCACGGACGGCTCCTGCGTCAACAACGACCTGATAATCAGGAGCGCGGTCTGGTCGGTGGCGGTTCTCACGACCGTTGGCGAGTGGGAGGTGCAGGCGAGGGGTGCGGCGCCGTCTGCCCTGAAGCTCTTCCCCTCCCGTTCGCGGGCGGCCATCGAGCGGGGCGACCTCATGGAGGTGGAGCTCTTCGGCAACCGCCTCGTGGGCCAGCTCGCGAAGGCGGGCGCGGCGATGCACGCCATCGCCGACGAGGAGGCCCGCCTGCTCCAGGGCTGCCAGGCCCGCACCCGCTTCGCGGCGCGCTTCGCCGCCGAGTTCGAGGTCCAGGACACGGAGTCGGGCTTGCGGGACCTCACCCCCTACTTTGCGGCGGAGCTCGACGGCGAGGCCGACCCCCTGTTCGCCGCCGCGGCGGAGCCCGCCCCTGGGACAGGTGGATTCAGCCCACCGAAGTCGCAGTCCCAGGGGCGCGGCCAGTTCGGGAAGAAGCACGACGTGGAGGTGCGCGCGGCTGGCATCGCGGAGCTGGACGCGCTGTCGGCTGCCCCTGACGGCGCGGCGCTGGTGCGCGGCAGCGGCATCTCGGAACCCATCGAGCTCCCCGAGGGCCGCGAGGCAGCCGCCGCTGTCGGGCACGCCGCTGGCGGAGGCCCTGGGCAGCCGCCGCGGCCTGCAGACAGCTGCCTGCCGCCCCCAGCTGCCCCCTTGGCGCGCCGCCCGCGGCAGGTTCGCCAGGCGCCACGCGACGCGGAGCACGTCGCGCTGTATGGCGATGGCAACGTGAAGGAGATCGACGCGGAGCTTTGCGGTGACTACGCCGAGGCGCAGGCCTCGGCGGCTGATGGCGGCCCCCTCCTCGCCACGGCGGCGGCCCTGGCAGCGGTGGCGGCTGCTGGCGCCTCCAGCTCGCGCCCTTCGCCCATGAGGCGCCGCCCCGCCTCGGCCGAGTCGCCCGCGGATGCCCTGCGACGCGTCGCCCAGCGCAGGGCGCAGGTGCAGCCGAGGCGCCGCGAGGCCTCTGCCCCCGCGCCCCGCCCGCGCCTGGCGGCGGCGGAGGCGGCGAGCAGCGGGCCAGCCACTGCGGAGGCGGCTGATGCAGCCCGTCCAGCGGGATGGAGGGTCAACGGCCACCTCCTCATGGAGTCGAGAGTCGAAGGAGACGACTCCGAGCCCTTCTTGGTCTGCGCGGCTTGCTGGATGTACTGCCGCCTCCCCAGGTACGCGCGCCGCGGCCTGGGCAAGCAGTGCGGGGCCAGCGCGGCGGCTGGGCAGTCCAAGTGCAAGAAGGGATCCAGAGCCCAGGCGCGGTCGGACTTCGCTCGCGGCATCCTGCCAGCGTCGAAGGAGCCGATCGCGCCGCTGGCCTCGCCAACGGAGTGCATGCGCCGGCGCTGGGCGGCGGCACTCCAGGCCAGGCAGGGCCACGACGCGGAGGGGCAGGCGCTCGTGGCAACGCCCGTGCCAGCGCAGCGGCTGCCAGCAGCCGCCCAGCCCCCACCGCCTGCGGCTGGCGCTGGGAGCCAGGCGGCTGCGCCGCCGAGCGCCGCGGCTACGCGGCGGCTGGCCGCGGCGGCCCCGCGGGAGGAGGCCGCCGAGCCGCGGCGGTCCCGCCCAGGGCTCGAGGGTGTACGTGGAGCCCACGGCTTCGCGGAAGCAGCGGCGGCCCGCGAGCGCGGGCGAGCCGCGGCGGCAGCGGCCGCCCGCGCAGGCCGCGCGGGGACGCGCGCCGCGGGCTGAGGCGGCCTCGGCTGGCGGCTGTAAGCGCCCGCGCGGCCCTCCGCCCGTTTGAATTTATGCAAGAATCCGCCGAGCCCGCTCGGCGCCCACACAGATAAAAAAAAAAACGCCCTCACCGCGTGCCCGTCCCCGTCGGGCCATGGGGCCCGATGGGGGCGGGGATCAGTTTTAGGAGACGGACGATGAAACGAGCACCCAGGGCGTTCTGCGGATATCAGCCGTGCCACGGCTCAACACTCTGCCGGGTCCCAGAGAAGGGCCACGGCCAGGAAGGGGGGGACTTCGTGCCCAGCCCGTCCCCGTCCGCATGGTCTAATTTCTCCTTCGCTTAACTTGTCAGCCCCACTATGCCACCACCCCAGTCAGGGGATAGGCCCCTCAGAACCCGAAGGGAACAGGCTATTTCCCCATCTAGTGGAGTAGATCGGCCAGTGGGGCCAAGGCCACACTAGGGGGGATAAGGATCGGTTAAACGATGCTCAGAAAGGCCTCGCTCAGCGGGGCGGGGCCTAAATGCCACCACCTGCCTCCCGAGAGCAGCGGGCTCGTCTCGGGAAGAACGCCAACCCTCCGGCTCGGGCCCTCTCCGTTGCGATGCCCCCTGCATTCGTTACGAGCCTCGATTCAATCGGTTCCCGATCGACCGTCCGACTTTCTCCAAAGTATTGGCCAAGATTGGACGCTGGCCTGGACTTCGGCCCTTGTAAGCCGTCAGGGAGCTCACCGCTGCTCTACCGCCCTCTGGACCTCCTGGCCACGGCGCACTGTTGGCAGCCCCACATGGGGGTCGGAGGCCTGTCGGCGCCGCGGCCGCCGCAGGCTCGTCATGCGTTCCCTCCGTCTCCTAACCGGCAGGCCGCCACCGCCGACCTCACCCGAGACCTGACGTGGCGAAGCAATATGAGCATCGTGGAAGATCGCGATCAGAGCTCTAGACCGTATCCTTCTGCGGCATTTTTCGAGCCCGATTGATCTGCGACGGCCCTAGGGCCCAAGCGACAGCGCCCCCTGCGAAAGATTTGCAGCGCTGGGATCTCGGGCTTGGCCAGCTCCTCGAGGGCCCTCTGGGACGTGGCTTTCCAGCGCCAGGGCCTGGAGCTGCCTGCTGGCTGCCGCTGGCTCGTCTGCACCAGCAGCGCCCGCTCGGCGGGACGCCCCCGCGGCACCCCTGCGCGCCCCTGCGCGCAGCGGTGCGCAGACGGCCGCACAGCAGCACCGCTGCCAGCGCCAAGCAGCGCGCGCAGATCGGCCAGCCCGCGCGGGAGCCGAAAGCTCAGAGGAGGGCGAGTTGAGGCAGCGGCCCCTGGATCGGCGCGGGTGTTATCGGCAGCGGGCGCTTGGCCAGGCACCTATCTTTCGAAGAATTGACGCACGAGAACGGTACCGGACTCAGGAGGCCGTACGCAGTTCTCGACAAGAGGTATGACAAACAGGAGCACTGCAACTTCAACTACGCATCGGCCAGGTAACTACGATTGGCGCAGGGCTTCGCGTCAGAGCATGGCAGAGTTTTTGGCGGACTGCTCACATGCAAGATCTACTGCGAGCAGACCGATCAGGAGGTATCGTCAAGGGTCAAGGGCCACGCGCGGATAGGGTTGAAGAATTGAGGCCTCAGTCGAAACGAACACCAGAATGTGCTGGCTACGGCTGGCAAGATATGGGACCCCATTTTGATCGACGAAGCGTTGATCATGTTGTACGGAGATGACCACATCGACACCCTGATGCCATTGTGATGCGACGTGGAGGCTACCGAGGGAAGCTGTGATATTGTCCTTCAATGTCACATGGCACGGGGCCCAAGGATCCCAAAGTCACTGACTGACAAAGGCAAGCATGGCAGTGGCATTGGCAGGTGCTGCGCCTACCACAACGAAAACGGTGATGAATAAAGTCAGCCAGATGAGTCAGCGATTGGAGGCGATTCAGATGAATGGGACGACCCGCAACTAAGCTGACTTCCCGTGTTGTTCGTTCACTTGCCGTGCAGATGCCATAGTCTGCCATGTTATTATCATGCGATGCCCGATTATTGCCGTGCAGTTGCCATGCGGATTCCATTTGTGTGCCATGCAGCTGCCCCGCAGTTGCCATGCTATTGCCATCATACTGCCGCACTTGCGACGCTGTTGCCAGTCATTTTCCATGCAGTTGCCACGCGCCTGCCATGCAGTTGCCATGCAGTCGCTGGGTTATTGCGATACAATCGCCAAGCTATCGCCAAACAGTTGCCAAGCAGTTGCCGTGGCAGCGGGGGTTCAATCCAACTCTGCGCCCCGCTGCTTCGCGAAAATACCGCCGAAACGCGCCCCTCGCCCGCAATGGTTCCGCCAGTTGCAGAACCTTGTCTGCCAGCACGTCCTCGAGCTCCAGTACCGCCTCAGGCTGACCAGCATCATGAACAGATATGAGCAGGTACCAGTCCCGTCGGATCAAGCTTTTGCAAAAGCAGCTGACGTCGGTCCTATCCACCGCGCAGCGCGGCCTCGAGAAGGACGAGCATATGGGTGCCGATTTCGCCACTCACCTCCCTCACCTCCCTCCCCCTTCTGCCTCCGTTGGCCCACATTTCGTGGCGGGCCGCGCCCCGTCGCAGCATTTCTCGAGTGCTGACCCCGACGCGTACTACTGCGGATGTATGCCGATGGCCTCGAAGTTCGATGCGGCGTGGCGCGCCCGCGGCGCGGCGCAGAGGCGCAGGGCAGCCCTTTACGTTTTTTGTTCCGTGGTTTCCTTTTTAAGAGCCCAGCCAGAGGGCAGAACGAAGTTGATTGGGTTGTGGTGTTGGTTGTACCGTTTGGACATCCTGGGAAGCCCTTTTCGCCACGGCTGGATCCGATTCGAATTCCTGCTCAGGTCGCGCTCCAGCAACGATCCATGGGGGAGATATCGATGGAGGGTGGCCCATATCTGTATCGTCGTAAACAATCACGAAGGCACGCTTGTCTTACGCTTGAGCTTCCGGAGGCCCGCTTCAGTCCATGCTGCCCACAAACACTCCCCGCGGCGCTGATTCAATTAAAAGCGACGAAGCCGAGAGTTCCATCACCCTACGCGTTGAAAGATCTTGACGTCGCGGGTCTGGGTGTGCGACCTCCACTGGTCTTCAGGGGGCGCCAACAACTACGCCTAGAGGACGTATGTGATTTGGGGCCGATGGTATGTTTCACGCGCACCCCCCCAGATGGGATGGGTCCCAGGGTTCCACAAACCCCTCCCGCCAGATGGGATGGGGTGGGGTCGACAACGACGACGACGAAGCCGAGGCCGAAGCCGACGCCGATGCCGATGCCGACGGAAGACGACGACGACAACGACGACGACGACGACGACGATGACGACGACGACGACGTCCACCCTCCCCCACGCCACGCCCACAAGGCCACAACCATGAGGGGGGGGCGATAGGCCTTCGCGACGCTTACAGGCGTATCCATCCATCGGAGGTGTGGGCTGATCCCATTAGCATTTGCGGGGGCCAGAGCCCCGGATCATACATGCACCGATCCAGTGCCCAGAGTGGGCCCGATCAGGGTCGGTACCGATGCAGAGTTAGCGCCCTCCTGCTCCATTCCAGTTCGGCTGTTCCCTCGCCGGCGAAGAACTGGACGACGATTACCACAAAGTGGACGACGATGACTTCGACGACGACGTGGACGACGGCGACGTCGTCGACGACGACGGCGTCGACGCTGACGGCGGCGTCTACGGCAGCGGCGGCGGCGCTGGCGCGCGACTGGGCTCCAAGTCTGGCAGGGCCGGGGCCCGCCAGGCCTCCCGCGCTGGAGGTCCCCAGCTGAGGGTGCGGCGTCCGCGCTGGCCGCCCCCGCCAGCCGCCGATCCGCCGTCTACGCGGTCGCCGCCGGCGTCGTCGGCGGCGCCCTCCTCGCAGACGTGGCCATCATCGCCGTCGCAGGTCTCATTTTGGCTTCTCCGATTCGATTCGATGTCGATCGATCCTGATTCCGACCCGATTCGGCCTCGGATTGCGACTTGGACTTCGGTTTCTCTATGTAGGCCTTTCTAGCCTGCCGATTTCTGCAGATTCGATTTTCCCCGACTTGGCTGCCGATTTCCGCAGATTCGATCCATGTCGATCGCCGATCCGACATCGATTCGATTCTGGGCTCTCCTGCCGTCGGCGTCGTCGCCGCCCTCGTCGTCCCTGGCGTCGCTGTCGTCGGCTTCGGCATCGATACCGCCGCCGCCGCCGCCGCCGCCGTCATCGACGCCGACGTCGCCGTCGTCCACGGCGTCCGCGCCGTCGTGCACGTCGGCGTCGTCTCTGAACACCTCGTTTTGCGGCGCCGTGGAGCGGACGCCGACGTCATCATCGCGCAGCGGCGCGTCTGTGTGCTTGTCGTCGTCATCGTCGTCCTCGTCGTCGCGACCGCCTCACCTTGCGGGAGGCAAAAGGGGGAAGGGCGAAAAGAGCAGGAGTTGGAGGAGGATGGCCACATATCACAGCGTCATAAGACAAATCGAGGCGGCAGCTTTTCCGGTTTGGGCATCTGGAAGCCTATGTCGGGCGCCTGGGCCATCAAGACACGATTTGCGACGGCAATCACCTGCTCTGGACGAGGGATCAAGAGCTCCAGGGGCCTCCGTCACGAGAAAATCGTGACGACGTCGTGGAGAGGGTGCTGGGTGGGATGAAGATGGACAGATGTGGCTTAAAAATCAGGAGCAGGCAGAAATGACGAAGGAAATGGGGTCGAGGCGGGAGGAGCTCAGGGAAGATGCAGGAAAGAGAATGCATGAGGTGGGGAGACATCAGTACGAGCATAAAGATCAGGGTTCCGATTTTGAAGAGGCAGGGGAGGAGTGAGCAGGATGAGATGAGAGATGACGATGAGGAGTAGGAGGAAGAGGAGGAGGAGGAGGAGGAGGCGAGGAAAAGAAGGAGGGATAAGGATGAGGATGGAGGAACATGAGGCACAAGTGACGACCTTGTCGCCGACTCTGCCTGAGGGCTGGGCTACACGCGCTCCGTGCTAGGTGACCTCGACTGCCAAAAGTTGCTTGCGATCTGCCAGAAACAGCCACTCCACCGCTCCGGAGGGGGGAGGGGGAGGACTAGGGAGGGAGAGAGAACGAGGGAGAGAATGATGGAGACGGCGACGTCAACGATGACGACGACCCGTGGAGACGACGACGAAGGCGACGACGACTTGCCAGTCGGAGTGCTCTGGAGCGCCCTCGGGGGTGCCTCTGAGTGGGCGCCCGAGGGGCGCCCTGCGACAAGCCTCGGAAAAAAATAGCGAACACTCATGCCACATTCATCTGTGAACGCCTCCCCCTCTTCCCAATGTTCAAAGTTGGCGGTGGGTCTGATGAGTTGCACCTCGACCGCAGTCTCACCCGCGCGTGCCAACTTCGAGTTTGGAGGGCAGGGGGGGTGTTCACTAATTGTTTTCCTCTTCCGGAGGTCTCCTTGTGTTTGGTTCGCGTGTCCGCGAGGGCCTTCGAAGTCCCTTTCGAATGCGCTCGAGCGTACGGCATGTTCGTGCCGGGCTTCCGCGGCAGCGACCCCAGCGTGGGCGTTCGAGGTTGAGCGCTGGCAGCCCAGAACAGGCTTATGTCGGGCCTGTCCCTGTACAGGGGGGATATTCAGAAATAGTCAAAAATAGTCAGGGGACGATTTTTGTATTATTTTTGCTCATTTGGGGGGTATTTTGTGAGTATTGTTTTGTTTCGCCCAAAATCCCCCTGTAGGGGGACACGCCCGACTTAAGAACAGGCTGATATTCAGCGATCTGCGTTATTTGGAAAACCAGCGATCGGTCAAGGTTGAATGATCCACGTCACTGCAGGAGCCACTACCAACGTCGCCACGACACGAGCCTGCTGTAGCGAAGGCTCTCGGGTATCTTGCGCAGACTAAGACAGGCTTCTCCTAATTCTCGGCCCCGGGGGGCGGCCGGTTTTCAGGCTCCGGGGTTGTCGACAAAACTCTTTGGGACGACAGACCCGTCCTCGGGGAGTAGATCCACAGTTCTGGGGGCTCCGTATTGAAATCAGGGGCAACGTTATGGTCAGAAAGACAGCTGTCGGCTTGGGAGGAAGGGGCTGGGAAAAATGAGCATGTCAGCATTATAATCGCGTATGTTGAAAGTATAGTTGGTACAAAATGATACACACTTCCATTGAGCCGTCATCTCTTCCAACTTGTCCTCCCTCCCTTTCCTCCTGCTCCCGGCCTGCTGTCTCCGCCTGGCCCCACTTCCGCCTGCCCGCCCGCCCCGCCAGCCCGGGCCTCCCGCCTGCGCGTTCGTCGTCGTTTGCATGCTTCTCCCCTCTTCTTCCCCCTTTGCCGGGCAACACAGCCTGCCCAGGAGCAGCGTGGCGGCACGCAGAGCAACTTGGAGGGCCCGTCTGGGGCCACAGCGCTGTCGGGGTTGAGAGCGCGAGTCGGAGAGAAGGGAAGGAAAAAAGGAAACAGGCTTGGATCTTGCATTGCCTGCCGATTGGGCTAGCACTTTTGCTTGAATGTCGTTTGGTTCTTCACATTCCACTCGCTGGAAACAACGTTCTGGCTCATCGCACTGCCCATGCACCACGCCCCAAGGCGTCCGAAGGGGTTGCGTCACGTTGTGTCCAGGGCCACCCCCCAGAAGCAGCGCGAGGGCGTCCGAAGGGTTTGCGCTACGTGGCGTCCAGGGGAACGCTCCCCCCCCCCCAGAAACAGCGCGCCTACCCTTGCAGGGTGCATTCCAGTCTGATGCGATGTCGGTTCCGGGGTTGTCGGCTCCCCAGGCCTCCTTGCCGCACCTCCCGCAGCAACGGAGACGCCGACGACAATGACGACTGGGGGTCGTTAAGGAAAAAAAAAGGGAAGGCCCGACCTGGGGACATTTGTCGCCTGGCTGTCGCCGTCTGCACTGCCCTGCGCATCGTCCCGAGAGCCAGCGAAGTAAGCGATTGCATTGGCGATCCCTCTCCTTCTCACGAAGCTTTCCATCGCGCCCCCAAGCGCCCCCCGCCCGTCTCGAGGCGCTGCCAAGGCGCCCCAAACGCTCCCAGGCACAGCACTGCGGCGCTACATGGCCATCCCCGTAATTGGGACAGCCTTCGGTGTAGTGGCATTCGTTCGTTCCCAGGCTCACATCAGGGCCGTCGAAGAGCACGCAATCTCAGCCGCAAGCGCGCGCCCCCTCGCAGCGGCGGCCGCGCCGAACGGGCGCACCGCAGCCGCGGGCCCCCGCTCCGCGGCGGGTGTGCTTCTCGGGCCGCGGAAGGCGCCTTCCTGGGGTCGCCGCCGCCATCGTCGTCGTCGTCGCTAGGCATTGCCTCCCTGACCGCCCGCCCTCTCTTCCTGCCTCTGCTCGTTTCTCCTGTGCATCATCCCTCCTCCTCCCTCCTCCCTCCCTCCCTCCCTCTCTCCATCCTCCTCCTCCTCCTCCTCCTCCTCCTCCTCCTCCCTCCTCCTCCTCTCCTCCTCCTACTCCTCCTACTCCTACTCCTATCCTTATTCCTTATTAGAATATACTCCTACTCCCCCCTCAGGCCGGCCGATAGGGGCCGCATCCGGGTGGTCCCATCCTAACCTGTAAAAAACAATACAAAATCAACATTTTTCTTATTTTTTCCTCTCGACATGGACGTCCTGTCGTCCACGGCGATAATCCATTGCAAAAAATACCACAAAGAGCACACGCGCGCGTTCATGTCAGAATCCTACCGAACACCGTGTGTTTGCAAGCATTTCAACATAAAAACATCAAAAACCCAATGCTTTTTCACAAAAATTGTACAAATTTCCCGCCCGGGCTCTCTTGCTGAAATCATAGGAAAACCATAGGAATCTTAAGAATTCGGTCAAATCCAGCGATTTCACGTCATCGCGCGGTGCACTCGCGATGCTCTGTCATGCACCCAGGCCGCGAATCCTGTGCAAAAAATACCACAAAGAGCACACTCGCGCGTTCATGTCAGAATCCTACCGAACACCGTGTGTTTGCAAGCATTTCAACATAAAAACATCAAAAACCCAATGCTTTTTCACAAAAATGCTTTGGGGTGTCCTGTCAGACCGTCGGGCTTCCTCCGGCCACCTCTGGCTTCCTGCGGTGTACCGGGCCATTCTCGACTCGTCTGGCAATGCGTGCGCGGCATTCAACACGCGCTCGCCAGTTCCCGTCGGCAACCGCCATCGCGGCCGCATCAGCTGTACCAAACCGGCTGGCCGGTGTGACTTCGGCCCCCAGTTGTGCCAGCTTTGCTTCTTATGTTGTGGGAGGGCGGGTGGGACTGGGCATGCCATGCTTGACTCGCTCGAGCTGGCTAGCTTGACTCCTACTCCTACTCCTCCTCCTCCTCCTCCTCCTCCTCCTCCTCCTCCTCCTCCTCCTCCTCCTTGTGGACCACATCCCGACCATGGACGCCGAGTGCCGACGCGCGGGCCTGGCCCCTTCGGCGCTCTCGCGGTGGCCCACCTTCACCTCCTTCGACTTCAAGGCGGCATTCCCGTCGCTCTTCCGGCGATGGATGGAACGCTGCCTCCCGCGCTACGGGATCCCACGCGGCTACATCAACATCATCAGCGCCTTGTACATGAATTGCGTTGCGCTGGCCACGTGCTGCGGGCCGGCTGAGAGCGGTGCCTTCTGCTTCTTGTTCGCGCTTCTCGGCGGCGTGATGCAGGGCTGCCCCCTCAGTGGTACGCTCTGGTGCGTCTCCATGGACCCGGTCGTGAGGGCCCTGCTGGTCGCGGTCGGCGACGAGGGGTTGCTGTCCGCCTGCGCGGACGACGTGGGCATGCTGCTGCTGCGGCTGGCGAGGATGGCCCAGGTGGCGGAGGTCTTCACCCTGGTGCAGAAGCTCGCGAACCTCACACTGGCGGTCAAAAAGTGCGTCATGGTCCCCCTCTGGGCCGCCTCCGACACGGCGCTGGCGCAGGCGCTGCGCGCGAGGCTGGCTGAGGTGCGGAGCGGCTGGGATTTCTTCCAGATTGACGGCAAGGCCAAGTTCCTCGGGGCCTTTATCGGGCCAGGAGTGTCCCTCGACTTGGTCTGGGAGCTGCCCTGCATGAAGTGGTGGCGCCGCAGCCACGCCATCGGCGCATCGGGCTCGCCCTCGAGCCTCTCGGTGCGGGCTTACAACACCGCCAGCATCAGCTGCCTGTCGTACGTGGCGCAACTCTTCCCCATGCTCCCTGCGGCCCTCAGGCGCGAGCATCTGCTGCTGCACAAGGTCCTGCGCATCCCGCCCTCCACTTTTCGCAAGGCGGACCTGCTGGCCCTGACGAACTGGCTGCAGTCTCCGGCGCCTGCAGCGCTCCAGGCGTATGCGCTGTCCGTCCGCTGGCGCGCGGCCACAGCCACGGTTACGGGATGGCGGACGGCCCTGCAGAGGCTCGCCGCCGAGGCCGAAGAGCAACTCCCGGTGACGAGATGGCGGGCGGGCGACTTCTCCCCGCCTTTCTGGGCTCTTCCGCGCGCAATTGCGCAGGAATGCGCGAGCTTGGTGGCGGGGGAGGCGCAGTTGCAAGTTCCCGCGCGGCGGCTCCAGACAGCCATCGCCGCGGCGGAGACGGAGAAGCGGACGGCTGCGATGATGATCCGGAACCCCAGCTCCAGACGTGTTTCTACCGCTCTCTCACTGCGTCGCTCTTCCCTGAGTCCTTGGTGACGACCCTGCGGAAGCGGCTCCGTGCCTGGGGCCTTGGCGTGCCTCCCGCCCTGGAGGCTCGCTGGTCCGCGCTGCGAGCCGTGCTGGTGCGGGCGCCGCCGTCGTGGCAATGGGCGGCTCTCAAAACGCTGGGAGGTGGGTGGACGACGGCTGGCCGCATACATATCATGACGCCCCGGCCCTGCCTGTTCGGCTGCGAGTGCGCGGCGGACGACATCAGGCACTACCTCGTGTGCAGGCGGCTATGGCATTGGGTGGCCCTGCCGCGCTCCTTCCTGCCGGGGCCGCTTGGCCGCCTCGGGCTTGGCAGTGCGGCCGAGCATGCGGGCGAATGGTCCCGGGGGACTGCCCTTCGGGGGGTCGTGCTGGCTTTCCACATCTACCACCTGCACAAGAAGTTCTTTGACAAGCACGGCCGTGTCGTCCCCTTCGACGCGGCTTCGGGGATCCGGCTCGCGGCCCTACATCGACTCCGCGACCGCCGAGTGCCCGCTGCGGCGTCGGCGCAGTCGTCCTCGGCTGCGGCTGCCCCCCAGCCGCCTGCCCAGCGCGACGCGCCGCCCAGACCCGGCGGCTCTGGCAGCGGCCCCAGCGTGCACGAGACAAAAGCGTTACCTCTGGAAGGCGCCCTGGGCGCGGGTGCGGAGGGCGCCCTGGAGCAATCGCAGGAGGCCCAAAGGGGCCTTGACAGCGGCCGTGGCGGCCCCGCCGGCGCGCTGGCACCATCGACTGCGACTTCACCGGCGGCGGGCCTGAGGGCTCGGTCGCGTGCGGCGCGCCCCTCCGCGGCCGTCGCCTGAGCTTGTGGACGCGCCCCCTCGGCTGTGTGCACTCCTCCTCCTCGTCCTCCTCCTCCTCCTCTTCCTCGTCCTCCTCCTCCTCGTCCTCCTCCTCCTCCTTCTCCTCCTCCTCCTCCTCCTTCTCCTCCTCCTCCGCCTGGCCGCCTAGAAGCTCCGTGCGCGAGCAGCCTGCCATTTCCAAATTCCCGTCTTGGGTCCTGCCCTCGTGGTGGACGAGGCGGGGCGGCTACTCCCTTTTCATTTCACCGTTCCGTTCCGTTGGGGGGAGCGCGCCAGCCTCCCATTCTGGATCATGGGTGGCCGTCGGAAGGTCGGATTTCTCCGCCGCCTCCTTCGTCACCGCGTTCAATTCCGTCCTCGGCGCTTTCGTCTACCCCGTGCGGTCTGGCAGTAGGTGGACCATCTATATTCCTTCGACTTATGAAATTGCACGGCAAAGCCCGGCATGCCACCATCCTCCCTTGGTCTCGCAGGTATATGGTATATGCCTGCGGCCTCCCCTGATGGCCGAAGAGGCCTTCAGGAGAGCTCAACAATGCCCTGAGACGGCCGAAGACGACCCGAAGAGAGCGCCCCGAGGCCTACATCGGGCCGCCAAGACGGCAAAAGGCATTTCCCAGACGGCCTCAGGCCTGAGACGGCCCCAAGACGGCCCGAGAGCGCTCCGAGAGGGCCCAAGATGGCTTATACACAGAGGCCCTGAAGACGGCCCAAGAGGCCCCCCCGAGGGCCCCCAAGAGCAACAAATCTGCAAACTCCCTTCGGGAAACGCACATGTTTAGCATATTCGCTTCCTCGGTCCTAACAGCGTCCAGAATTGTCCAAGAGGCCCCCGATATCGCCCCAAGACGGCCCAAGAGGCCCCCAAGAGGGCCCCCCAAGACGGCCCAAGGGGGCTCCAAGACTGCCCAAAAGAGCCCCCAAACAGCCAAGAGGGGCCCTAGAGGGTCGACGACGACGACGACGACGACGACGAGGAGGAGGAGGAGGAGGAAGAAGAAGAAGAAGAGGAGATCCGTCGTCACTTGTGACACCTTTCGTTGTCACCTCTCGAGGAGCTCTCATGGACTTCACTCGGGTCATCTTGGGGCTGGCCTGGGCTCCTGCTCCTGCGGGCCAGTCTTTGGGGCTGTTGGGGCCGCCTTGGGGCCCTCTTGGGGCCGTCTTGGAGGCCTCTTGGGCCAGCTTGGGTCCCTCATGGGAGCCCCTTGAGGCCATCTTTGAGGCTTCTTGGGCCATCTCGACCTGACGGAAGCCCGAGAAGCGAACATCCGTCCAAAACCTATGGAACATCAATGATGTTGGTATCTCCAGGCCCACTTAGAGGTTCTCTTGCGGCCCTCTGGGGCGCTCTTGGGAGCATCCTGGTCCATCTTGGGGCCATTTTGGGCCGCCTTAGGGGCCATCTTGGGCCGTCTTCGAGGCATCTCGGGCCATATTGGCGGCATGGATTGCCTGCCTTGGCCATCTTAGAAGCTCGGGACGCGGATCAAGTGCTCTTTGCCAGGGATCGTGACCCCAGGAGTTTCGCCAGAGGGGGGCGGTGCATGCAAGCAGACGTGAGTAGAGAGGGGGGGTCCTTATATGAATACAGGAACTCTACCAGACAGCCCTTGGTATTCTTCCACGCCTCAACGTGCACAAGGCACGGGGGCAAGACATCGGCCTGCCAGCAGGTGCCCTCCGAACATGTCTGATTCCTGGACGTCCTCGGGCACCCGTTGGAGCTTTGCGAGGTCCAGGGTCGACCGAATAATGTGCTGATGGATTTCTGATCGCAAGATTTCTGTATGCCAGGGAGGCCTGCAGCTTTGAGTCTACGCAGGCTGCACAGGGGGCGCTGGCCCTCGATCTTCAAATCTGGCGCGGTCCCAGAGCACCTCGCCGGCTGTGACACTGACATCAGCTCCAGAGGTGTGTGTCGTCGCGTCCACCAACCCCTCGCATCCCCCTCCTTCGTCAGCTTTCCCTGCGTCCTACCTTCGCGCATGCCCCCTCCGCTCCTGCCCCCCGTCGCACTCGCGGCCCACCCTATCCGCTCTCCCATTCCTCCTCGTCCTCCTCCCGCTGCTCCTCTAGGACCAGCGGCATTCGAGCATGTACTGTGGCTATCCACCCTTCGTACAATATGAAATACACAGCATCCAAGCACCTGGTGGCGTAAACTTCGTGCGCGCCGCACTGAAGCGTCGGACGGGGGTAGTGACTGGGTTTGTGTCAACGCGGGTATCTTCAAAGCATGCGAGGACCCCGCAAATAGGAGAGTGGGTACTGAGCCTGTTCTATGAAAAAGGTAAGCCTGTGTCACATGAGTTTTCCTTAGATGCCACAGCAGGCAGAGCCCATGCTACAGAGGCAGGTTCATCGACATCGTCGAACTCAAACCTCCAAATACATGTTGAATCGTTCATTTGCACCAGCCGAAGGCTCAGCTGTAACAAGCTAAGTCGGATTCCTCATCCCGTCTCCTCCCTCCTCCTCTTCCTCCTTCTACTCCGTCATCCGTTCCCCTCTGGCATTCGCCCTCCTGCTTCCCCAGAAAGCTGAGAGGAACTGTCACTTACCGCAGGGGGAACAAACGTCAAGTGCCTCAAGAGACCCCAAGAACATCTTCTAAAGACCGCGAATCAGCCCCACTCCTTCCCGAACACACCCTAACGCGTCGAACAACGAAATGACTTCCTCATCGTTCCCTCCCTGCCACCCTTCTCCCTGGACCCCCCTTCAGCTCGAGACTAGACGCCACTCTCCCCTCCGAGTACTCCCAGCAACCCACTGAAAGCCCAGAAGCCCCCGAAGGCCGCCGCGGGGCCTCTGGAAGCGGCCGACGGCACTCCGAGGAGGCGCTCCCCGAGGGCTGCTGACGAAGGCCCTCCGAGCCCCCCTCCGCAGAAAGCGCCTGCCAGGGCAGACCCGCCAGCGCCAGCACCAGCAGGTGGCCGCCGCCGCCGCCACCGAGCGCCGCGGCCGCCGCGTTTGGCAGCTGCGCCGCGCCGCCGCCGCCGTCGCCGCTGCCGTCGTCGTCGTCGTCGCCGTCGTTGCCGTCACCGGTCGCCGTCGGCGGCGGCGGCGTCCGCCAGGAGGCCCCCCGCGCGGCGGGCAGCGGCGCCTGCTGGGGCGGCCGCGGGAGCATGCTCTGCTTCAGCCGCACGCTGTGCTCCAAGCTGCGGGGGAAGCGCGGCGCGCCCTCCATCCAGCCGCGCCGCGGCCCGGGCCAGCCCAGGGGCAGTGCCGCCCACGGCGTCGGTGGAGTGTACACGAGAGAGAGAGAGAGAGTGGCCCTTCGCCAGAAGGGGCCTGTGTGGTGCGCGGCTTTCGCCAGGCGCGGGGCGTCAGGTCCAAGAGCGCAGGCCGCCACAGTCGGGGCGCATTGGCAGGTCGACCTTGCAAAGCCAGGGGTACTCTTGTGTCCTGTCCATCCCTTCTCATGCCCTCTGCCGCGGAAGAGTCTCATGTCCTGTCGCGTGTCCTCTCGTATGCGCCCCTACTGAACTGCCGCATCGCATGCAACGATCGGCGGGCCGCGCACCAAAGGTCACTCTTGCCCAGGGTCGCTCTTGTGTGTAGCCGGGTTAGCGGCACCGCAGCGGCGGTTCACCAGAGTTAGTCGGGACTGCTGGAGGCGTTCCAGGAAAGGCGTCGCCCTCGGCGAGTCTCGCCCTCGGCGGAGGTCGGCGGAAGACTGGCGGAGGCAGAACGGCGGCGGCCAGCCATCGGAAGGTCGGCGGAAGACGGCGGAAGGGGACGTCAACGTATTTGGACCCAGGGTTTCCGGAGTCGGTTACTCAATGGGGTCCGAGTAGAAGGTGTCGAAACATCGCATCGCATCGCCCCGATTCTCTCCGCCCCGATGTTGCCGATACATCGGCGATGCGGTGCGATCTTCCAGCCCCATCTGCTCGGCCAGCATTCGTGCGGCATCCACTAAGAGGTACTTTGAGAAACGGGGCAAAGTTGCTACGTTGGTGCATCTGTCTGGCACTGCGACACCGCCCACATCGGTGAGGGTTCGGTTTGCCGGGTCGCTGGCCGAAGTATGCGCTAGTCGCTAGTGGAGTACCCGTGGAGTACCTGTCAGGAGAGCGTTGCAGATGTCGCCGTCGCCGCCGCCGTCTCCGCCAGTCATCGTCGACGTCGACTGTCCGCTTGCAATTCGACGTGCAAGTCCACGGCGACAGGCGGGATGATACGTTGCCATTTTTGTACGTCGTTGTGCGAGCAGCTGGCATGTCTGTTCATCCGGCCCCTCAGCGGCCTTCTTCGATGCGACTGGAGCGGCTACTAGCCGCACCCGACGATGCCTGTGCCAACCTTGGCGAGTAGTGTGAAGGCCTTGCGGCCGGCGCCGCCGACCCTGAAGGCGGGACCTCCCCTGGGACCCCCGCTGACCCGGGACCCCCTCCGAGGCCCCCGTCCCCCCCGGGGGCCCGCCGTGGCCTCGAGGTAGGAGGACCCGCGCCTGTCCACTTTGGGACATTGGGACTCGATGAGGGGCTTGTAATCGGACCCGGGACGCCCCTCTCAGGGCTGCCCCCTCCCCCCCCCCCTCCCTACAGGCTGCCCCCCCCCCCCCCCCCCCCATGGTGACCCCCCCTTTGTCCTCCCTGTCCACAGGGGGAACTGCCCCCGGGACCCGCCAGGACCCCTGGGGGACGGTATCTCTTTCTGACCCCCCTTCCGCACACCCCGCCCGTCAGGGAAGGGAAAAAGGGTAGGGAAACGATTTATTCTCTTGCACAGGATGTCTAGAGCTCCGACCACTTTATTCCGCGTCGCACCCCCCCGCGTCCCCAGCGCCAGAGTGGGACCCCCGCGCCGTGGCTCTCTGCCCCCAGCGGGAGCCCCGCCCACTTGCCCCCTCCGCCACGAACGCTTCATTCCGCGTCGCACCCCCCCCGCGTCCCCAGCGCCAGAGTGGGACCCCCGCGCCGTGGCTCTCTGCCCCGAGCCTCCCCGCGTCCCCAGCGCCCCAGCGGGGCCCCCCGCTGTCTGTATTCCGCATCGCCCCCCCCCCCCCCCGTCTCCCGCCAGAGTGGGACCCCCGCGCCGTGGCTCTTTGCCCCGAGCCCCTCCGGTCCCCAGCGCCCAGCGGGAGCCCCCACTGCCCCCTCCGCCACGAACGCTTTATTCCGCATCGCGGCGCACACCACCTCCCCCACCTCCCTCCCCGCGTTCCCAGCGCCCCAGTGGGGGCTCCGCCCCGTGCCCCCTCCGCCCCGACAATTTTATTCCGCGTCGCGACGCACGCCGCCTCCCCCCCCCGTCCCCAGCGCCCCAGTTGGACCCCCGCCCCGTGGCCCTCTGCCCCAAGCCCCGCCCAGTGCCCCCTCCGCCCCGACCATTTTATTCCGCGTCGCGACGCACACCACCTCCCCCCCCTCTCCGCGCCCCCAGCGCCCCAGTGAGACCTCCGCCCCGTGCCCCCTCCGCTCCGAGCACTTTATTCCGCGTCTCGACGCACGCCACCTCCCCCTCCTCCCCACCTGGGATTTGGGCCCCGTTGCTGGGCCCCGAGGGGCGATGTCTTGCCCCCTCTTCCCCCCTCCTCCTCACCCTCCTCCTCCTCCCCCTTCCTTTTTGTGCAAGAGCCATGGCACACGTGCCACTTGTTTACAACCTGTCTTTTTCTTGGCTCGTTCCACGGTTATCAGTGGATCATTCGGGAGCCCACGTAGCGTTCGAGGGACCCATAGGTCACCGGACCTTGCTGGGCCTTCGTGATGTCAGAGGGAGTCCCGAAGAGGAGGAGGACGAGGAGGATGAGGACGATGGAAGGAGGAGAGATGGGTCCCCCCATGCTGTCCGCCGCGGCCCCAGGCCTCCTGGATGGGGATACCGACAGCTTCGCGACGTTAGGCGCGCCGTGGCGATCGCCGCGATGGCGTTGCTCCTCCCGATGCCTCTTCCTCTTCCTCCTCCTCCTCCGCCTCCTATTCTTCATCAGTTTCTTCATCTCCGTCTTCGTCCTCTTCCTCCTCCTCCTCCTCCTCCTCCCTCGAGGAGCAGCAGGAACAATGACGACGAGGGAGGAGGAGGAGGAGGAGGAAGAGGAGGAGGAGGAGGAGGAGGACCAGGGCAAACCCAAAATGCATCAACGATGCTGCGATACACCCCCCCGTCCCAAGTACCTTCCTCCTAAGCTTCTGAAAGCTTCCCGTTTCCACTTTGAAAGACCAGCACCCTATGGCCCTATGGGTCTGGCATTCAGGCGAAAGCCCCAATTTGAAACATAGCTATGTGCACTGCGTTCTTCCATCCTTCCAGCGATCAATGAAGAACGGGCCATGCATGACCATACAGTTCAACGAAGTGTCCAGCGAGATCCCTGTTTTGACGAAGGATCGTCCCCATCTGTGCATCCCTTGCACAATAACTTCCAGCCATGGTCGTCGATGTTGCCTTAAGCGGGACCCCCATGCTGCAAGAGGAGCCGCCTTCATCCGTGCAGCTGTACCATCTGTTAGATTTGCTGTCTTGGTAGGAAAAGCCAGCGAACGCCCAACTTTGAAAAGGGAACCGCCATTCATCCGTGCAGCTGTTGCATCTATTCAGGCTTCTATCTTTGAGTGTAAGGAAGTCTCAACCGAACGCCCCACTATGAAAAGAAACCGCGCACCAGCCGTGCAAGTGCTCCAAGAACTTAAGACGAATGCGAACAGCGCTGCGACGAGAGCCTCATTTAAAAATCAGCCCGCCCTCCAACCTTAAGACGGTTGCACACCTTAACGGCGAGAAAGCCCCATGTTGAAAAGGTATCGCCCTGCAGCCTTGACGTTGATGCAGCCTGTTAGGGCGACTTCGCGCGGCGGTAAGGCGAGAGCTTCATTTCGAAGACGGCCCGCCGTCTGCCCTTGAAGCTGTTGCAAACTTGAATGACGAACGTGCGCGGCGCTAAGGTGAGAGCTCAATATGGACAGCGGTCCGCCATGCGTCCTTGCAACCGCTGCAGTCTTTCAACACGAGTGTGCGCGGCGCTGCACACAGCGCGAGCTCAATTTTGAAGAAGGCCCGACTCCCACGATTGAAGCTGTTACAGATTTCAAGCCTCAGGACCATACATGGTCAGAAGTCTCAGGTGAAACCGGGCCCGCCCTACCGACACGTCTGGGGTGCAGCAGGACGGAGTTGTTTATGAGGAGGAGGAGAAATGGGAGGAGGAGTTGGAGGAGCAGGTACTCCCTGCTGTGGCCTGTGCATCCCCTCCTCCCCCTTCTGATCGTACGTCCACCCTCTCGTCAACCCCCCGATCCTACTCCACCACCTCTTCATTATCAGTCCATCCTCCCTCCGCGCCTGCCCGTGCTCCTCCTCCTGCTCTCCTCGTCCTCCTCCTTTTTAAGTCCTGCGATTCCGTATCCTCCTCCTTTTGTTCGTTCCTCCCTCTTCTCTCTCTCTTGTGTGTGTGATATTTCCCATTTTGTCTCCTCTCCCCTCCTCCCCTCCCGCCCCCTTACTTTCCCGACCCATAGCATGGATTCTGCGAAGCGTCCTCTTCCTACTGGGGCATCCTCCTCTTCACCCTCCTACCTAAGTGTTCCTCCCGCCTGTCCAGCTCTCTCTCTCCCTCTCGGCCCCCGCTCACCCTCCACGTCTGCCTGCACAGCATCCGCATCCCCCTCCGTCTGCCCCTCTGCTTGCTGCGGCCTCTCTACCTTATCTTCCTCCCTCCTCTTCCTCCTCCTCCTCCTCCTCTTCCTCCTCCTCCTCCATTCCTTTTTCTTGTGAGTAACTCCTCCCTGTCGCATCCCGAGGCCAGCTGGGCGTTTCGCCCGAGACTTCCTAACCATTTACGGCCCTAGAGTTTTCAATGTGGCAACAGTTTCACAGATGAAGGGCGAGTCGTTTCCAAAATGTTGCTCTCGCTTTAGCGCCGCGCACACTCGCTTTAAACAGATGCAAGAGCTTCACATATTGAGGGCGGGTGGTTCTCGAAGTGTGGTTCTCGCCTTAGCACCGAGTGCAATCGTTGAGCTTCACGGATTGAGGGCGATTCGTTTTCAAAATGTGGTTATCGCTTTATCGCCATGCACATTCGTTTTAATTGTTGCTCAGGAGTTTAACGGGTTCCCGTGGTCAGCGTACCAGAAATGGCATTTCGGAAATATTAAGGTTGTGACGGTGCAACATTTAGGTTGATTCGCGGTGTTGAAGTCCCAGGAACTGTGTCCTGACACGATGCAGGATCGTCAAAACGCATCTGTCAGGTTGATCCGTGGCGTGAGTGTGTTTGGGCACGCTGCAGGGACTTCAAACGGTTGTCTCCCAACGGGGCAGTTCCCTCAGTGAAAATGAACCCTTGTATGGGGCCTATGAAGAGGGAGCTGGAGGGAGGGTTTATTCCAACATCGTTGATGAGTCTTGGGTTTACACTGGTCCTCCTCCTCCTCCTCCACCGACTGGCCTGGACCTCCCTGAGCATAGGATCGTTGCATGCGCCCTCCTGGCTGGGCCAGATCTTCCTCTTCCTTCGCAGCCTCATCCTCCTCCCTCTCCCTTCCCGACCACCGCTTTCCCATCCTCCTCCCTGCTCCATCACTTCTCAGTCCTGCTCCCTCGCTCTCTCTCTCTCTCTCTCTCTTTGTTTGTGTTTCCCTCTCTCTCTCTCTCTCTCTCTTCCTTTCTCTGACCCAAAGACAGGGATGGACCACACGGAAGCACTACGGACAGTACCGCCCCCCCGCGACGCAGACAGCCACACCCCAGGGCCTAATTTCGCCAGCGACGCCATCCGCTTGGGAGAGGATCTGCGCATGGTAGGCGAGGGGTCGCGATCTGCGCCCCAGTGGCCAGCTTCGTCGCCTCAATCCGTTGGGCGGGCCGCTGCGCACCCAGCCCCCCCCGCGCAGCACTTCCTGCTAACAAGGCGAATCCCCCGCCCCACCAGGGCACGGGGACCAACGGCCCTTGCAACACCCACCAGGGTGTGGACGCCCGAACGACCCCAGTGCAGCGCACCAATCGGAAGGGGTGCCCCCCGACGGAGCGCCTCGCCCTGGCTGGGCCACAGCATCCACAGGGTCGTGAAGCCGCAGTCGCCGCAGGTACCACGGTGCTGCAGCAGCACGCCTCCAGCCTCGCACTCACGCCGAGCAGCATCCAGGAGAACAGCCCAGATCCCGTCCCGAACGGTTCCAAACAGCACAGTCCGCCTGGCACGACCGCCAACAGGCCTTCCGCACGTCTGCACTCCCTGGGGTCTATCTCCGGGAACGCCTCCAGGCGCGACTTACTGCTCAACGCTAGCGCACCAATGCTGGCTCCTTCCTTCCTTTCTCACCTTGTGCCCTGCGAGAACACGCGGCAACATGTTCCGCACACCTGGCAGTGGGCCGCACAGGGGGATGCCCAAAGGCGGTGTGTTCACTTCATGGGGCTCCGTGGCGCGCACGCCAGAGCGCGTGTAAAGCAAGTGCCTCTCTTTTCTCAGACGATCGCAAACATGGATCAAGGGGGCGTGGATTAGCGACGGGTCCCGTTTCCATGGGAAATCGCGGATTTCCGCCGCCGAGCGAGGCGGCACCGGCCGCATTTTGGGGAGGCCATTTCCCCCGATCCATGGATTTGGCGACCGCGCGCCAGATCCATGGAGAGCTAATCCACGTTTGCGCGCCCCGATTTTCGCGGGCGCGCAGAATGGGCGAGCCTCGTCCTTACCACCACGACCCGTCTCTGCTGCTCTCCAGTCGGGGTCCCCGCTCGACCGCGCCAGGGGGAGGACTTCGCCACCCCTGTCATTGACATGCGGCGCCTCTCGCTAGAGCGAGGATGGCCCAGTCGGCGGTTGTACCCGGCGGGCCAGGACAGACACCTGTCCCAGTTTGTGTGCGTTTTTTTTGTCTCTCTCTCTCTCTCTCTCTTTCTCTCCTCCATCCCCTCCCTCCCCTCCCAGTCCTTCTCTTCCTCCGCCTTGCTCTCGTGCTCCCTCCCTTCTTCCTCCTCGCTCCCCCTGGCCCCTCTCAGCACCTTCTTCTTTCACTCATGCTCCCTCATGACCCTCGGCTTCTCCTGACCCCATCCCTGGTCGCCTCTCTCTCGCCACTCCGCCTCCGCCTCCCCGAACCCCGAACTCAAAAAAGGCGGCTGTCTAGTTTCTCGTGGTGAGGCGCCAGAGGACTGGGGGCGAGGAGGCCGAAGGCCCCCGACCCCCGACGACGTGGACAAACCCATGACGCGAAACAGCAAAAACACGCGATGAGTGCCCTCGACCCAGGCCCTCGGTGCCCGAAGGTCTCGACACGGAGCGAGCCGCCCGTCGCGTTCTCACGCGCGACGCCCAAGCCTCCCTGCTCGGCTGGCGCTGCGCCCACGACTCGGTTTCTGCGCCGTCGTTTGGGGCGATCACGTCGGGTCCCCCGAGGGGGGCTCGGACAAGGCGCGGCTGAGGGCAAACGCCCCGTGTCCCCAAACTCCCACGGAGCCCCGGCAAAACAAAATGGAGTTTCTCACAACGCCCGCAGGATGAGGTTGAGGCGGAAGGAGGAAGGAGAGAAGATGATACATGAGGAGGAGGAGGAGGAGGAGGAGGAGGAGGAGGAGGATGGGGATGATGATGGTGCTGATGATGATGCTGCTGTTGATGATGATGGTGATTGCGATGATGCTGATGTTGATGATGATGCTGGTGATCCTGATAATGATGATGATGATGATGATGATGATGATGATGATGATGATGATGATGATGATGATGATGATGATGAGGATGATGACGATGATGATGATGATGATGATGATGATGATGATGATGATGATGATGATGATGATGAGGAGGAGGAGGAGGAGGAGGAGGAGGAGGAGGGTGCGGACGAGGCTGAGGATGAGGATGAAGATGAGGATGAGGATGACGATGAGGATGAGGATGAGGATGAGGATGATGATGATGACGATGCTGATGCTGATGATGCTGATGCTGATGCTGATGCTGATGCTGATGATGATGATGATGATGATGAGGATGAGGAGGAGGAGGAGGAGGAGGAGGAGGATGAGGAGGAGGAGGAGGAGGACAAGCTAGGTGCGCTCGCGTCATATCTGACATCCTACCCCTCCCTCCCATCCTTTACCATGGCGTAGATCCCCTCTCTATTCGCACAGTCGGATGTTGAGCAGGGCAATGATCCCGAAGGGGTACGCGATGCGTTGTAGAGCACGGCGTGGCATGGCGTAGAAGAGCACCGCAAAGCGTAGTATGTCACAGCATGACGTGGCGTGGCGTAGTGAAGAATTGTATCACAAAGCTTTGCAACGCAAAGCATGGCATCGCACAGCGGCCCCGAACATAACATTGCATACCATGGCGTTGAAGATCAACACGTAGCATGGCATAGCATGACGTGGCACTTACGCACTGGATATGACAGCTGCAGCTGAAGGCCTGGCATCGCGAAGCGGAACGCAACCTAGCATGGCATTGCATGCCGTGGCATGGCACGGGAAATGACGCCAGCGCTGCAGCGGGAGCGCGATTCGGAACGAGCGGAAGCGCGGAAATGAGGCCAGTGCTGCAGCGGGAGCACAATTCGGAACGAGCGGAAGCACGGAAATGAGGCCAGCGCTGCAGCGGGAGCACGATTCGGAACGAGCGGAAGCCCGAACATGAAGCCCGCGCCTCAGCGAGAGCATCATTTTGAAAAAGAACCAAGCGAAAACCCAACTCCGGGAAATCCTGTGTGTAAAAAAGCCGTACGCGGAGGGGTGCCCGCTATCTTCCGTACGCCATCGGGGATTGAGGAGAGTGTATTCATATTGTGTAATTGTGGAGGAGGAGGAGGAGGAGGAGGAGGAGGAGGAGGAGGAGGGGGAAAAGGAGGGTGCGAAGGAGGAGGGAGGATGCAGATGAGGTCGTGGAGAGGGGGGAGTTGGATGAGCAGCAGCAGCAGGCGGAGGAGGACGAGGAGGGCGGCATGCGGAGAGCGCCTCTTCTCTGCGCGAGCACGCGCGCGTGACGGAGGGGGTAGCTACAACAGCTCGGCGGCGTCCACGCCCAACGCGGACCCGCGCCTCGGCCTGCGGCCAATGCTGCTGCTCGTCCTCGTCGTCGTCCTCCTATGTCCTCCTCCTTCCCTCTCCCTCCTGCTCCTCCTCCTCCTCCTCCTCCTCCTCCTCCTCCTCCTCCTCCTCATCATCATCATCATCATCATCATCATCATCATCATCATCATCATCATCATCCTTCTCCTCCCCCTCCTCCTCATCCTCCTCCTACTTCTCATCCTTCTCCTCCTTATCCTCCTCCTCCTCCTCCTCCTCCTCCTCCTCCTCCTCCTCCTCCTCCTCCTCCTCCTCCTCCTCCTCCTCCTTCTCATCCTGCAAGCACCTTGGGCCCCTGACGCCTCGTGGCTCCTTTTGAGCGTCTCTGGCCCTCCGTGGAGCCTGCGGGAACCTGCGGGGGGCCGTGCAGACTTCTGGAGACATCTGAACGGGAGGGCACTTTGCGGGGACGTGTGGGGACCTCCGAGAAATGCTCCCTCCCTGAGGAGGAGGAGGAGGAGGAGGAGGAGGAGGAGGAGGAGGAGGAGGAGGAGGAGGAGGAGGAGGAGGAGGAGGGAGAGAGGGAGGGAGGAGGGGAGGAGGAGGAGGAGGAGGAGGAGGAGGAGGAGGAGGAGGAGGAGGAGGAGGGAGGAGGAGGAGGAGGAGGAGGAGGAGGGGGGAGGAGGAGGGGGGGAGGGAGGAGGAGGAGGAGGAGGAGGAGAGGAAGGAGGAGGAGGAGGAGGAGGAGGAGGAGGAGGAGGAGGAGGAGGAGGAGGAGGAGCTCTCCCTGAGCCTGGTCTACCGCTTCGACCGCGCTACGCGGCAATTCTGCTCGGGAGGTCCCGGCAATGTTGGCGCGAACTGGCTTGTGGAACACCCCACATCACGTACCGTGCCTACTGCAGTACATCGCGATGGCGATGCTTTCCTTTCAAAAGAGGCACATCCATCCTCCTCCTCTTCCTCTTCCCCCTCACCCGCCTTATTTTCCTTCTTCATCCCTCGTCCTCCCTCGTCTTCCAGCCTCCTTCTCTTCGTCTTCGATCTCCGCTTCTTCCTCGTTGTCCTGCCCCTTCCTTCTCTCCGCCTTCCCCGTCTTGACTCGTCCTCCTGCCTCCTCGACCTCTTCATCCGCCCCCCTCCCTCCCTCGATCCCCTTCGCCCTCCTTCGTCCTCCCTCTTCCTCCCTCCGTCCTCCATCAGTCCCTCGTTCTCCCTCGCCCTTCCTCTCCCTCTTGCATCCCCCGTCTTGCCCCCTCCACCTCCCCCGTGGGCACCTGCACCGCAGGAGCCCGGGGCCATGCGTGAGGCCGACTTCGAGTTCTTGCAGTGCATCGGCGCCCCACCTCCCCCACCCCCGCCGCGAGCCGGAGGGCGGCCCGAGCATCGAGGGCTTGGGGCGTCTTTTTGAGCCTCCCGGGGGGGGCGCCGTGGGCCGTCGCCGACGATGATAGTGCTGATAGTGACAGACGACGAGGGCGGCGACGACGACGCCCGAGGCCGACGACGACGACGACGACGACCACGGCGTCCGACGGTGGACCACGACGACGACCGACGACCGACCGTGGCGGCGCCGGCCGGCGGCGACCACACCGCGGCGGCAGCGCCGCGCCCCCGCGCGAGGCTCAGGCACCTTCGGGCACGTGTACCTCGTGCGGAAGCGCAGCGACGAGCAGCGGAGGCTCCTGGCCATGAAGGCCGCGAGCGAGCGGCCGAGGGCGGCCGGCGGCCGCTCGCCGAGGGGCGGAGGCTCCCGTCAGGAGGGAAAAAACACAAAAAGATGTGGGGAGTGAGGGGGAAGACGAAAACCCAGAGAAGATGGGGAAATATGGGAAGTCTTTTTGTTTTGCGAGTCTGTATTTGTGTGTCCCAGGGCCCCTTCATCCAGGCCATCACGGGCCGCTCGCCAGAGGCTCCTGGAGCCGCACGCCTCTCGGCGGGCGAGAGGAGAAGAACGGCAGGTTCGCGTCGTGTCGACCGGCGACGGCCCCGCCGCCGGCGTTTCACTTTGAAGGCCGCGGGCGACCCAGAATCGCTCGATGTGGAAGCGTTTTTTTGACGTTTCGGAAACGGCCGATCGTTCCAGGTGGAACGATCCCCGCGGTGTCAGAAGCCAACGCTGGAGTCGGTACGACACGAGCCGAACGTAAAGAAACAAACGCGGCGGCGAGCTCCGAACCCGGCCTTCGCGGATCGACGACTCGGGCAGCTCGACGGGCGGGGGGGGGAGGGCTCGGAAGTCGTCGAGCACGTGGCGAGATCCGAGTCGCACCTCCCATCGGTCCAGGAGACTCCACTTGGCATCGCTCCGACGTGTGCATTTTTCCTTCAGCGGGGACCATCGAGGAGCATCCTTGATCACTTGGCGAAAAAGCCACGCACGAAACCGAAAAAAGCACAGGGAATGGACGCCCGAGCGATGGCCAGTCCATGGTTGGTCGGAGGCAGGGGTTCGGATGTCGCCACCCAAACAGGCGTCTCCGTCGCTGGCCGGTGGACGGCGAGGGGAGACAGCGGTGCTTGGCCTCCGGCGGGCACCCTCGCCGCCACGGCTGGACGCAGCTCGGAGAGCTGCTGCGTCCGGACCCCGGGAGGGGTCCAGGGGCCGGTTTTGAGCTGCCGTCGTCGCAACTCGCCCTGCTCCGAGGTCCCCCCCGAGGCGCGGGCGTGGCAGTGCGCAGCTCGAAAAGGTGGCCAGGATTGAGCGTGCTCGGGGTCCGAGGTTCGGCTTCGAGCGGGTCTCTTGCAGAGAATGCGCCCTGAGGGAAAGGAATCCCGAGGCTTTCCGCAATTTTCCGCCTCTTCGGGGTCCTCCCCGGTTGGGGTGAAACAAAAGAGCGGTCCAGTGGGAAGCCCCGGGGGGTACAGGATTTTGCTTTTGGTTCGTGACCCTCTCTTGATCGTGCCCATCCTCTACACACTGTCCCTCGTCGAGAGCCTTCCGGAGGGCCCAGGCTCGTCTCGGACAACCGCCTCGGGGCCCAGCTGGCCCAGACGGCCGCGCAGGCCTCCCAGTTTCGGACCGAAGTCAAACACGGCAGACCTTTTCGCCTCGCTTCGGGCCTCGCGACCCTCTATGCCGATATTGCTCGAAAGGTGGCGCGTGAGGCTGGGCTCGATGCGTAATTCAAGCTCAGGTGCGTGGTGATTTCTGCGGCGTCGTGAATCTTTCACTCTTTTTCCATGTATACAGGTGCACAGTCTTCACAGTTAGCTCTTC
The DNA here is from genome assembly GCA_963575745.1 of Prorocentrum cordatum. Taxonomy (NCBI): domain Eukaryota; class Dinophyceae; order Prorocentrales; family Prorocentraceae; genus Prorocentrum; species Prorocentrum cordatum. The sequence continues at coordinate 630,517 of CAUYUJ010019493.1, forward strand.
CGCGACCCGGCTGTTGCTATTTTCCCCGTCATGCTTTCACGTCACCGCTGACAAAACGCTTTTTTCACGAATTCGGATGTTTGTGTGGGTCTTTTGTTTTTGACGTATGCTGTTGTGGTTGCGGATCTTCTTCCCCTTTTATCTACTGCTCTTAGTTTTCGCCCCATTCTCTGACTGATCACTCTTCACAACTGAGCTGGCAGAAACCGTCAGCAATCCTCCTCACTCAGCCTCACTCCTCAAACCTCGACCATCCAACTTCCCTCCACTCGACAAAGATGACGACAACGAGGACGACCACCTTTCGAAAATGGGACCTAAGACGCTGCTTTGACCTTCATTTGTTTCTCCCTCTCCCTTGTACCCGCCCGCTCACTCTATGAACCGACCCCATTTTGGAGAGGCTTCGTTTCATACCAGCTCCTGGGCGAAGCATTCAGAAGTGCACTCTGTATGCGCACCTTGCCGCCATGGCTGTCATGCCAGCCAACGTGCCCGCGGGCAATGTACGAATTTGATTGGATTGCAAGGAAATTTCCAGCGAGAATGCCATTCCTGAGTTCGGGGGCCTCCCTGGCAACGGCGGCTCGGAGTAAGCATCGAGGAAGCATAGAGCGGAAGCCGTTATCGTGGTAGTTGGGCCTTCGCCAACTGAATTGCCTTCGCCAACCGAGTCGCTAGGAGGTCTCGAGCGAGAGATCCATTCCTGAGTTTGGGGCCTTTCTGGCCAGGGCGTCTCGGGGCAAATTCCGAGGAGTTGTCGAGCGGGAGCCGTCGTCGTCGTCGTTGGGACTTCGCCGACTTGATTGACCTGCCAGGAAGTTTTGGATGAGAGCGCCAATCCTGAGTTTGGGGGCCTCTCTGGCCAGGGCGCCTCGGAGTAAACATTGAGGAGGTATCGAGCGGGAGCCGCTATCGTGGAAGCTGGGCCTTGGCCAACTTGGATACCTTCGCCAACCTGACTGGCTTGATCGAATTGTTCGGAAATCTCGAGCGAGAGATCCATGCCTGAGTTTTGGGGCCTCTCTGACCAGGGCGTCTCGGGGTAAATCGTGAGGAGGTGTCGAGCGGGAGCCGTTGTCGTCGTCGTTGGGACTTCACCAATTTGATTAAATCGCCAGGAAGCTTTGGGCGAGGGCACCATTCTTGAGCTTGGGGGCCTCTCTGGCCATGGCGTTTGGGAGCTAACCAGAAGTATCGAGCGGGAGCCGTTGTCGTCGTAGTTGGGCCTTCGCCAATCTGATTACATTCTCGGGAAGTCTTGGGCTAGAGCGCCATTCCTGAGTTTTGGGGCCTCTCGTGACCCAGAGCGTTTCAAAGGAAGTTGTGAGGAAGTATAGAGTGGGAGTTATTGTCGGCGCAGTTGGGCTTTTACGGGCCCTCATTTGGAACCACGCCCGCGCTCAAGCAGGGCCTCATCTTCAAAGAACGTGCAGCGAGCGTCGAGGCGAGAGCGCATGGAACCGTTTCCAGAGATCAGCAATCATGACCATAGCCCCGGGAGTTGCGGATCAGATTTTGGGGGCGGGAGGGGGGGGCAGCCGTCGACAGTCTGCGAGGCTCGAAAGAAAATTCGAAGACTCCCGCCGCCCGCGCAGATGATTCACACCTTCCACGTCAGGCTGGCCGCAGGCGCCGATCTTGTTTCGCCAACGTACGTAAGGTGGATGGGTCGCGGGTGGGTCGCGGGTGGGTCGCAGGTGGGTCGCGGGCGGGTCGCGGGTGGGTCGCGGGCGGGCCGCGGGTGGGTCGCGGGCGGGCCGCGGGCGAGGACGACGACGACGTGAACGGCAAGAACGCTGAGAACAAGAATGGCAATTCGCACCGTGAAACCCTTTTTACAGCCAGGCATCCAGGGACCGTGCATGACCGCTGGGCCTCCTCACTCTGATTAAACTAATGTGATGGGCTTGTTTTCCACCACCACCACCATAAGTTGGAGGGGGAGGGGGTCCTCCTCCTCCTCCTCCTCCTCCTTCTCCTCCTCGTCCTCCTCCTCCTCCTCCTCGTCCTCCACCTCCTTCCCCCCTCCAACTTCTGGTGGTGGTGGTGGTGGAAAACAGGCCCATCATAATGGCCTTCGGCCCATCCCGTCACCGAGCTTGGGTTGTGGGCGGTTGTGGGTATGAAGCCCACTGGATGTTCGTCGGGATCTCGTGGGAGGGAGGCCTCTCGGGGGCTTCTTGGAGGCAGTTCGGAGGTCTTTAGGGGCCGTTTTAGGGTCTCTTGGGGCCTCCTGGGGCCTCGGCGCCTTTTGATGCCTCCTGGGGGCCTCTTGGGGCGGAAGGCTTGGATTTTCGGTTCGCGTTCCGTCTCTTGGGCCCCTTTTGGCGCAGTATTGGGACCCTTTTGGGCCGTCTTGCGCATTCTTGGGCACCTCTTGGGCCGTCATGGGGCGCTCTGTTAGGCTGTCTTGGGGCCTTCTTTTTGATTGCGATGGAGATCGCGTGAGGGGTTCAGCCCAGCATGTTGCCCTCCTCGCAGCCTTTGAGGCTCGGTTGCGGGAGGGCGGGATTTTAGACAACAGGGCGAGTTGCGCCCTTCGCAGCGGCACGTCGGGAATCCCAGCGGTCACGCTGGGAGCCCCCGACGATATGGCAATTTCGGGTCCAGGCCCTTGAAAGAATCCAGCGGATTGAGGACAGGCTCAGGGGATAGAGGAAGGGACTTGGGGACATTCCAGTTCGTGCCGCAGTGGCATGGTGGCGGATTGCTCTCAATAGCAGTTACTGAAGGAATAGGGTTGGATGTGGAGAACGCGAGAAAGAGTTGAAGTTAGCCCCGGTGGGCGTCAAAGGAGCGTGCTTCTAGGCCAATGCCAAGGAAGGAAGATATACGTGTGAAGCTGCCCGAGGAACCCCTCCCCGAACACTCGATCCCTCCTCCCTCCTCCCCTGGCGGCTCGTGGAGGTCCTGAAGAAGAGCCGCGTGGCGGACACGAGGCCCCCCGCCGGGCGAGCGTCCTTCCTGGGAGGCATCGTGTCGCCGCCGCCGTCCTCGTGGAGTCGGTCATGTGTGCCGGGTTTGCTCTGGTGCTTCAGGTCACCCGCAGGGTCGTGCTGCCAGTCTTGGGCTGGCCCATACATCCAATGACGCATCAACATCCACAGGCACATACATCCCGTGATGCGTGATGCGTCAACACCTATTGGCCCATACATCCAGGCCCATACATCCAGCGATGATGCATCAGCATGCCCATACCTCCAGTGATGCATCTATATTCGCAGGCCCATGCATCCAGCAATGCATCAACATCCACAGGCCCACGCATCCAGTGATGCATCAACACTCAGAGGCCCATACTCCCAGAGGCCCGCACGCCCACAGGCCCATGCACCCAGAGGCCCATACTCCCTTAGGGTCGCGCAAGGGAGTCGTATGAGGGTGTAGTTGCTATTCTGTTTGTCGGTTCGGTTGTTCTGTTGTTTTGTTGCTCGGGGGGGCGGACGGGGCCGGGCACCCGGCAGCCGATCTCTTTTCCCCGGGGAAGGAGGCAAGGGAAAGCCCTGCGACTGGGAACTCAGCAGCCGCCTTTACCTAGACGTCACCGCTGCCTTCCCCACTCTTCAAAGGAATTAAATATGATCGACGACTATTAGCGGGGCCAATCACGCACTGCTTCTTACAAGCGCTGGTATGGCCGATGCTTCCGGGTGCAACTGCGTTTGCCGCTTCGCGATGCCACCTTGATCAGACATCGTGTTGCGTCCACATCGGCGCTGGCAGCGACCATAGCATCCAGCAGACATGCAACGGGGAACTTGTGTTCTGTGGGAGCATTGACTGGGGTCAGTGTGACCTTCCGCCAACCCTTTTCCCTTGCACGTTGCAGCCAGATCTGACGCCGATTAAGATTATTCAAGTATTGCTCCATAAGAAGGCCGATGGTGCGTTTTAAACGGTTGGGAGAGAAGAGTATGTACCGAACGATTGCCTCGTCGGTGGGTGAGGGTTGGTGTATGTTTTTGAAGAGCTCCAAATAGATTGGATTCTGCAACACGGAACATGTTTCTCTGCATCGACCGACAACCAATTTCTGCGTACCCAGCTGCTCTCATTCGAGGATCCTCTTGAACATCTGTCGGGGGACAGAGACAGCCTTGCGGTGCTGCGATGCTGTCTGGGCGCGAGCAGAACAAACAACTACCCTCACCGCGCCATGGTGTTCATTGCACAGCGCGTTCTCTCTCTTTCTCTCTCTCTCTCTCTCGCTCTTTCGCTCTCTCTCTCTCTCTCTCTTTCTCTCTTGTCACCCCGACTTTGTTTCGTCGCGACTCGTCAGGCACGATCGTGTTCGCAGCAGCCGATCAGATTCGCCAGAAGGCTCAAGCCACGAAACAGATTTATGTTTGTTTCTTCGAAGAGCTACGCAGTTGCGATTCTCAGTGAAGGTCGTGCAACTCATGAGGGACATTTGTAAGTTTCGACTCGTGAAATTCGAGCGCGTCGGTTCATTTGGCGCTTGCGTTATCCAGGCCTCAGTGTGCGTCGATTGGCGCCACGAAATTTGGTTATATTTAATCGCTTCGCTCATTCCGCCGGCCCGTATTGCGCCATCGCAAGCGTTTGCTTGCGCGTTCGTGGCCTCTTGGAGCCTCGTTGGGGCCGTTTGGGGCCTCTTGGCGCCTCTTTTTAGGCCTCTTGGAGAACTCGGGAGGCCTCCAGGGGGCCTCCTGAGCTCTCGTGACGGTCTCTTGGGGGGCTTTCGGCGGGCTCTTGGCGGTATTTGTTGGTCCTCTTGGGGCCTGGGGCCTGACGTTGTTGGTCCTCTTGGGGCCTCACGGGAGCTTATTGGGGCGTCTTGGGGGTGTCTTGGAGAGTCTCTTGGGGCCTCTTTCGGGGTCCTGGGCGCCTTCTGGGGCGGAGGGCTAGATTTTTCAGTTCTCGGTTCCCTTCTTGAGCCCCTCTTGGGCCCGTCTTGGGGCCTCTTGGTCCGCCTTTGGCAGCACTTGGGCCGTCTGGGGGGCGCTCTTGGGCCGCTCCGGGGCCGTCTTGGGAGCCTCGTGGGCCGTCTTGGAGCAGTCTTGAAGGCCTCTTGGGCCCTCTTGGAGCGTCCGGAAGCGAAAAGGCCAGAACGCACAAAAACATCGAAAAAACAAATGAAGATCAACGATTTTGGCAACTTGGGGCCCTCTTCGGAGGCCTCTGGGAAGGCCCTTGGAGCGTCTTGGAGGCCTCTTGGGCTGTCTTGGGGCCATCTGGGGCGTCTTCGGGCGATCTTTGGCCGTCTCGGGCCTCTCTTGGACCGTCTAGAAAGCTTCTCGGGGCCCTCTTGGACCGATCTGGAGCCCTCTTGGGCTCCGAAACAGAACTCCAGCATCTCTGACCCGACCTTGCCGGGACCTTGCCGGGGACTTGCCGGGGACTTGCCGGGACCTTGCCGGGGTACTTTTCGTCCGGGGACCCCCAGGGGCCGCCCCGCGCGCGCGAACTAGAAATACTCTTAACCAGGTACCCGAGATCTTAGCACGCCCTGGCCCGTTGGGCCGGCGAATGATAACATTCGTTGGCTGGCCTCTGAGAAGGTCGGGACGCTTCGCCGCAGCTTGTACTTTGCAGAGGCAGCGTCCCGACCCCGCCGCCCAAGGCTAGGCTCAGGTGCCAGGTGAGCGTTTGCTCCTCACCAGTCTGAGGGACCACTACCTAAAAACGCCACCAGGTCCAGCACAAATCCTCCTCCTCCTCCTCCTCCTCCTCGTCGTCCTCCTGTAGCTCCTCCAGGGAGCAGCAGGGTGCTCAACCACGCCCTCTGGCCGGCTGCCCTCTCCCCCGCGTCCTCCGGCTCAGGCGACGTCACCGAGAAGGAGTGCCCGAACACCTGTCTGGTGAGGCCGAGGGTGGGTTCCTTGGAGGTGGCGCGCGCGCGCGGGGTGGTGGTGCTTGCTCCCAACCGTCCCGTGGTGCTGGGTCCTCGTTTTGAAGACACAGTGCCTCGCGTCCCCCTCACGCCTCCACCTCCCCCTCCTGCCTCCATTATTCAAGGCATCATCATTATCATCATCATCATCATCATCATCATCATCATCATCATCATCATCATCATCATCATCATCATCACCATCACCATCGTCAGCATCACCAACATGAGCATCACCATCGCCGTCAACATCATCATCATCATCATCATCATCATCATCATCATCATCATCATCATCACCATCATCACCATCAGTGCACCAGAGAAAAGCCCCAATCCGTGGACGGTCCGGAAGTTGTGCAAGCACCATGCGAGGGAGGGGAATGAGAAAGCGAGATATCGCCTACGGAGAAAAGCCATCAGACAGACCGATTCCACATTTATATATTGCGTAACAAGGAGTGAGACAGATACAAGGAGCTACCAAGAGAGAGAGAGAGGGAGAGAGAGGGGAATGAGAGAGATGTTGCAAAACACGGAGAGAAAACAAGCAGCAGCAGCAGCAGCAGCAGCAGACAAAACGCAAACAACAATGAGGAAGAGGGGCCGCCCCCCAACGGCCGCCGCCCACCGACATCGGCTGGCTTCCTTCGCCAATCTCTTGATGGGGGCGCCCACCGAAAGCCGCAAACCGAGAGCCGCCCACCAAGACCAGCTGGCTACGTTCGCCAATCTCTTCTACGTCCGCTAGGACCCTTTCAGCGTAAACACCGGTTGGGGAATCATCGCCGTCATCATCATCATCATCATCATCATCATCATCATCATCATCATCATCATCATCATCATCATCATCATCATCATGCAATCATCATCATCATCATCATCATCATTATCATTATCATCATCATCATCATCATCATCATCATCATCATCATCATCATCATCATCATCATCATCATCATATCATCATGATCATGATCATGATCATGATCAGCATCATCATCATCATCATCATCGTCATCATCACCATCACCATCATCATCATCATCATCATCATCATCATCATCATCAACAACATGATCGTTCCATCGCCGCCAATGTCGGCACACCCCTTACACGCTTCGTGGCCCCATGCGGGGCTCCACCCAAGGCCCCAGCGGCACCGTCCATGCGTCTGCGCTACCCATTTCGGCACACCCCTCACACGCTCCGTGGCCCCATCGAGGAGCTCCACCCAAAGCCCCAATGGCACCGTCCACACGCGTCCGCGCCATCCATGTCGGCACACCCCTCACGTGCTTCGTGGCCCCATAGAGACCTCCACCCAAGGCCCAACGGTCACGTTCCACATGCGTCCGCGCCAACCATCTTTGGCGCACCCCTCACACGCTTCGGGGCCCGATGCGGAGCTCCACTGAAAGCTCCAACGGCACCGTCGACATGCGTCCGCGAAACCAATTTCGGCACACCCCTCACGTGCTTCGTGGCCCAATAGGGAGCTTTATTGAAGGCCCCACGGGCACCGTCCACATGCGTCCGCACCACCCATTTCGGCGCACCTCTCACTCGCTTCGTGGCTCCACCCAAAGCCCCAGTGGCACCGTTCGCATGCGTCCGCGCCACCCAATTCGACACACACCTCACTTGTTTCGTGGTCCTATAGGGAGCTCCACCCAAGGACCCGCGAGCACCGCCCCCATGCGTCCGCGCACCCCACTTGGGCACGCCCCACTCGTTTCGTCGCTCCACAGGGAGCTCCACCCACAGCCCAGTGAAACTGTTCGCATGCGTCCAGTCCTCCCTGTAAGAGCTCCACCCAAAGCCCGAGTGGCACCGTTCGCATGAGTCCGCGCCATTCATGTCGGAACACCCCTCGCACGTGTCGTGGCCTCATAGGGAGCTCCACCCAAGGCCTAAGTGCTAACGCACCATGGCGGCACACCCCTCACACGCTTCGTGGCCCTATAGGGAGCTCCACGAATGGTCCCAGTGGCACCGTTCGCATGCGTCCGCGCCACCCAATTCGACACACACCTAACTTGTTTCGTGGCCCTATAGGGAGCTCCACCCAAGGACCCGCGAGCACCGCCCCCATGCGTCCGCGCACCCCACTTGGGCACGCCCCACTCGTTTCGTCGCCCCACAGGGAGCTCCACCCACAGCCCCAGTGAAACTGTTCGCATGCGTCCAGTCCTCCCCGTAAGAGCTCCACCCAAAGCCCCAGTGACACCGTTCGCATGAGTCCGCGCCATTCATGTCGGAACACCCCTCGCACGTGTCGTGGCCTCATAGGGAGCTCCACCCAAGGCCTAAAGTGCTGACGCACCATGGCGGCACACCCCTCACACGCTTCGTGGCCCTATAGGGAGCTCCACGAAAGGTCCCAGTGGCACCGTTCGCATGCGTCCGCGCCACCCAATTCGACACACGCCTCATTTGTTTCGTGGTCCCATCGGGAGCTCCAGCGAATGCCCCAGTGCCACCGCCGGCATGCGCCCGCGCCACTCATTTCGGCACACCCCTCAAAAGCTGCGTGACCCGGTAGGAGCTCCACCCAAGCCCCAGTGGCACCGTTGGCAAGCGTCCGCGCCTTTCATTTCGGCACACCCCTCACAAGTTTCGTGGCCTCATCGGGAGCTCCACCGAAGACGATGCTCGCGATTGCGGTACTCACTGCTGCATATGGTTGGGTCCTTCGCCAGGAGAGTGTTCTTTGGGGGTGGCTCAGCTTGCAGCTTCTCTCCCCCGTCCCTCGTCACTTCTCCTCCGCTCTCTCCCTCCTGCCTCATGTGCCTCCGCCTCCTCCTCCTCCTCCTCCTCCTTCTTCTCCTCCTCCTCCCTTCTCTCTGAAAGCTGCTCGTTCCCCCTTCCCCAAAAATGCCTCCTCCCTCTTCCCTGCTGGCTCCACCCGGCTTGCAATTTCCGTCCCCCAATCACTTCCTCCCTTCCTCTCCTACACCCCCTTCCCCTCCTCGCAGGATGGCCACTTAATACGACGGCGGCTCCCACGTCCAGCCCAAGACCGCATCACATCGGTCCCAGGATCCCTCCATGGGTCCATGCTAGACCGCCTGTCGAGGCAGATCCAGCCGTGGCAACGAGAAGTCTTCGAAAGGCCCCAAAGATGACGAGATACCGCAAGTGAGGGCAGCCGTTGCCTTGACTGGAGCTCCTCCGATCCCCATCGCTCTCATCCTTCTCCTCCTCCTCCTCCTCCTCTTCCTCCTCCTCTTCCTCCTCCTCCTCCTCCTCCTCCGCCTCCTCCTCCGTCCTCCTCCTCCTCCTCCTCTCCCCGTCCTCCTCATCACCCTCCCCCTCCCTCCCCCTCTCCCTCCTCGTCCCCCTCCTCCTCCTCCTACCTCCTCCTCTCCTCCTCCTCCTCCTCCCCTCTTCCTCCTCCTCCCCTCCTCCTTCCTCCTCCTCCCCTCCTCCTCCTCCTCCCCTCCTCCTCCTCCTCCTCCTCACTCCTCGTCCCCCTCCTCCTCTCCTCCTCCTCCTCCTCTTCCTCCTCCTCCTCCTCCTCCTCCTCCTCCTCCCTCCTCCTCTCGCTCCTCCTCCTGCTCCGTCCCCCTCCTCCTCCCTCCTCCTCCTCCTCGTCCCCCTCCTCCTCCTCCTCCTCTCCTCCTCCTCCTCCTCCTCGCTCCTCCTGCTCCTCCTGCTCCTCCTCCTCCTCCTCCTCCTCCTCCTCCTCCTCCTCCTCCTCCTCCTCTTCCTTCTCCTCCTCTTGTTCGCCCCCCCGTGTGCCAACTCCTGGCCCGTGACGGCCGCCACACTCTGCCGCAGGTAGTCCTCCAGCTTCGCCAGCAGGCTGCGCGGTGGCCTGGAGGTCTGGAACCGCACTCTGGCGCGGATGGTGCTTGGAGCGCGTTCTTTATTTTCGGCGATGATGGGCATTATAGGGGGGGAGGTGGGGAAGGGCCAGGAGGGGGGTATGATGTGACGCCTCCCCCCCGCCGTGCGCACGGCGGCAGTGCCGGGAGCGCACTGGGGACGAGGGGCGTTGGGTTCTAGGGAGGGGGGGGGGAGGGGGAGGCGGGGGCTGTAATGCCCAGTCTGCCCCAAGTAATGAAGAAACGCGCTCTTGGGACAGCCTTCTTCCAACAGTGGCACCTCAAATGCAGACATCGCGCTGTCGCACGGAGCGCCGAGGAGAGATCGGGCGGGCCATTCTGGCCACGGGGGGCCTCGGCCACGAATGTAGGCTTCCCGACGCGGGTCTCAGGAGAGGCTCGACGGCCAGATCCCCTCCCGAGCCAAGAAGGGGGCCTTGTTCCAGGCATCTCGACCGCGAGGCGAGGAGGCCCTGAACGATCCGAGCTCCGCCTGGATCCATTCTGTACCCCTCGGGTGCTGTTGTTCCCATCGTACTTAAGGACCACCTCCCAACAATGATTTCGAGCACCCAGAAAAGTATCGAAACAGTATCGAACGAGTACGTATCGCCTCCCAGGTCCCGACACGTGAAAACCCTGCAGTTTCGGTACTCTATTGTTTTTCTTTCCAGCGCACATGTTTTGGAGAGAGGGAGGGCAGGAGGCAGGAGAGGGACGCGAACAACCAATGAACGGTTCACCACCTGTCTCGTCGTCAAGTGCCCGTGCAATGCCAGCCAGAAGCTGTCCGGCGAACGTCCTTCCTCCTCCTTGTCCTCCCCCTCTCCTCCGAATCGGTAGCTGGAGTTTCGGCCACGTTCGGTACTCTATTGGTGCTCGAAATTCTTTCTGGTGGTCAAGGCTACAGTCGGGGCGTTGACCTAAGGAACCCAAGTTAAACTTCGATTTCCCATCGAAAACATAAGGAAAGCCTGAGGCAAGCTGTGAAACACTTAAGGAACGCGGAGCCCCTCCCCAACCAAAAGGGTTCCTTCTTAAGGGCCCCGACTGTAAAGTAGGTTGGAACATCATGCCCCTCGGGGCCCATCCCTCTGGACCCCATCTCCGAGCACCTGGCAGCAGGCCCTCTCGCTTGTGCGCCGAGGCGGGAGGTCCCACCCGTCGCCGTCGTCGTCGTCGTCGCCGTCGCCGTCGTGGTCGTAATCGTTGTCGTCGGCGCCGTCGTGGTCGTAATCGTCGTTGTCGCCGTCGTCGTCGCCGTCGTGGTCGTAATCGTCGTTGTCGCCGTCGTCGGCGCCGTCGTGGTCGTAATCGTCGTCGTCGCCGTCGTAATCGTCGTCGTCGTCGTCGTCGCCGTCGTGGTCGTAATCGTCGTCGTCGCCGTCGTCGGCGCCGTCGTGGTCGCAATCGTCGTCGTCGCCGTCGTCGTCGCCGTCGTGGTCGTAATCGTCGTCGTCGCCGCCGTCGTCGTCGTCGTCGTCGTCGTTGTCGTCGTCGTCGTGGTCGTAGTCGTCGTCGTCGTCGTCGTCGTCGTCGTCGTCGTCGTCGTCGTCGTCGTCGTCGTCGTCGTCGTCGTCGTCGCCACCAAGGGCAAGCCATTCGTGAATCTGCTGCTTGAAGCGCGCACACAAGTCTTCACAGCTCGACGCACGAGTCGAGGGACGAGGCACTGAGGTAGCAAGGATCTGGACACCGCTCCTACAATTGTTGCGTTGAGTGGTCGTCGTCGTCGTGGCCTCCTCCCGCGCCAGCGACGGTGCAAGCCTGGGCGGTTTTGCTGATTTGCTTCCAGAAGGACAAAAGATCGCGCCGGCTGCTGTGGTAGAAGCTCTTTCCAAGGACGCACAGGGCAACGCCGACGTAACAATGCTCAAGGAATCACGCGAATCCGTACAAGGATCCCGTTCGGTCCCCCCCCAAGGAACCCTTCGGAATGCTGAGGGATCCATGGGAACACGACGTGATCCTTAGGAGGCCTTTAGACATCCGATGAATATGAGGAATCCTCAGGGACCCCGAGGATCCTCAATTGTCCAAGGACGCCCGTAATACTTTGGGGACTACGCAGGTATCCTTTGGAATCTGTGGCAGTCCTGAGGAGCTCCTTACCATTTACCTATTCGTAAGCATTGCTGACGACCCGTAAACCTTGCGGACCCCAGAAAAATTTCGCCAGAAGGGCCGGGAACTCGTGCCGGTCGCCCCCGCACAAGTCCTTCGGAACACGACGGAGTTCGCCGGAGTTCCCGAAACGGTCCGAAGGATGTCCCAATCCGCCGTCGTGCTTTTGACACAACAGGGAGTGCCCCAGGGCTCACGCAGCCCTGAAAGGTGAGTTTGCAGGGTGCTCATGGGCCTGGACCCCCCGGTTCCTGGGCGCTCTTGGGCGCTGCTGGGCGATTCCGCCGCGTGTCGCGTGGTGGGCCTCCAGAGCGGTCCCATCGCTCAGAAGGGCCGGGTCCAGGAGGGCATAGAAAAGCCGAAAAGTCGCTCCAACACGCCTTCGATGGCCCCCAGACAGTCCAGGAGGCATCGAAGACGCGCGAAGAGGCCTCCAAGAGCACTCCCATGAGGGCCCCAAGAGGCACAAATCCGCCGACCTTTTGTGGGCCTCCAGGCGCGTGAAATAGTTCCCCCCCAAAAATCCCCTCCAAAAGAACCCCTAATCCGAAGCTCAATCCCCCCCAGCCCGGGGAGTGCACGGGGAACATGCCACCAGGCAGAAGAGGCAAGCCTGGGCTTCAGTGAAGGTGGCTGTAGGCAGTTAAGAAATAAAATCAGAATCAAGGAGATGAATCCACATTACACGATGTGGCGCCTAACTGCCGATCACATGAAAACAGCAGACGGCCACACAGAAAGCATTGATCGAGAATCCTGACGTTGTAGGTGTTCATGTCCACGTAATAGCAACCTGTCTCAGCAAGTTCACGTGCTTCGGCTTCTGTTGAAGGCAGGCCTCAGTGGGAGGCGTCCCAAAACGTTCTCGGATACCCTCCAAGACCTGAAAATATGTGTCGGAGGCGATCTCATAATCTGTTCCAGATCTGTTGTGGATCACCGCTGGCGCGCTGGTGGCATCTAGCTGAGACTGATTGGCTGATCCACGAACCTTGCATCCTAGAAGGTAGGTGCTGTTGGCACCGGAGGCATCCATGGAGCATCCCATACGGCAGCTTCTTGCTAGGTGAGGGCTGCTTGGTCCTGGCTACGCTTCCCCCCGAGGCCCGAAGCTGTGTCCCTCTCTGTGTTCGCCAGTCGTTTTCCTGAGAGTCAGGCTCGTCGCTCACTCTTCTCCCAGCTGAGCAACCCAAGACCCCCGCTGTCGCATCCGCTACCAGAATCTGCCAGAGGCCGTCCTCCTGGACGGCTTCCCCCGGGTCCGCAGGCGGCCCGAGGAAGGGAGGGCGAGGAGGGGGAGGGGGAGAAGGAGAGGAGGAGGAGGAGGAGGAGGAGGAGAGGAGGAGGAGGAGGCGGAGGACGGCGGAGGAGGAGGAGGAGAGGACGAGCAGCAGAGGAGGAGGAGGAGGAGGAAGCGGAGAGGAGGCAGAGGAGGACTCCTCTGCCTCCTCTCCGCTTCGTGCGCTGCGCCAGCCTCGGCGACCGCAGCCCGAGGGCTGTCGTTCGTTTCCTCCTCCTCCTCCTCCTCCTCCTCCTCCTCCTCTCCTCCTCCTCCTCTCCTCCTCCCCCTCCTCCTCCTCCTCCTCCTCCCCCTCCCCCTCCCACCCCTCCCCCTCCTCCCCCTCCTCCCCCTCCTTTCCTCCTCCTTCCTCCTCCTCCTCCTCCTCCTCCTCCCCCTCCTCCTCTCCTCCTCCACTCTCCTCCTCCACTCTCCTCCTCCACCTCCTCCTCCACTCTCCTCCTCCTCCTCTCCTCCTCCCTCTCCTCCTCCTCCACTCTCCTCCTCCACCTCCTCCTCCTCCTCCTCCTCCTCCTCACTCCTCCTCCTCCTCCTTCCTCCTCCGCCTCCTCCTCCTCCTCCATCTCCCTCACTCTCCTCCACCCCCACTCTCCTCCTCCACTCTCGTTCTCCACATCCTCCACTCTCCTTCGCCACTCCTCCCTCCTCCTCCTCCTCCCCTCCTCCTCCCCTCCCTCCCCCTCCCCCTCCCCCTCCTCCCTCCTCCTCCTCCTCCTCCTCCTCATCCTCCTCCTCCTCCTCTCCTCCTCCTCCTCCTCCTCCTCCTCCTCCTCCTCCTCCTCCTCCTCCTCCTCCTCCTCCTCCTCCTCCTCCTCCTCTTTCTCCTCCTCCTCCTCCTCCTCCTCCTCCTCCTCCTCCTCCTCCTCCTCCTCCTCCTCCGCGGGACCTCTCGGGAGGGTTTCTGCGAAGTCGGGGGGGGGGGGGCGCCGGGGAGGCTGCGGGGGCTCGCAAGGCCGTCCGGGCACGGAGCTGGGGGTGGCCTGCTCCAGGGGCCGGGCCGCTCTGGGGTCAGGCTGGGGCAGCCTTCTGGCCCCCACGGGGCCCTCTCCAGCCCACCGTGCGGCCCCAGCATCCACACGAGGCCACCCAGAGGCACCCGAGGGGGCACGTAAGCCCCCACGGGGGGCCCCATAAAACTCCCGAGAGGCCCCACGAGGGGCCCCCGAATAGCAACGCAACCACAATTCGACGCTACGGCCAGGTCGCTCTACAGCACTGCTGCACACTTCCTCGAGTGCTGTGAGTAACGCAATGACGGCAGAGATGCGGGACCACATGCCTTTACAACCCATGTCAGGTGCCCGGGTTGTGGCGCAGATGCTCGCAGCACCTCCACGTCCGAAGCGTGTTCACTGAGTTTCCTGCATGCAAGCTGCAACTGTTAGGTCAGGCCCTGCTGCATGCTGCAAACCCCTTGCTAGACGGAACGGTGAACGAATGATGCCGTCCATCTCTGAGCAGGGACTGACCGTCCCGGCATTCCTATAAGCCTACCACGACACAAAAATGTTCTGAGAACAGAATGTTCTCAGAACATGAACCCGATGTGATAAGACAGGACGGTCCCAGCTAGACACGTGCTGAGAACACCTCGTGGAAACCACGCGAGGTTCTCAGAACATTGTCTGGTAGGCCTGTAGGCACGCCAGGACGCTTCGCCACTGCTTGACATCTCGTCGCCCCAGCCTCAGGCGCTCGCTGTCGTCGCGGCCACGGCGAGCCCCCCCCTGCGCGCCCCCCCCCAAAGCCGCCGACAAGATGGAGCCCCGCGCCGGCCGGAAGAGCCCCCCCCTCCCCCAGAGTCAAGTCGGGCCTGTCCACCCACAGGGGAATTTTCGACGAAAAATCAAAGATGCCCCAAAGAGAATCAAAAATAGTTAAAAAATAGTCTGGGAACTATTTTTTGCATATATTTTTAGATTATTTTGGGGCTATTTTAGGGGGTATTGTTTGTTTTTCGTCGAAAATCCCGCTGTAGGGGGACAGGCCCGACTTAACCCTAGAGGTCAAAAAATCCACCCCAATGCTAACCGCCCCGACACGCGAAGGCGTTTCGCAAGCGCGCCCAGGGAAGGAATTGAACGGGGCAGGGCTGTGCAGTAAACGCCCAGGACCGCTTCCAATACACGCCACCTTGTCCGGTCCGGGTGTCTTTTCCTCCCATCGAACCCCCGCAGCGCAGGAAGCCCGCCCAAAAGCTCACCAGCCACGGGGAATCGGGAAGACGAGGGCATCGTTAGGGGGCCAGATGCGAACCCTACCCCTACCCCCCACGATTTCTGAGGGGGAGGGTGGGGTTCACTTCGCTCGGGAGCTCCCGAATGGAATGAACCCCACCCTCCCCCTCAGAAGTCGTGGGGGGTAGGGGTAGGGTTCGCATCTGGCCCCCTAATCGTCCTCTGGCCCCCGCGAGTCCTCTGCAGATGGCGGTTGTCCAAATGCCCCGGCAGGGCCGCGAGCACCGGACTGTTGGAATGTGTTCCCTCGAGCCATTGCAGGTCTTGGGCC
>CAUYUJ010019493.1:651141-746141 GCA_963575745.1 Prorocentrum cordatum
TACTGTTTTTTTACACACAGGATTCCCGGGAATTGAGTTTTCGCCTGCGTTTTTTTCAACATGCTGCTCTCGCTGAGGCGCCGGCCTCATTTCTGCTCCCGAATCGTTCCGAATCGTGCTCCCGCTGCAGCGTGGGCCTCATTTTCGGATCAGTGTTTGGCCTCCGTCGTTCAGGATGGCGTTCTCGCCCCGAGCGCGGGCCTCTTTCTCGCGCGCCCATCCGCCCGCCGCCACCGCGCCGCACCACCACCACCACCACCACCACCACCAGCACCAGCACCAGCACCAGCACCAGCACCAGCACCAGCACCAGCACCAGCACCAGCACCAGCACCAGCACCAGCACCAGCACCAGCACCAGCACCAGCACCAGCACAACCACGCACGCACGCACGCACGCGCACCACCACCCACTACGCACGCGCGCGCGGAGCCACAGGTCCGCTACGACACGCGTCCGCGGATAGAGAAAATCAGCGCCATGGTAAGGGATGGGAGGGAGGGGTAGGACGTCAGATATGACGCGAGCGCACCTAGCTTGCCTCTCCCCCCTCCCCTCCTCCTCCCCCTCTCCCCACCTCCCCTTATCCCCTCCTCCCCTCTCCCCATCCTCCCCTCTCACCCTGTAGAGGGACACGCCCGACTTAACTCCAGGCTCCCGGGGGGCTCCCCAGCCGCATTGTGAGAAGGGCCTGCGAGAGGCCCAGCTCGGGCGGACCTCCGGCGGACCCCGCACGATCCTCGCGAGGCCGAAGGGGGAGGAGGCGAGGAGGAAGGAGACCAGAGTTATGTGAGTATCGTTTAACTGATCCCCATCCCCAGCGGCGTGGCCTGGGCCTCACTGGCCGATGTACCCCCCCAGATGGGGATATAGGTCGTTCCCTTCGAGTTTCGAGGGGTGTATCCCCGACTGGGGTGGTAATTTGGTGGGGGGTCTCGAACGGGATGGGGATGGGGATTGGCTAAATGATACCGATTATGTTGCTCCCATCGTACTTAAGGACCACATCCCAGAAATCATTTCGAGCGCCTGGAAAAGTGTCGAAAGAGTGTCGGAACAGTGTCGAAATAGTGTCGGCCGAGCGTCTCCCAGGGCCCGACATGTGTCAAAGCCCTGGAGCATCGGTACTTTTTTTTGGTGCTCGATATGCTGTCTGGTGGTCAAAGCTAAAGTAGGTTGGAACATCATAGCTCTCCCCCCTCTCCTCCTCCTCCTCCTCCTCCTCCTCCTCCTCCTCCTCCTCCTCCTCCTCCTCCTCCTCCTCCTCCTCCTCCTCTGGCGCTCGAGGCCCTTCGGGCCTGGACGGAGGCCCTTCCCGCCGATCGGGGGCAACAGGGTCACGTCCCCCCGTGGGCCCACCAGTCGGCAGGGCGCGACGCCACTGGCGTGCCGCATCGCCCGCCTGGGCGACGGCGCCCGGCTGGCATTTCAGCATGCGTCCAGCACGTTTTTTCTTCGGCCTCCTCCAGAGCCTGAAGACCTCGGACCTGGACCCGCACCCCCCTGCAAGAACTGGGAACAACAAAAAACTCAGGACCCTTCCCCCCTCAAGACACCACATCTGTTTCTGAGCGCCGCTGGCTCCGAAGCCTTGAAGACTTCAGCATCCACACAACTCGTGGAGGCATGCCTTCACTGCACTTGCTTCCGCCGAGCTGCCGCCGGCTCACGCTGGCGAAGCCACCCTGGCTTCACTCCTGCCACTTTCGGTGGGCTTTCCTTTTCGCGCCCACTACTCCCTCGTGTCACTGGACACTGCGTGGGGGGCCTCACGGAAAACACACGACCGAAAGGGTCGTCTCGGCGCGATCCAACGTCTTGCCAGGTTGGGGCCCCAGGATGGGAACAAGGAAAGGCGACACCGACACCAGCAGGGCGAGGAGGTGCGAGGAGGCAAGGGGAGCCTCCCTGGTGGTGTGGTCCCCCCCCTCTCTCGCTCGAGGCATCCCCAGCATCCAGCTCGGGGAGGCATCGTGGGCCTCCTCGCTGGAGGTGGGCCCCCTGGTGGTGTTGGTATCGCTTCTCCTCCCTCCGACAGGAGTGCGCAGGGTGGACGGGCGGTGCGACTCGTGGGCACCTCGTCCAGACGCCCCGCCCTCCAGCGATCCAGCACAGCCCCGCCCTCCAGCCCCTCGTTAGGTCGGGCGTGCCCCCCTACAGGCGGATGTTGGACGACAAATGAAACATAGTCAAGCAATACTCCAGAATAGTCAGAACTAGTAGAGAAGCCGTCCGCAGACCATTTTTTTAAACAAAAAAGCGATGCTCGAGTACTCCTCCTTTAGAGGGACACGCCCGACTTAACTCCAGGCTCCCAGGGGCTCCTCAGCCGCATTGTACGAGGGCCTGGCGCTCTACTCCGAGGCCGAGCTCGAGCGGACCTCATGTGGACCCCGCGCGAGCCTCGCGAGGATGAATCGGCAGTCGACAAACCTCCCTTTAGAAAACCACCCTTTAGTGAAAACGGCCTACGACAGAAACCGACGGACCTGGACCCGCAAAAATTACGGCCGCGACGCCCTCTCGCGAACCGAAAACGGCCAATTCGCTTATCGACGCGTCTGGGTAGAATGTCTATCGACCTGCGAATGAAGGGGAGGAGGCGAGGAGGAAGGAGACCAGAGTCGACGCCGTGAAGGACAGCCTGCCGGGCTACACAGCCAACAAAATCAGCACGTCTCGCAGCGCAGATTTACAAACGCCGTCGTAACATACTGCTGTCGTGACGCCGATGGCCGGACTGCGCAACTCAAAATTTCGGAATTCCGCCGTGCGTAATTCTGTCGTGACGGCGCTGGCTGGATTACACAAGTCACGAGGCCCACACTCTACTCCGATCTCTTGTTCGGGCGGAAAAGCCCTGTGATGCAGGACTGTCGCAAGCGGGCCACTTCCTGGCGCGATTCGGCCCCTTGGGGGGTGCGACTTCCCAACGTTGGAGGACGCCAGGCTCTCGATATCCTTCGCCTGCTTCGACCGCGGGGCCGTGGCGACGGTCATCTCCACTGAAGGTTTTCCTGCAGCTCCCGCCAGCGGGAAGCCAACCCGTCGCTCGCTCGAAGGGAGGCCCTCTCTCTTCTGGAGCTGCCCGCGAGTCTCCGAGCCCGCTTCCGGTCCAGCTTTCTGCGCCAGATCGGTGGGTCCGTGCGCTTGTCGCAATCACCCGAGCGGAGCGGCACGCGCACCTGTGACAAACAGTCGGGGTCCGGAGGCCGAAGCCTCGGCCACGGCCTCGGTCTGGGACGGGGGGAGGAGCGGCGGTGCTCGAGGGGGTGGGGGGCGAAGGAGCTGGCCTTCTGAGCAGGCAGAGGGCTAGTGTTAGGTCGGGCCTGTCCCCCGACAGGCCGATTTTCGACGAGAAATAAAAATACTCAGACAACATTCCAAAACTAATCCCCGTTCTATGCTTAATCTATGTTTGAATATTCCCCCTGTAGATGGACAGACCTGGCTTAAGGCTAATGATTAATGGATCGGAGGCGTCTCACCGAAGCCTCAGCTGCGACATCTCTACAGCCTCGGGGGACCCAATCTCCCAGCACCCCAGGAAGCAATCGATATGGATCCCGTTGGACCCTGGGGGGGCCACAAATATCCATATCCACTGTCTCTGGGGGTCCTGGATCGCTTCTGGGCCGAATTTGATCAGAATGTCTACCGTGTTGTTCGGGATGCTGTGATCACGGAGCGCGCCAGGCTCGGCCAGATTTGGGGCCCAAGAGGCGCCTCGTTCCTCGCAACCGCGCCCTCTTGACAACGCGGCAGTCGTCGGAGCATGCCCGCGCGCTAAGCTCGGGCCTCTGAAACAAAGCAACCACAGCAGCTTCCGGAACTCCGCGAAGGGAGGGAGGGAGGGAGCGATAGAAGAAGAGCACATCCACACAAACATACACCGTCGGAGCTGCGGGGATTTCTTGGGTAATTAGGCGCTGGAGCCCACTCTCTGGCGCGCAGGGTGCGCCAGGGGCGGCGCTGGAACCGCTGCAAGGGTGGGTCCACCACCGACACAAGAAATCTGCGCAGAGCTCCGAACAAGTATTTGAGCAGGGACCGACCGTCCCGGCATTCCTATAGTCCTACCACGACATGTTTTTAGAACCCAACAATGCTCTAATAACAAATTCAATGTTCTGGGACCACAAAACCGATGTGATAAAACAAGACAGTCCCAACCAGAATTCTTCTAAGAACATTCCGTGGGAACCACAACAGGTTCTCGGAACATTGCCTGGTAGGGCTATAGGCACGCCAGGACGCTTCGCCACTGCCTGAGGTATGCTTGCGTCACCTGCTCTTCTCCGACCAGCTACACGCAGGCCTGGCCCCGGCAGAGGCGTCCCTGCGATTCCCGGCCTGGCTCTCGGGGGACGTGGCGGCGCCCACCTCGGGCGCGCAAGCCACTGCTGTCGCATCGCACTCGACGGCCAGGGGACCCCGGTCGGCCTGCACCTGAGGCCGCTCTGGCGACAAATCCCTCCTGCGTGGCCGATTCGGGAAACCCTGAACCCCAGAAACGATCCGATCTTTTGGGGCGCATCTTTTCCTTCCGCCGGCTTCCGCCGGCTTCCGCCGACCTGCCGCTGAACAAGAGATTCCGAACCCTTCGACCCTCGAAGCCGAGGCCCTGTCCAGGACGCCTCCCTCCGGCCCGAGGAGGAGGAGGAGGAGGAGGAGGAGGAGGAAGAGGAGGAGGTGGAGGAGGAGGAGGAGGAGGAGGAGGAGGAGGAGGGGGAGGAGGAGGAGGAGGAGGAGGGGGTGGAGGAGGAGGAGGAGGAGGTGGTGGAGGAGGAGGAAGTGTAGCCCATCCGAGGCGAGCGAGGGCCCCCCTCCGGCCCGGGCCCGCTCCTCGGCGGGCGCAGGCCGCTGCCCAGCGGCCGGTGGCGCAGCCGATGGCGCAGCCGCGCCGGAGGCCGCGGCGCTCTCGGGCGGGGCAGGCTCGTCGAGCGCGTGGGCGCGGCGCCCGGTGGCGGCGGTGGTCGTGGTGGTCGCCGTGGTGGGCGTGCGACAGGTGGGCTCCGCGGCGCACATCTGGGGCAGGGTGGACAGGTTCAGGCTGGCGGCCGCTCTTTCTCGGGTGCGCGGGAGGAGGCTGCTGCCGAGGGGGGTGGGTGGGGCTGCTGGCCATCTTCGCTCCCCGTCCGGCAGGAGCGTGACGTCAGAGGCAGGCACGCGAAGGCTACAGTGCAGCATGCTGGCCAGTGTGTCGAGTCTTACGAGTAATTCGGACGCCGTCAGCCTATAACGTTTAACATGATTCTGCAAGCCCCCCCTAACCCGCCCACTGGAATCACGCCACTTCCGAGGACCAAGGTGCCCCCCCGTCCCAATCCGGGTCTCCAAAAATGCAAAGCATGTTATAGCCAGCGCGGGCCCCAACAAGTGCGTTCTAGCCAACTATGTTTTTTTTCCACACCACGTCCTGGTGCACTCCGCCGGCTCACAGCATAACCCTGTACATATGTGCGATGCGTTACGGGGCGTGACATGGGCCAGCTGCATCAAGGCCACATGTCTACCGCACACTAAGACTGTACGCGGAAATTGTCAGGCATGAGTAATCATAGACCCGCATTCGAATCGCGGATGAAGTATATCCAGCCAGCGCAATCAGAAATGCTACTGCCAAAGCTCGTAGAGGATGACACACGTTGATTCCGCCTCCATCTCTCCAGCCAACTGCGTCAAGGACGCTCCGGCAGCGCCCGCACTCCCACGAGGAAAGATACGACTGCAGCAACCGAGGCCGCCGGCCGCAAACCACCTTCCGCCTGTGCCCCTTGCGCCCTTGCGCCACCTACGCGGAGCCCCAACGGAGGCCCCGCGCCCGCCGGGAGATGCGGGAGAATCGCCGCCGCGGCCGCGGCGCTCGCGGCGCGCTGGCGCCACGCGGCCCACGTGCACCGCTCGAGCGGGTAGCCGCAGCCCCGGAGGCCGTCGAAGAGCGCCCTGGCGTCCAGAGCCTGGAGCTCCGGCCGCGCGGCCACGCTGAGCGCCACGGCCGCCGCGCCCGCACGACTCCAGGGATGCGCCCGCGCCAGGTCGAGGGCGAGCGCGGCGAAGTCGTCGACGGGCAGGCCATCCATGGGCAGCAGGGCAGCGGGCTCCCCATCGTACGCGAGGCCAAGCTCGACCGCGGAGCGGAGGAGGCGGCTCAGGATGTCGTCCGGGTTGCAGGCCCCCGTGGTGCGGTGCCACGAGACGAGGCCGCAGCGCAGCACGAGGCACGGGAGGCCCGCCGCGCCCGCCCTCTCCACCAGCGCCTCCGCGGCCAGCTTGCTCAGGGCGTAGCCCGAGCGCGCCACCGCGCGCAGGACGGCGAGCGCGACCCGCTCCTCGGGGCTTCGGTCGCTGCACGTGCTCACAAAGACCAGGGGCTTCAGCGCTCCCGTGCAGCACAGCCTCAGCACCTCCGCCGTTCCCTGGACATTCGACCCCCGAAGGGCGTCGTAGGAGTGGCTCCAGTGCACTGCTGCACCAAGGTGCCACACGGACGACACGGCGCCGCACAGGCGTGCCCAGGCACCATCACTGAGCCCGAAGTGCGGCAGGGCCAGATCCCCGGCAATCGCGCGCCACTTGGGCGAAGGAGGAACGCAAAACTTGGCGGCGGAAGCCTCCAAGCGCCGCGCTGCATCCGCGCCAGCGGAGCCGTGACCCGCGCGGACAAGGCAAATCACCTCTCGGACGGCCGCCAGTGCCGCCAAGCGCGCACACAAGTGCGCCCCCATGAACCCCGTGGCGCCAGTGACGAAGACGACTGCGGCCTCTGGGAGCAACTGCGACGGAGAAGAATCTGCGAAGGGGACGGATGCAATCTCGCGTGACAACACGTCGACATCAGCCAGCGCTCGGCCCAGTGACGCGTCGGATGCTGGCGGACAGTCACCACCGTGCACCACGGCTCGAAGCTCTGAGATGGTACGCACGCTCGTCAGGGTGTCGAGCGTCACAGGAGCTCCTTGCTGCTTCAGTCGTGCCAAGAGGCGTGCTGCGCGCAGGGAGTCGAGGCCTAAAGAAGCCAGCTGCGTGCCGTCGCTCAGCTGGCAGCCCTCCTCCCCCCGCACGGCTCGCAGCACCTCCTCGACGACCTCCGCGGACGGCGCGCCGTGCACGCTGACGAGGGCCGCCTCGATCTCCCGGGCGTAGTCGGCCACGATGCGCGCGCGGCACAGCTTGTGCGACGGCGTCGCGTGGCCGTTGCCCACCGCAAACGGCGCCGCCACGACCACGCCGCACGGCACCTCGTGCAGAGGGAGGCCCTGCGCCGCCCCCACCGCCGCGAGCTCCGCGAGGAGATCCTGGCGCGCCCTGCCGTGCGCAGCGCGGGCCGGGGCGGCAATGGCCACGAGGGCGCTGCGCGGCAGGTCCGCGTGCAGGCACAGCTGCGCGATGGAGGGGCACTGCCCAGCGTAGACCGTCTCCAAGTCGTCGAGGCACACAAACTTCGCACTCGCCAGCCGCACGGTGCTCCCGAGGCGCCCGACGATGCGGAGCCGGCCCTCCGCATCTCTCTCGCCGATGTCGCCCGTTCGGTACAGCCCTTCGGGTGTCAGCGCAGCAGCTGTGAGCTCGGGGTCTCCGTAGTAACCTTCGAAGGGCTCCTTCGTGCGCACGCAGACCTCACCCCGCTCGACCACTCCGGCTGCGCCCGCATCCGCGGTGCTGCTGCCAAAATCACCGGGCAGCAGCACGAGCTCGGTGCCGTCATCGACGATGCCCTCGTTGGCAATGCCACCGACTTCAGTGATCCCGTATCCCGACTGCACGAGGCCGACCGCAAACAACTCCTCAACGAAGGCACGGAGCTCGTTCGACATCGGCGCACCGCCGGTCGCTATGCAGCGGCTTCTGCACGAGAGGCCCTGCAGCCTGCGGCGCAGTCGAGAGATGGCTCGGGCACGCACGGCCGATGGTGGACCCTCGCCGTCGTCACCTCGCTCGATGCCGGCGGTGAAGTCCGCGTGGATGCGGGCCCAAAAGGCCGGAGGAAGAAAGATGCTCGTTGGCATGAGCTGGCAAGCCGCCTCCACGATCTCAGCGCCACCGGCAACATGGATTGCGATGGCACCTCCGCTCGCAAGCACAGACCACAGGCTGCTGCGAGAGCCCGAGTGAGCGAGCGACGAGTACAGGAAGCGCAGCACGAACGGATCGCCGTGCTGCACAGAGCCCCTCTCGATGTCCAGGAGTGTCGTGCACCATGTCCTGCGGCTCCGTATGACAAGCTTCGGGCTCCCAGTCGAGCCGCTCGTGTTGAAAAGTGTGAACACAGCAGCGTCGTTGTCGTCCACGAGCATCCCATGGGAGTCTGAAGCCGAGCCGACGAGGTCGTGAAAGCGAAATCGTTTTGGCGCCTCGGCAAGCGGTGGCCACTGACAGGAAATTTGATGTGGCCCTGCTACATCGAGCAAGCGAGAGTCAACGATGGAACCGCAGATAACAAGCTTCGGAACAACAATCAATAGTTTGATGCCCAAAGAAACAAAAACGTCAACTCGATCATCATGGCAAAAGACTACCGCCACACCACTCTTGCGTACCGTCTGTTCGATTGAACCAGCGTGACTGTTATCGTAAATGGCAACGCTCACCCAGCCCAAGATCAAGCATGCAACATCGGAAACAATCCACTCCACACAGTTGTTCAGACAAAGTCCCACAAAAGGTCGCGAAACGCAGAGCTCTGCCTCCAGACTACGTAGGGCCATCGCCAGAGACCTTGCATATCCAAACACTTCAGCGTACGTGGTCCAAATGTAAGAAGAATGCCGCGAATCGTTAGGCATCCCCAAGAATGGTCGATCGGCATTGGCTCTGAATATTTCAACGACGCGATACAGCAAACTTGCATCCGAGCGAATGAGATGAGGGGTGCTTCCGGGCGGCCGCATCGGTACTAGTGTGTGCTGGAGATGATGCCCATTGTCTGCCAACTCTGATGATCTGTGAGCCTCGCAAAGGTCAACTTCCCGGCATTCGACACATTTGTAACGTACGCCCTGAATCCAACCGCAGGGTGTGGTGCTGCGAAGCACATCGCTAGACTCGTAGCATGCGTTGCACATGATGCCCTCGTGCACCGCAAGTGCCAGATGCCCTAGACTGTGTGGCCGCAGGCACGGCAGCGGCACCCGCGGCGCGTACGACGGGGTGGCCTTCAGCGAGCACGCGCCGTGCACACCGCCGAAGCGCGGCGTCGGCGGCGGCGCTGCGGCCGCGGGACCGCCGTCGGCCGCCCCGCCCGGCGGCTCGGCGGCCGCCAGGAGCGCGCGGAGCGGCGCGGCGGCGGCGCCCGCGCATCGGGCGGCGTCGTGCGCGGTGCGCCCCAGGGCGACGCGGGCGCCGGGATCCGCGCGCGCCGCCAGGAGCACGCGAGCCGCCGCGGCCGCGCCCGGCGCTCCTGCGGCGGGCCCGGCGCAGAGGGCGTCGAGCGGCGAGCCTCCGCCGGAGTCCAGGGCGCCCACGTCGGCGCGCGCCGCGAGCAGCCGAGAGGTGAGCTCCGCGCGGGCGCCGCCCGCCTGGCAGAGGACGTGGAGCGGGGTGAGGCCGTCCGCGTCCACGGCCGTGACGCCGCGCAGCTGGAGGTCGGCCGGCAGGGACGCGAACAGCTCTCGGACGAATGGGTCTCGCACCTCGCGCGCGCATGCCAGATGGAGCGCCGTCGACCCGAAGCGGTCCGGATCCAGTGGTGCAGCACGGGCGGCGAGGAGCAGAGGGACCAGTCCAGGCGGGCACTTGGCCCCGGCCCGAGCGGCCATGTGCAAGGGCGTCGCCCCATCGCTTGCAGCTGCCCTCACGGCGCAGTCGGGGCACAGAAGCAGCGCATGGGCCACCTCGAGGGCGCCCGCGCGACAAGCGAGGTGGAGGGCCGTGTACCCGGACTTCTCCACCCGGCTCAGCAGACGGAACCCCCCCGCGCCGGAACGCACGAGCAAGCTGCACGCCTCCGCATGCCCCTGGGCCGCCGCGAGGTGCAGGGCGGTGCGGCCCGCAGCGTCTGGAAGTGCCGGGTCTGCCCGAGCGGCGAGCAGCGGGGGGAGGCAGGCCACGTGCCCGCGCAGCGACGCCGCCATCAGCGCTGTGTGGCCACCAGCGTCCCGGAGGTCGACCCACTCCATGCCGCCGCCAGGCGCCACGCATTCGCCGCTGACGCCCAGGGCTCGCGGCGCTGCCGCCCCCGCGCGCAGCAGGGCGGCCACCTCGCCGCCACGGCCCCCCGCCGACGCAAGGTGCAGCGCGGTCTGCCCGTCCGGCCCCCTCCGAAGGAGCTGCTGCCGCGCGTCGGGGCCGCGGCGCCCCGCGGCCGAGCGCACGAGGAGGTGCGCGCACCCGCCGCCGGGCGCCGCGGCGGCGGCGAGGCCCCACGAGCGGAGGCCCCCGCAGCACCCGCCGCGCCGCTCCGCGGCCATGCGGCCCACCCGGGGCGGCCCGCGCCCGTGGCGCCCGGTGGCTCGGGCCAACTCTGTGGTGCAGAATGTGGCAACATCGACGATGAGCAGCACATGTGGTGTACGCTGCGTGGTGTCATGTATGGGGTGTGAACTGTGTGGCCCAATATACACGTGGTGCAATCTGGGTGGTGCTATCTGTGGTGCACTTCACGTCTTCACCCTGCCGAGCTTGAAGAACGAACAGGCTGTCGTGGCGTGTCGGGTCAGAAAAGGCCCAAGGGATCTCCAATGCGGCTCCAGGAGACCTCCAAGACGCTCACAGAGGTCTCCAAGGCCATCATGGTTGGCCCTTCTGTTTCACTAGATGCGTAGCTGCGTATCTACTTCCCTCCTCCTGGCAACCCCCCTGGGCACCGTTGTTTTCAAGGGATGCCGGGGATACGCGAAGCGTCACCAGTACGGCGGGCCCCCTGCGGGCCCAGGGCCATGTGCGCATCTCTGGAGGCGTAGGCTTGCCAGCTGATGAGCTGGCCAATCTTGAGCTGGGGCGGTCCCGCGACCCCACCAACTCGATGTTTTGAGACCTCGCCTCCGAGATGCCCGGAAGACGGCCTCAAGATTGCAACAAGACGGCCCCTGGATGGCCAAAAGACGGCGCACGACGGCCCATGATTGCCCCAAGACGGCCCAAGATGGCCTCAAGACGGCCCCAGAGGCCCCCAAGACGGCTCAATGGGGGCTCTAAAAAGGACGCCCCGGGGGGTCTGCAGCGGCCCACATCGCTGAACATATGAAACCTCCTTCTTGATGTTACAAATGTCGGCCCTTCGGCCTCCAGGGCGTCCAAAACGGCCCAAGAAGCCCCAAAGAGGCCGCCAAGAGGCCTCCAAGACGGCCGCAGGCGCCCCAGAGCCCCCGAGCTGGGCCCGAGATGCCCCGAGGACGGCTCCAAGAGGAGCCCAAACGGGACCCCAGAAGACCTTCAGAAACCCTACAGTGGAGGCCAGTCCACAAGAAACCCTTCCACAAGAAACCCAACCCTGAGACCCCAGGACGTCCATGGATTTTCGGTGTGGGCACGTCACGCTTTCCATGGCAAAACCATCGAAACCCAAGAAACACAGGGCACCCTGGAAGCAAGCAGGGTGTTCCTTGGCATGGGCCCCCACTGCAACAAATGCTTGGCAGGCTAATCGTAGGAACTTTTGATTAGCGTGTCGCGGAGGCGGCACTGGCGGATGCCCTGCAAGCTGATAGCTTGTCGGGGTGGGAGGGTGCTGGAAAAACTCGGGGCTCTGATGCCTGGGGACTGGAATGTAATTAGCCTGTCGCGCCGAAGCGTGGTGGGCCAGAACCAGTGGAGCGACACACTAAGCAAACGTTCCTGACCGTAATGGGCTCCCGTCACCCCATCAGCCCAACTCCTGGGGAACCGCGTATGCTCTCCACAGCTCCACCGTCACTTTCGGTGCCTCAAGATGGCCTCCAGACGGGCCAAGATGGCTTCAAGAAGGCCGATGATGGCCCAAAGAGAGAGAGCCGATGATGACTACAAAACCAAAGTAACCCCCTAACAAAAACCAATCGATCTGGCGACGTCTGCTACGGAAGCAACAACCCGCAACGACAACCGCAAAGCGCAGGGCCCTGGCAATGAAACGCAAGCAGACGGTTTCTGAGATGGTTTGCGCTACCCTTGTTCAAATGTGGCGCGGCCCGACGAAAGACAGACTGCTGGAAGCCCAGAGCATGCAACGCTCAACCGCGCCCGGCCCGAATACGTGCCTTCAGCCTCCCGTATGGGGACAGGGAAAGAAAAAGGGGAAATGGGGGATGAGAGGCAACGATAGAGGGGAAATGGCAAAGGGGAGGATGCATCGACCTGGAATCGGCGATGCATCGCAGACAGATCGGCGATAGATAGTGAATCCGCACCTTCCTGTGCAGGTTGGGGCCATCGGGCCCCAATCGGCGATCCATGGGCGATTGGGGGTCGATGCATCCCCCCTATGCCTATCCCCCACCCATCGTTGCCCCCGATCCAGGATTGTTGCTGGGAGCTGGAGACAGCCAGCGGAACCGCGCTGGCAGAAACCTCCGTGAAGCATGGAGGAAACGGTAGTCATCGGGCTGCGGGCGCCGAGGCTGGCGGAGCGCACGAAGCGGAGAGGAGGCAGAGGAGGGGGGAACTCTCCTCCTCCTCCTCCTCTTCCTCCTCCTCCTCCTCCTCCTCCTCCTCCTCATCCTCCTCATCCTATCACCCGCTATCGCTGCCCCAGAGGGGAAGAGGAGGACCGCACGGAAAAAAATCGCCCGAACGGCCTCCGCCAGCACCAGGACGGCCGCCAATCCTCGCGGCACACCGACCCGAACGCCAGGCCCTTGTCGTGCACGGCCCGCAGGCCCGCGTCGCCACCTCCCGGGCCCCCAGCGGCAGCGGGGAACGCACGGGGGAGGTTCGGTGCCAGCTCATGGGAGCCTCCCATACCATCTTGTGGGCATTTGCGAATCGACGCTCGTCGACGCTAGTCGACGCCAATCGACGTTGCATCTACGCCGTAGTCGGCACAACGCCGTAATCGGCGCAAGCCGACGCCAAATCGGCGCCATCTCATCGACTTCCAGACGCCAATCGACGCCAAAGATGGAATTGCGACGGTATGCAATGCTCCCATGATTTGCTTCCAAACGGGGGAGGGAAAGCGCAGGATCGGAAGCGCAAGTCGACGGCACGCCCGGGGGGGGCGTGAAAAGGAGCAGGCCTTCTCAGAAGGCGGTGGGGCTTCT
Organism: Prorocentrum cordatum; assembly: GCA_963575745.1. Lineage (NCBI taxonomy): Eukaryota > Dinophyceae > Prorocentrales > Prorocentraceae > Prorocentrum > Prorocentrum cordatum. The sequence goes on from CAUYUJ010019493.1 coordinate 664,321, forward strand.
CAAAAGCCCTCCGGCCTTCTGAGAGGTGCTCCCAGGCACATGGCTGCTCCAATTCTGTTCCTCGATGCGTGGGCCATGGGAGGCCTTGACTTATGTTGCTCCCATCGTACTCAAAGACCACATTCCAGAAATGATTTCGAGCACGCGGAAAAGTGTCGAAAGAGTGCCGAAAGAGTGTCGAAACAGTGTCGGAGCAGTGACTCCCAGGGCCCGAAACGTGAAAACCCTCCAGTTTGGGGGTCCTTTTCTGGCGCTCGAAATCCTGCCTGGTGATCACGGCTAAAGTACACCCTGCGAAATGCTTTAGAAATCATGGGTTAAGAAATTCATAGTATCAAAAAACTGAAATCAAACCCAGAATGTCTAGTCAAAAGGTAAGGATTTACATTCAAACGTTAAGAATAATCGAGACTCTGGCCGAAAACTTGGGTTTTCTTAAGCATCGCCTGGAGTGTAGGCTGGAACACCATAAGCCTTGACCACCTCCCCGGGGCGGGCTGTTCGTCCCTCGTCGTTTTTTTTCTCCTGCTGGCTCCCGAGGGCCCGGCGGGGGCCCGCGGAGAGGCCAAGGACGGCCCCGAACCCGCTCCATAGGGCTCCCAACTCTTCGGGCTCCGCGCTCCGCGAGGCGCGAGGCGCGAAGGGCTTCGCGCTCTCGCGCCGCCCCCCAGGGGAGAAAAGGAGAAGGCGAAAACCCACCCCCACCCCCCGTCCCGACGCCCATCCCCGAACCCGCGATTCAAGGAGTCGGGACTGGGGGTGGGGGGTGGGTTTTCGGGGTCCAGGAATGGAGAAAACCCACCCCCACCTCCAGTCCCGACCCCTTGAATCGCCGGCTCGGGGATGGGCGTCGGGACTGGGGGTGGGGGTGGGTTTTCGCCTTCTGAGAACAAGAGGATGAGGAGGACTCGGAGCCAAACCGCGAAGCGCGAATAACTTCGCGCCCTCGAGGGAGCCCTTGGAGAAGGGAAGGAGACCGGAAGGAGAAGCCCGGAAGAGAGAGAGAGAGAGAGAGGGTGAAGATGAGGGAGGAGGGCAGGGAGAGGGACAGGGATGACGGTGACGAGGATCGGCGGCGAGCGATGGGCGGGGAAGCGAGGAGGAGAAGGCCTTCTCATCGGAAGGCGGCGGGGCTTCTCGGAAGCCCTCGCGCCTTCGGAGAAGGCTTCTCTGTCTTCGGGGAGGGCTTCGAGAACTTGAGAACTTCTCAGAAGGGCGGGGAACTTCCGAGCTTTCTGAGAAGGCCCGCCTCTTCTCACTTCCCCCTGGCTCGCCGCCGAGAGGTGGAAGAGGACAGAGGGCGAGGAGGAGACGGAGGAGGGGGAAGATGAGGGGGAAGGAGAGGAATACCCGATGAGGGCAATGTCTGCATGTAGGTTCTCACCCACTTTGGCGTTTCGTGCCATATGGCTGTTCAAGCTTCATGCTTCGTTGAGCCGACTCTCGGGGCACTTATCTAGTCGTACCTGCCCTTACTCTTAAGGCCCCATGACGCACGAGATTGGATGATTCCAGTTTGGCACATCACTTTCAAACGAACTGTGCACTCCTACCTCCACTTGCATACCGAATACGTTACCGAATCTGAAGACGACAATCGCTTGCGGCAATCGCTTCTGTGTACATCGACGCTTCGGCCGTTCAGGCTTCCCCAACGTCTTTTCCGACGCCAGCTTCTATGATTGTGTTGTTTGTTTTTTTTCCCAAGCTCTCGTGCTGTAACTGCTAACTCTCTACTCTCTCGGCTACACGCAAGAGTGACCCTGGGTAAGAGTGACCTTTGGTGCGCGGCTTTTTGGGGGGCCGCGTGGGGACCAAACCTGGGCAGGCAGGCCGTTGCTCCTGCTTCGTTTTCAGCCAGCTGGGGACCCATCTGTGCCCGCACCAAAGGTCACTCCGGCGAAAGGTCACTCTTACGTCTAGTCACCCGCTCTCCCCCGCCTGCTCCAAACCCTGCTCCGACGCCCGATCTGGTACAAAATCGAGAACTCGGATGCCATAAAACAACGTCGGCGCACCCCAAGTCTGAATTGGCCACAAACTCGACGAAGCCGGAGTTATTCCGACGGCGTCCCGATGAGGGCACAGCCTGTATGTAAGTTCACAGCCACTTCGACTCGTCATGCCATGTCGTTGCTCAAGCTTGATGATTTGAAACAGACTGTGTCGAGGACGAGAGCGAGACGGGTGAAAGAGAGAGAGAGAGTAGGATAAAGAACTACCTACTGCTCAACACGCCTTCCACCTCACTGCAGCCAGCAGTCACGTATACCGTATACCAAACAAATAGGCACCAGTTTGACCTGCACATGCGAATCCATAGCGCCGCAGTACGACAGGAGAAGGAGGGAGGAGGAGGAGAAGGAGGAGGAGGAGAAGGAGGAGGAGGAGGATGAGGAGGAGGAGGAAGGGGAAGGAGGACGGATAAGATAAACAGATGACGACGACGGCAAAGAGAAGGCTGACGGCCAGAACGAACAGGGAGAGGGTGGATGAGGAGAGGACGTGTGCGGGGAACGAGGAGAAGCAGCGAGGGTAGGCTTGGGGAGAATGCGGAGGGGCTTGCGGAGGGGAGGGATCAAAGATCCCCGTCTTCGTGATTCTTCCACAGTGTGGGCCCCGACAGGTCTCGACCCCTGGCCGAGCACCGGCTTCTCGTGCCGACTTGCCCTTCCACGGCCCCTGGGGCATTCGGTGACGAAGGGCCTCTGGGCGTCCATCATCAAATCTGAGGCGTCCATTGGCCTCATCGCTTTGTCTACTTCAGCCCATCGTGAATTTCCTTCAGGTGGGTGACTTCCCCGAAAAACGGAAGGCCGCTCGGAAAAAATCGGAGGAGGAGGAGGCGGAGGAGGCGGAGGAGGAGGAGGAGGAGGAGGAGGAGGAGGAGGAATTGGAGGAGGAGGAGGAGGAGGAGGAGGAGGTGGAGGAGGAGAAGGAGAAGCCTCGGGGGACGGACAGAAGTCCCCCCTCTGGCAAAAAATACCCGCCGGCGACACACCGACCCGGGACCAGTGACCCGGCGGGCCAGGAGAGCTCAGAGTCGAATCGATACGTCGAGCCGGCGATCGAAAGGAATCGGATCGGCGGAAGAAGACGGCAGCCAGGCCGGGAGGAAGCGAAGCGGCGGCCATCGGCAGAGCAGTAGGGCCTCACCGAGAAGTCGGAGCCCACGTCGGAATCCGAAGCCGAGTCGACTCGGGACCGGAAGCCATCGAGCTCCCATCGAGCCGACCCGGAGGACTCGAGCCGAGCCCCGGCGGGCGCAGGCCGGCCAGAAAGCTGCGGATCCGCAGCACCCTCCTCCTCCTCCTCCTCCTCCTCCATCCATCCATCCATCCATCCATCTCCATCCATCTCCATCCATCTCCATCCATCTCCATCCATCTCCATCCATCTCCATCCATCTCCTCCTCCTCCTCCTCCTCCTTTCTCTCTCTCTCTCTCTAGAGAGAGAGAGAGAGAGAAAGAGCAGTGGCCAAGAGGGCAGTTGGCGCCGACGGAGCTGGCAGGGCGAGGGCTCCGCAGGGCCCACCTTCGGAGGCGAGCGACGGGAGAGGAGGAGGAGGAGGAGGAGGAGGAGGAGGAGGAGGAGGAGGAGGAGGAGGAGGAGGAGGGGGAGGAGGAGGGAGGAGAGGAGGAGAGGAGGAGGAGGAGGAGGAGGAGGAAGAGGGGGAGGAGGAGGAGGAGGAGGGGGAGAGGGAGAGGGAGCAGGAGGAGGAGGAGGAGGAGGATTGAGGCTGCGGGAGCGCCGGACAGCACGCAGAAGATGCGAGGATGAGAGGACGAGAGGGAGGTCTCGGGGGGCCTTCTGGAGGTCTTGAAGGTTCTTCGGCTTCCTGGAGGCCAGGGAGCGGAGCAGCACGGCAGATCCCCAAATGCCCCCTCCCCTCCGACTGCACTGGTGTCAAGATTTGCATTCGCGATCCGTTCTGCGATTCGCTTCGCGACATAAGTCACCTCTCCAAGCTCACCATGGAACTAGAGGGAAGAGGCTGAGGAGGCTGAGGAGGAAGTCCAGCGGAAGGAGGTGGAGGAGACCCAGCAGGGGGAAAAGGGACGAGGAGGACGATGAACAGAAGGACGAGGGGAAGGGGGGTGGAGGAGGACAATAAATACGACAACGGCGAAAGCCAGGGGCGAGGAGGGCAAGGGCAAGAAGGACGATGACGAAGAGCGTGGGAAAGGCAAGGACGAGAGCAAGGAAGGAGCGATGGAGGGAAGAGGATGAACGAGGATGAGAGCAGTGACCCAGGGAGAAGGGAGGAGGAGGGGAAAGAGAGGCAAATGAGGGAAGGCTGACCTGGGGGTAACAGCCCAGAATCCAAGGGGAAGCTCCTCTTCACTCCCTAACGTCATGAACCCCAGACCATTATGACCCCCCCGGGCGCTGGTCGGCAGCGTGTGGGCTTGGTGTTTGCACATCTCGTCGTTTTTGTCGTCCTACTAATTTTCGGATTCCTGTTTTTTTCCGCTGCTTCCTCCTCCTCCTCCTCCTCCTCATCATCATCATCATCATCATCATCATCAGCATCAGCATCAGCATCAGCATCATCATCATCATCATCATCATCATCATCATCATGATCATGATCATCATCATCATCATCATCATCAACATCAGCATCACCATCAGCATCAGCACCATCATCATCATAATCATAATCATCATCATCATCATCATCATCATCATCATCATCATCAGCATCATCATCCCCCTACTCCTCCTTCTCCTCCTCCACCTCCTCATCTCCATCCTTCCTCAGCCGACACTTCGAACGGGGATGCAAAAACAGGGATCGGAGCCCCCGCATCGCACCCTCGGTGAACTGCTTAGACCATCCACCTTTTGCCAGAAACCCACGACTGACTCCACACGGACATTCCGATACCATCCGTGGCCTTGCCATCCATGGTCATCGGCATCCTCGACAGGAGCTCTCCTCCTTCGCTTCCTGCGGCTCTCCAAGATCGCCCTCCCGCGGCTGCGCAGCCCTGGCAGCCTGTGCGCGACCCTGCGATCCCCGGGGGCCTTCGTGGAGTTTGTTGCTCGATCTCCAAGTCCTTCGCGGAGCTTGCGGGGTGCCCGCGCAGGAGCGGCCGAGCTGCTGCGGACGAACTGGCAGGGGGCGCGCGAGAAGACCGCTTGCCGCCCTCCAGCTGCTGCTCCTCCACCCCCTCTTCCCTCATCCCTGCCTCCCCCCCGGCCGACCGGTAAACTCGGAACCTCAGCGGGCTCTGCACACGCCCCTACGGGCACAGGAGAAGCGCGCCTGTCGATCGCACAAGATGGCCCCAAAGTCCTGAGCAAGGCGGGCAAGGCACGTCGACTGCGAGGGTAATCTCCCTCAGCGCAATCATCTTAGCAACCTGCATACCACAGCTGGCTCTGACAGTGCGGACGCGGCCGAACGAGACCCTCGCAAGAAAAACAAGCATGAAAGTCCGCGCGCGAGGTGCACCTGCAGGAAGCCCTACCCGCCGGTCAGAAGAAGAGGGTAGAAACATGAAGTATGAGGCGGAAAAAATAGATTGGGTTCAGGCCCGCCCAAACAATACCAACAAACAACAAGAATACATCGATCATTGAAGTAGGCAGGCGCGTGACGTACATCGGGATCTGGGAACGACCAGCGTGAGATCAGCGCGCAGCGTGCAGCCAAGGCACCCTGACGAGCAGCATCCGGCTCGCTTTCCCCCCTCGCAGGACGACAGTGAAGCCAGGACACGATTGGCTCACGAATACGACCCAGGCCTAGCTGGCTCGATACGCAACACGCATCTGAGCAGCTAAGGCTCCAGAGTCGTTCTCGAGCAGCCCCCGATCCTGGAACACATGCGAAACGATCGGGAACCTACTCCAACTCCCTTACTAATCGTCCCCCAGATACGGTTTTTTAAGGCGCCTTTTTGTAACTGGGGAGGGTCTGGTTTATTAGGGCGCTTTCTTTGGATTGAAGCTTAGGGGGTCCGGTTTATGAAGGCGCCCCGTCGAAGAGGGGGGTCCGGAATATTAGGTCGCATTTGGAGGGAGGGCAGGTTTTTTTGGGGGGGTCGATTAAGAAGGGATTTAGAGCAGAGCAAGCTGGCACTCTTGGAGCGCGGGGCTGGAGCCGGGAGGGGCGATCCTTCCCCGCGCGTGGCCGACTCAAGCCGCGGGGGCCGGCGCCGGGAGGGGCGATCCTTCCCTCCCAGGATAGACACCGGGGGGGGCAGTAGCTTTGTGTCCAGCGCCTCGACTGTAGTCTCCCCGCGACACGACGAGAGAATCTCACCGCATGTCTGGCCGTATCTTTTATCGCAATTTTTCTCTCAACTACTAGCTTCCCGTCACGGCGCTTCGTTGCCGATGCCCGTCGTCACTGTTCTACCTTACGAAACTTGTCGCGGGTATCTATCCTTCTTCGTCTTCTAACTCACACGTCTGTTTGCGATTCGTGGTTTGCGTCCTCGTCGGAGTGTATGTATCAGGGCTCGCAGGGCTGCGAGCGATTCGTATACATGTGGCACCACGCTGTGGCAATTCCGAGACAGAACCATGCTACCATTGCATGCCGCATCAGCAAGCAATTATGCATGATGTCACGCATTCGATGCAACGGCTGCTCCACTCATGCTGGGTCGCGCTCTGGTCCCTTTATGTTATCTGGTCCCCTTTTTATGCTCGATACTTGTATTCACGATGCCGTGCAGTCTCTGCGTCGAGCAACGCAGGAGGCCGTTGTTCGCCACTCCCTGTGATATCCGACGCGTATCTACCCATTGACAACATATGTTGCAATGGTTATCTCGAAACTGCACGCGCAATCTTTAGGGTAGGGGATTGTGGTACCCTTGCCGCGAAGGCGCAGCCGCTGGCGCCACGCACCAGGCCAACCATTGACCACCTGGGCCGAACAGCTGTTTGCGCAAATCAGGTGAGGATAAGGAACCCAGTGGATAAGGAGAAATGACCACCAGGATAAGGAACCAGTGGACCACCAGGATGAGGACCAATAGGCTAAGGAATCCAGGTTGTGAAAGCCGTCTGAACTCGAATCCTGGATTGGCCATGGATATCACCGCCGCCCTCATCAAATAATTACCCTGTGACGTACCCAACCCATTTGTATCCATGGGAAACGAGGAGTTGGCCGAAACTTGCATGGACAATCAAATTGCAGGATCCGTTGTTTGATATGTAAGCTACTTGGGACACGCGCCTATGGCATGATGCGCAGGAGAACCATACAAGACCAGGGGCGACAACTACAGGCTCGAAGAGGACATGGGGAGTCGGGAACGAAGCGCAGGAGAAAGACGTGCGGGAAGCCCACTGTGCTGGGCCCCCCAGCAGGCCTCGAAAGTGGCGACAGTTTCACAGATCGCAGCCCCCCAGGGATGGTGAGGTCTAATTTCAATCCGCGGTGACTGCCCACTGTGCTGGGCCCCCCAGCAGGCCTCGAAAGTGGCGACAGTTTCACAGATCGCAGCCCCCCAAGGATGGCGAGGTCTAATTTGAATCCGCCGTGTGTACCCACTGTGCTGGGCCCCCCAGCAGGCCTCGAAAGTGGCGACGGTTTCACAGATTGCAGCCCCCCATGGATGGCGAGGTCTAATTTGAGTCCGCGGGGAGTACCCACTGTGCTGTGCCCCTCAGCAGCCCTCGAAAGTGGCGACAGTTTCACAGATCGCAGCCCCCCAGTAATGGCAAGGTCTAATCTGAGTCCGCGGTGTGTACCCACTGTGCTGGGCCCCCAGCAGGCCTCGAAAGTGGCGACAGTTTCACATATCGCAGCCCCCCAAGGATGGCGAGGTCTAATTTGAATCCGCTGTGACTGCCCACTGTGCTGGGCCCCCCAGCAGGCCTCGAAAGTGGCGACAGTTTCACAGATCGCAGCCCCCCAGAGATGGCGAGGTCTAGTTGGAGTCCGCGGTGTGTACCCACTGTGCTGGGCCCCCCAGCAGGCCTCGAAAGTGGCGACAGTTTCACAGATCGCAGCCCCCCAGGGATGGCGAGGTCTAATTTCAGTCCGCGGTGTGTACCCACTGTGCTGGGCCCCCCAGCAGGCCTCGAAAGTGGCGACAGTTTCACAGATCGCAGCCCCCCAGGGATGGCGAGGTCTAATTTCAGTCCGCGGTGGGTACCCACTGTGCTGGGCCCCCCAGCAGGCCTCGAAAGTGGCGACAGTTTCACAGATCGCAGCCCCCCAGGGATGGCGAGGTCTAATTTGAAGTTACCCACTGTGCTGGGCCCCCCAGCAGGCCTCGAAAGTGGCGACAGTTTCACAGATCGCAGCCCCCCAGGGATGGCGAGGTCTAATTTGAATCCGCCGCGTGTACCCACTGTGCTGGGCCCCCCAGCAGGCCTCGAAAGTGGCGACAGTTTCACAGATCGCAGCCCCCCAGGGATGGCGAGGTCTAATTTGAATCCGCCGTGTGTACCCACTGTGCTGGGCCCCCCAGCAGGCCTCGAAAGTGGCGACAGTTTCACAGATCGCAGCCCCCCAGGGATGGCGAGGTCTAATTTGAGTCCGCCGTGTGTACCCACTGTGTTGGGCCCCCCAGCAGGCCTCGAAAGTGGCGACAGTTTCACAGATCGCAGCCCCCCAGGGATGGCGAGGTCCAATTTCAATCCGCCGTGTGTACCCACTGTGCTGGGCCCCCCAGCAGGCCTCGAAAGTGGCGACAGTTTCACAGATCGCAGCCCCCCAGGGATGGCGAGGTCAATTTCAATGTGTACCCACTGTGCTGGGCCCCCCAGCAGGCCTCGAAAGTGGCGACAGTTTCACATATCGCAGCCCCCCAGGGATGGCGAGGTCAATTTGAATCGCCGTGTGTACCCACTGTGCTGGGCCCCCCAGCAGGCCTCGAAAGTGGCGACAGTTTCACAGATCGCAGCCCCCCAGGGATGGCGAGGTCAATTTCAATCCGCCGTGTGTACCCACTGTGCTGGGCCCCCCAGCAGGCCTCGAAAGTGGCGACAGTTTCACAGATCGCAGCCCCCCAGGGATGGCGAGGTCCAATTTCAATCCGCCGTGTGTACCCACTGTGCTGGGCCCCCCAGCAGGCCTCGAAAGTGGCGACAGTTTCCAGATCGCAGCCCCCCAGGGATGGCGAGGTCAACTTCAAGTACCCACTGTGCTGGGCCCCCCAGCAGGCCTCGAAAGTGGCGACACTTTCACAGATCGCAGCCCCCCAGGGATGGCGAGGTACAATTTCAATCCGCCGTGTGTACCCACTGTGCTGGGCCCCCTAGCAGGCCTCGAAAGTGGCGACAGCTTGACAGATCGCAGCCCCCCAGGGACGGCGAGGTACAATTTCAATCCGCCGTGTGTACCCACTGTGCTGGACCCCCAGCAGGCCTCGAAAGTGGCGACAGTTTCACAGATCGCAGCCCCCCAGGGATGGCGAGGTCTAATTTGAATCCGCCGTGTGTGCCCACTGTGCTGGGCCCCCCAGCAGGCCTCGAAAGTGGCGACAGTTTCACAGATCGCAGCCCCCCAGCTGGCACGCAGCGACGAGCGAAGGCAGGGGGGGGGGGGCGGGAAGGAAGGAAGGAAGGAAGGAGACGCGCGAGCAGTGCTCTATTCAAAACGAGAACCCAACGCAGGAGGGTTGGGAAACACACCTCTTGGGTCTGAAGCCTCCTTGACACATTCCTGAACCAGTGCCCACACCGTTTCTACCAGTGCCCGGAGCACCCACAAAACAGACAAGGCCACCTACTGGATCTTGTCGGCGAGACTGCGCCGCAAGAGCCACCCGCGAAGAAGCAGGGGAGACCTGAGCTCACGCTGCTCTGTTCTGAGATCGTCTTCGAGATTATCGCGCAGACTCGCCGAAAAATCGAAGGGCTTACCCTCAATGCTCTTCGCCATGGGTGCGGACTGGACTACTCAACCCCCCTCCCCGGAACGGAGCGCGGTCAGCGCAAAGCTCCGGTAGCGAAGCCTTGAGCCTGCGCGTTTCCATGTCCTGGTGGAGACGTCCTGGGCTCGCTGCGGTTGCCAACATGTCGAGGCCGGATTCGGTTGGCTCTCGATCTCTTTGCTGGCTGCCTCTTGCTCGCTTTCTTAACCAGTTGGCTGGGGAGCGGACGCTTGCAATTTTGGGCGTGGCTTAATGGGGGGGGTCATAAAATGGGGGGGGGGTCAGAAGCGGTCCCTTTTCGTGCCCCTTTCGGGCCCCTCAGGAGCCCCAGGGGGCTCGTTTAGGTACCGTGTGGGTAACTTTTCGGACCACCCTCGCCATCCCGCCCCCCCCGTGTATGACCCCCCCGTGACGCGACGCCCAACGACTTCGCCTTCCCGCGTCGCCGGGAGAACACCCCGGGCGAGTGGCCCAGCGGCGGAGGCGAAGCCGGCTCCACGCGGCAGATGTCGTGGCCCCCATATGGGGACTGCCAGAGGTGACCCGGGTCCAGTAGGAGGCTTCCCCGCTCGCCGCGCCACGCTGGAGCCCCCCGAGGGCCTCCTCGTGGGAGGTGCCCTGAGAGCCGTGGGGGGCCTCCGTGGAACTCCTGGGAGCGCCCAGGGCCAAGGACCAGGTCGGGCTTGTCCCCCTACAGGCGAGGTTTGAACGAAAATAAAATAAAAAACCGAAAGGTATTCAAAACTAGTGAAAACATGCTAGAAGAATCGTCCCCATACCATTTTTAAACTATTTTTGAATAGTCCTCCTGTAGAGGGGCAGGCCCGACTTAAGCCAAGGACCCAGAGATCCGATGTTCTGATTTCTTTCAGTGCGGAGCCCCTAGAAGTCCCGACCGTTCCCGTCCGTCGTTTCACCATGAATCGTTTCTTGACAGTCCTGGGGCCCGGCGAGGGCTCCTGGAGGCCGAAACCTATCAAGAATCCTCTCGCCGAGGGGGTCTGCGTCTGGCAACACCCGACCTTTCACAATCCCCCTTTGCAAAGGGGATCCCCAGCTTACCCCGGGGGAAGGGGGGAGCTTCCGAAGCCCACCCCCCACTTCAGAGGCCCAAGCTTTCCAAAGGGAGCTTCGGAAGCCCACCACCCTTTTGGAAAGAAGGGGCTAAGACATCCGGCTGCTCTGATTTTGTTCGATGCGTGGGCCCTGGAGGTCTGGACCACTTCCCCAAGGCCTGTTGTTTTGCGTCCCGGGAGTTCTTTGACGCTCCCGAGGCCCAGCGAGGGCCCCCTGAGGCCACAAACGGCCCAAAACCGCGCCGCTCATATTTTTGTCGGAGAGTCGGATCTCTGGGAGGGGGGTAGCGTGAAGCGGGCCCCCCCCTCTTGTTTAAAGCGCTTCCTCTTCCAATCCTCTTCTTCTCTTTCGGGAAGGGGTTGATCATTGTTCCCTATTGAGATACACCCCCGCCCCCAGGCGACTGGCGGCTAACCAGAAACTATGAGAGCCCCTCCCCACCAGCCCTGCCAAAAACAACACACAATGTTCTCTGCGTCCATGCGCAGCCAACCCGATGCGCCCCCCCCCCCCCGCCACCCCTGTCAAAAAAACGATACAAAGTACACTTCGGGGCAAAGTCTGGAGTCATGTTCGTGAGGCCCGCGATCACTTTGTTGTTTTTGTTGGCAGGGGCGGCGGGGGTGTCAGCATATTGCCTGCTGCGCGCAAGGCTATGTACCATCCCTGACAACACGAAGAAACAATCCAACATGCACCTCGCGGCTAAACCTGGATCGTGCACGGCCGCCCCACGATCACTGTCAAGTGGTGGCGTATGGCCTGCTGTGCGCAGGCACAACAGACACAATGATGGGCGTTGGCTTTCGACATGGATGGTGGGGGCCGGCATGTTCCGATGTGTGCTGTCACGTGCGCAGGCGCACCTGACACACTCTGCACCTGCCCCGAACGTGGCGCACGCCAGCAGCTGGAGTATGCGGTACACCTGGCGCACGCGGAGGCACGTGGCGCAGCTGGCGCACCAGGCGTGTCAGGCACGCTCGGGTCCCAGCGGTGCCTGGAGCGCGTGGCGCGCCTGGCACGCGTGGCGCACCTCGCCCCAGCGTCGCGCACATGGGCTCGGTCTTGGTTCCCATTAGCTGTCCATTCAAAGACGACCGCTGAACGTGCTGAAGCCCAGCTGTTACTTTGAGCAAGACGGCGCGCGGGCGGGTGGGTAGCTTGACCCCTCCCCTTCCCCCCCCCCCCTGGACCTGGACAGGCGGGGCGGCGACCGATTGGAGCGTCCAGTATGGCCTCGGCGAGAATGCAAAAATCAGTGGTTTTACCAAAAAAATCGGTGTTGGAAACATTGTGGTGCCAAATTCATAAACCTCTCTTCTTTGATCGATTGCCTCGCAGATGGCCCTCAGATGGCCCCGAAAGGCCCCAAGAGGTCCCCAAGAAGCTCCCAAGAGGCTCTCCCGAGGCACCCAAGAACCTCCACACGGCCCCCGTGACCTTCTCCTCCTCCTCCTCCTCCTCCTCCTCCTCCTCCTTCTCCTCTTCCTCATCCCCCTATTCCTCCTGCTCCATCCTTACCCCTCCCCCTCCCACTCCCCCTCCCCCTCCGCAGCTCCGATTCCTCCTCCATCCTCCCCCTCTTGGGGTACGGCGGCTTCCCCAGCCCTTTATTCCACTGCATGCTGCTCCACATCCCTCATCAAGGCAACTCGCCTGGGCTGGACCCCCCCAGGTACAAAAAAAGCGCCTTAAAAAACCGGACCCGGGGGATGATGAAGAAGGGATTTGGAGTATGCACCGCATTTCTTTGCTGAACTCCTCGGCTGCTGGGCCAGCTAAAAGACGTGGTGCATACGTCGGGCCACTCGGCTCGACGTCTTCTCCGCCGCCGCCGTGGCCGTCGTCGCCCTCGCAGAGCGCGCGCCCTCCGGACCCCGAGGAGGAGGGGGAGGAGGAGGAGGAGGGGGAGGAGGAGGAGGAGGAGGAAGAGGAGGAGGAGGAGGGGGAGGAAGAGGAGGAGGGAAAGAGGGAGGAGAAGGAGGAGGAGGAGGCGGGAGGCGGAGGAGGAGGAGGCAGAGGAGGAGGAGGAGGAGGCGGGAGGCGGAGGCGGAGGAGGAGGAGGAGGAGGAGGAGGAGGAGGAGGAGGAGGAGGAGGAGGAGAAGGAGGACATTCGGCACGCGCCGCGCAGGCACCCCCCCCCCTCGCGTGCTCCTCGGGTGTATCGGGTCGGTGCAGTCCGCGTCCTTCGCCGCCCGGCCGCCGCCGGCCGCCCCTCGTCGCCGCCACCGCCGCCGCCGTCGCCGACAAGGTCGTCGTGGTCGTCGTGCGTCGCCGTCGCGCGTCGTCGTGCGTTGCCGTGGCAATCGAGGACGTCGTCGTCCGTTCCTCCCTGCGTCCGTCCGTCGTCGGTCGTCGGTCGTCGGTCGTCCGTCGGTCGTCCTCGTCGTCGGTCGTCGCCGCCGCCGTCGTCGTCGTCGTCGTCGTCGTCGTCGTCGTCGTCGTCGTCGTGTCGGTCGTCGTCGACGTCGGTCTCGGTTGCAGTCGCCGTCGTCCGTCGTCGCCTCCCCACTGGATTCCTCGACAGTCTCGTCATCTTCTGATTCTCCTCTGCCGATGCTCATATTCTATGCTTCCTACCTGCTGCTCGTGGGTTCTCCTTACTGCTCTACTGTTCTTCCCATTCTTCCACTGCGCGGCAAAAATAAATGGCCCGCGCGGGAAGGCCGCGGCGACGACGACGACGGACGGGGACGAGGGTGACGATGGAAGCGAAAGGCTAGCACGACGGTGACACCGACGACAGACGACGACTGCAGGGACGAGGGCGAATAATACAGACGATGGCGAAGGACGACAGACGATAGACAACGAGCAACCGACAACGACGACGGCGACGGACGACGCCGACGAGGGACGTTGGACGACGGAACATGGACGACGGGCGACGACGACAAATGACTAACGACGACCACGACGACGACGACGACGACGACGACGACGACGACGACGACGACGACGACGACGACGACGACCACGACGACGACGACGACGACGACGACGACGGTCAAGTATCACAAGACTTGGTCCCGAGCCCCCTACGGCCTGCCCAGCGCCGCTCCTTGAAGAGCTCCAGCTCGCACACCCGCCAGCACGCCTCCCTCTCGCTGGCCGGGCTCGCGTCTGCGATGATCCACACCGGCGCGGTCACTGGCGGCCGAGCGATAAGCCATTGGTTTCACTTCTGCACCCGCATCCCCGCCCTCGTGGCCTGGCCTCTCACCCAGTGCATCTACGTCGTCGCCCGGGCCCGCGGCGCGCGGGGCCTCCGCGACAACCGCCCCCGCGTCCACTGCGCCGCGGCCCAGGCGTCGAGGGCTTCCAGCGGCGCGCAGACAGCCCCCCCGAGGTGGCCTCGGCTGGCCCCCACGGGGCCCCCGGAGAGCCCCAGCTGGCCTCAGCAGGCAGGCCCCCCGAGCCGTCCGGGGCGGCGTCCGCACCTCCACCCCCCGGGGCGCGGACCGCCCCAGGGGGGCGCCGCGGGAGGCGCCCGGGTGTGGAGACCGACCCGGCCTGCTCCATAGGGGCCCGCTGAGGTCGGCTGGGCTCCCGCGGGGGCCCGTCGAGGCCAGCCACGGCCACCTGGGAGGGCTGCCTGGGCGCAGCCCGAGCCCAAACACCCAGCTGCTCCGACTGCTTGTCGAGGCGTGGGCCCTGGATCTGGGGACCACTTCCTCAGGGGCCGGCTTGGCGCCCCCCAGGTCGCTTCTCGACTGGGGGACCACATGCGAACTCTGCCCCTGCCCCCTACGATTTCTGAGGGGGAGGTTGGGGTAGGGTTCGCATGTGGTTCCCTATCGATCGACGCTCCCGAGGCCCGGCGAGGCCTCCAGGGGCCAAAGATGCCCCCAAACAGCCCGGAAGCCCACGGCCTGCACGCCCGAGGCCCACGGACGCCCGGCGAAGAGCGCTCTTCCTCCTCCTCCTCCTCCTCCTCTCCTCCTCCTCCTCTCCTCCTCCTCCTCCTCCCCTCCTCCTCCTCCTCCTCCTCCTCCTCCTCCTCCTCCTCCTCCTCCCTCCTCCTCCTCCTCCTCCCCTCCATGCTCCATCCTCCTCCTCCTCCTCTTCCGTCTCCTTCTCCTCCTCCTGCCTCCTCCTCCTCCTCCTCCTCCTCCTCCTCCTCCTCCTCCTCCTCTGCCTGCACGCCCGAGACGCACGGCCCGCGGCTCGCTCCTCTCCGCGCGCTCGGCCACCACAGAGGCCCGCGGCGTCGGGCCCCGGGCGCCGGGCACAGAGAGCGGCGCGGGGACCCCAGGCCCCCCTGTGCCTGGCGCCGCAAGGAGCATGGAGCATGGAGATCTACGGTAGTCACGCCGCCGAACACAGCGACAAGCCCCGCTTCGCCCCTAGGGCGAATGGACGGTGGCACGGGGTAGGGGCATGACGCCTAGCGACTCGCTGCCCCGCCGACGGGACCCTGCAAGCCCATTGTTCACCCGCCGCCTGCCGAACCTTGCCAACGGCTTTGGCCGACGGGGGGCTGCACTGGCCAAGTTCACCTGCCAACGGTTTTAAGCCGTTTGCTCAAATAAGAGCAGCAGGGCAAGTATGGGTGCCAGCCGACGGGCACGCGTAAGCGGGGTCTGCCCAGGGCCACTGGCACCACCTGAGAGAACGCCGCCCGGGAGTAGACCCGAAGGCCCCATGGGACTCACGGATCACATGGCCCCGCCACTCCGCGGAAATACGCGATCCAGACTCCGCCTTTGCAGCTGACGCCGCTGCAGATGGGCCAAGGTTCAGACCCATTGCGCGGATGCAGGGGAGCCGAACTCATCCCTGTCCGCCAACGAGGACGACCGCCTTCCTACGCCAGGCCCATTGTACCAAATGCTCATGACAGTGTGCCCCGAGGCAAGTGTGGCGCTGGCACCATGAAAACAGGTGCCAGGCCCCCGCCTGGGGCCTGGCGCCGCGAGGAGGAGGAGGAGGAGGAGGAGGAGGAGGAGGAGGAGGAGGAGGAGGAGGAAGAGATGTCGACGGACAGTTTGTCGGCCCCTCTCGTCTGCCTCTCGGGGCGCTCACCGGGCGGACGGGACGGGATCGTCAGCCCCAAGGGCCTGGTGAGGATCCGGATCCAGAGACGCTGGGGAAATGGGTCCCCAGGGAGGGGTCCACACACCTGGGGGTCCACGTTGCGAACCCAGACGTCCGGCTGCTCCAACTTTTTCGATGCGTGGGACCTGGCGGTCTGGACCACTTCCCCAGGGCCAGCTTCACGCCCCAGGTCGCTTTGTTGACGCTCCCGAGAGGCCCGATGAGGGCCCCCACAGAGGCCGAAAACAGCCCCAAAACCGCCCGTTCCAATTTTTTAGCTGGAGCGTCGGATCTCTGGGTTGCGAACATGACGTCGGTGATCTGGGGATGAAGAGCCCGCCCCCATCCCCATGGACAGGAGAGCCCAGGATCGGATCGACAAGTCGGATCGGCGATCGACATCAATCGGATCGTCGGAAATCGGCAGCTGAGTCGGGAAGAATCGGATCGGCAGAAATCGGCAACCTAGTATGCCTCCAATAATAAATCGGAACTCAAATCGGAATCCCAGATCGAATCGAATCGGAAACCATCGAAATCGAATCGAATCGAATCGAATCGGAGGAATCGAAACGAGCCCCATGGACGGGGCCGAGGTGCAGTCGGGGGGCTCGCGTCCTCCTCCACCCCCCTGGCCAGAAGCACGGCCCTCCTTTCCTGTAAGGCCGCCCCCTGGCTCGCAGAGCCCACCGACCAGCCGAGAGTCGAGACGACGACCACGACGACAACGACGACGACGACGTCGTGAACGCTTACGACGCCGGAGCTGTGCGCTCCCATGAGCTGTTGCGCAGTCTCGCGTGATCACCAGATCGCCAGGTCTGATGAAACATCGTCTCGGTCTCTGAAGCTCAATGACCCTCAGCAATGGCGCCCAGGCATCCAGCGTCTCGATCTGAGGCACGGGCCCCCGAACTTTCCACCACTCCCCCGGGACAGGCTTCTCATCCCCAAAAACATTCTTTGAAGGCCCCGAGGCCCTGTAAGGGCCTCGGGAGGGCGGAAACTATGATAACTCTCTCTGTCTCGATTTGTTCGGAACGCTGGATGTCTCGGTCCCCAGACCTCCGAGGTCATGTTTTTTTCATTGCGTCGACCCCCCGAGAACTCGACTTATTCCCAAAAGCGGTTTTCGTCCCGAGTCGTTTTTGACGGTCCCGAGGCCTGGCATGGGCCCCCGGAGGCCGAAAATGGCGAAAGACCTCTCGTCGTGATTTTTGTCATTGCTCGAAGGGTCTGGGTCTCTGGAGCATGACCCCCAGCGGGGGTGTCCGATACCCCAGTCGTAGCCAGCTCTCGGCCACCCGCGAGACCGCCCCACCCCCGCTGGTGGACGAGCTGAAAACGGGCCCGCGCCTGGCAGCGCGATCGGCAGGTCCGGCTGGGATGCCCGGACAGCGAAGGCGATCAGGGCGGCGAAGAGGTACCTTACAGGGGCCCAGGGGGGCGCAAACAAATCGATACAAATTCCAACATTTCCCGTAGATTCCAATAAAGTGGAGGCCCGACCACAAGAAACCGAACCCTGAGACCCCTGGACGTCCATCGATTTGTGGCGTGGGAGCGTCGCGCCTTCCACAGCAAAACCATCGAAACACAATAAACCCAAGAAACCCTGGAGGCAAGCAGGGTGTTTCTTGGCATGGGCCCCCAATGTATGTCTTGGACTGTCCGCCCCCCATAGAATTCCCATGTTTCCCACAGTTTCATGGGATCCTGCATTTGTTGGTGTGTGTGTGTGTGTCTATGTTTCCCTCCTGGCACCTGCGCTACAAGATCAACGAACGTCGGATCGGGAAACCGAATCGAATTGGAATGCGTGTCGGATCTGGCTGCGTCAGCACGGACCACCAAGAAGCGCCCACGAGATACCCCAGGAGGTTCCGAGAGGCATCCAATAGACCTCTGGCCCTTTTGTTTGCCCTCCTCCTCCTGCTCCTCCTTCCTCCTCCTGTTCCTTCTCTCCCTCCTCCTCCTCCTCCTCCTCCTCCTCCTCCTCGTCCTCCTGCTCCTCCTCCTCCTCCTCCTCCTCCTCCTCCTCCTCCTCCTCCTCCTCCTCCTATTCACCCTCCTTCTCTCCACTCCCTCATCCATCCATCCAGCCTCCTCCTTCTCCTCCTCCCTCCTTCGCACGGTTCGGCCATACCCCTCTTTGCTCCCCACTTCGCTGATCACCTCAACTCGCCTGGACATCATTTCTGGATGGGCTGGTGGGGATACGCGAAGCGAATAGAATATACAATTTCCTAAAGGAATGGGGCGATGTTTGCTTATTCGGGGCTCTCTTAACGGCCTCTTGGGGCGTCTTGGGAGCCGCTTTGGTCGTCTTCAGACCATCGAGGTTCCTCTTGGAGCGCTCTTGTGCTGTCTTGGGCCTATCGTGCGCCTTTCCGATGATCCCTCTGATCGCCTTGAGTCTGCTGGCAAGGCCCGGCAAGGCACCCTGGGAGGCCCGGAAGAGCCAGCGGACCATTTCCGAGGGCGTCCAGGGGGCCGCCGAGACGTCCAAAAAGGCAGCCGGAGCGTCCCTGGAGGGTGGTCCAGTTTAGTTGGGGGGGCGAGGGGGGGTTCTGGGTAATAAGGTACAGGAATAGGAATACGGTCGGGAACTTTGCCAGGCGTGTGGCGAGGGCGGCCCCGGCGACACGCCACACCCCGCGAGCGGATACAGCGTGCCGCTCCGCTCCACGGGGCGGGAGGCTTCGAAAGGATCAGGACGCCTTGGGGGCTGGGACGCGGCCAGCGTGTGGCGCCGAAGCGTGGTGAGCCAGAACGCGCGGCTCGACACCCAGTGCAAACGTCCAGGCCCGTATACGATCCAGCTGGTACCCCAAGGAACGCCGAACAGGAGACGGAGTCTCATGTTTAGTCCCGGCAGCGTCTGGGTGTACGAAGAGCTAGAGGAGCACCCATGGAAGGACCGGAGGAACCCCTTGCGCACCCAAACTGCTCCTTGTTTGAGAAGCATGACTGTACGGATGCAGGGCAACGACTGAGCTCGCTCGCGGCACTGGCATCCTCCTCCTCACCCGCGCACCGCATATGGTTGCGTGTGCCGTCTGTCCGTCCCTTCCTCGGCCTCTCCTCATGAGTGTTGTCCACAACGGTCAGCCATCGAGGGCTACAGTGGAGGGCAGTCCACAAGAAACCTTCCACAAGAAACCCAACCCTGAGACCCCAGGGCATCCATGGAGTTTTGGAGAGGGAGCGTCACGCTCTCCATCGCAAAAACATCGAAACCCAAGAAACCCAGGGCACCCTGGAGGCAAGCAGGATGCTTCTTGGCATGGGTCTTCACTGTAGGTGTTGCGTGTGCCGTCTGTCCGTCCCTTCCTCGGCCTGTCTCCTCATGAGTGCTGTCCACGACGGTCGGCCATCGAGAGGGCTAATGCTCTTGAACGTGCGGCGAGGGCCCCTCCAGAAGGTCCACAGGGCGAAAGGCGGGACTGGTGGCGGTGTCGGTGTCTTGTCCTCCTATGGACCTTTCCGACCCTCCATCCCCCTCCTCCTCCACCTGGCCCTCAGGGGCGACGATGGGAGGGGACTGGCCTGGGGGGGGACACATCGACCTGGCAACTGCGACACACCGCCGATGGATCGGCGACAGGCCTCCGATGGCGAAAACGCGCACGCTCCTGGGCCGGGGAAGGCTGCCCAGGCCCCATCGGCGATGACCGGGCGATCGGGGGCCGATGCAACCCCCCTGAGTCTCCCTCCCGCTGCACGTTGCGCATGAGCCGGGCCCCCCAGACCGATACACACACACACACACGAGAGAGCGCGCTTCACGGGCGCGTGCCCTGGGAAACCTCGGCGGCGCGCCTCGAACCAGGGTGTGGGGGGGGGGGGGTTCGACCACCCCCCCCCCTCCATCCAGGGGGGCGGGGGGTGTCCGGTTCCAACCCCCACCCCCCCTCCCTCCCCAGACCACCGACGCCATGATTTTTTCATGACGCGGCCCCCAGAAGTCCGGACCCCTTCCCCGGGACCGTTTTTTCATCCCGAGTCGTCTTTTGACGGTCCCGAGGCCCGGTAAGGGCCCCCAATGGCCGAAAATGGCGAAAAACTTCTCGTCGTGATTTTTCACGACCCGAGGGGGTCTGGGTCCAGGCGACCACAGAACGCGCGCTCTCACACGTACGGTCTCACCGCCGGCGGGGCGGCGGGGCGCATGCAGCAGCTGCAGCACCGCGTCTCCCAGTGCCGCCTGCGGCGCCCGGCCTGCGACACGTCCTCTCGGGACGGCGGCCGCGCGGCGCACGCGGCGGGCTATTTGGAGGCCCTGCACCGCAGGGCACCGCAGGGCCTCCCATTGGCGGGGCCGCTATCCTTCCGCCATGGCTTCTGCAGCCCTCCGCCGGCGAGGGCGCCCTCGTGCTACTCTTGGTGAGAAGGCGAGAACCCACCCCCACCCCCAGTCCCGACTCCATCCCCGAACCCGCGATTCAAGGAGTCGGGACTGGGGGTGGGGGTGGGTCTTCGGGGTCCAGGAATGGAGAACCCCCCCCCCCACCCCCAGTCCCGACCCCTTGAATCGCCGGCTCGGGGATGGGCGTCGGGACTGGGGGTGGGGGTGGGTTTTCGCCTTCTGGAATGGGTCGGGCTTGTCCCCCTTCAGGCGGATCTGGGGCGAAAAAGAAAACACCCCTCGAACGACGCTCCAACAATTCTCAGAACTGGTAAAACAAGTCGTCCCCGTACTGGTTGTGCCAATTTTGGAATCGTCCTCCTGTAGAGGGACAGGCCCGACTTAAGGCGAGCTCCGAAGGCCCGGCACCGCACGGCCTTCCTTGGCGGGGCCGATCTCCTTACTTCCGCCAAGCCCTCCGCCGGCTTCCGACGGCGGAGGCGCCGCCGTTCTGCTTTTGGGTCGGGGCTGGCTCCCTACGGGCAGACTTTGGGCGAAAAATGAAAAATGCTCAAAACAGACCCCCAACAAGCTCAAACATGGTCAAAGCATCGTCCCCATATGATTCTTGGTTGGACTACTTTTGAACATTCCTCCTGTAGAGGGACGCGCCCGACGTAAGGCCGATCCTTCCTTCCGCCAGCCTCCCGCCGGCGGCCTCCGACGGTGGCGGCGCCCTCGTGCTCCGCTGCCGCCGCCTGCTGCCTGCCTGCCGCCGAGGCGGGGCTGTGCCCACAAACCTCCTTCGGCACTCGCAGAGGAGGCCCCCTCTCTGGAGCCCGCCGCGCATGCTCGACGAGCGCGCTCCACATGCTCGCAGAGCAGCTGCTCGCCGATGGCCTGGATCCCCCGCGGGGGCTCTACGACACACTACGCCGAGGCAGACCTGCGCTTTGCGGACGTCTGCGAGCAGGCACCCTGCGAGCAGCGGAGCGCGCTCGGCGACACGCGCTGGAGCGCGCGGGCCCTCGGCCGAAGCAGAAGCTGCAGAAGTGGTGGAGCGCCTCGCGCTCGCAGGCCCCGCCCGGGGAGTGCCTGCTGCGTCGTGCGCGTCGACGCTGGCGAGCGCCGCGTCACGGTCATGTCTCTGCCCCCGCTGTCTTGCGCTCGACGCCACTACCGACTACCGCCTTCCACACAGCGCTCTTCCCATCGGGCCACGCTTCCCCAACACAGTGCCTGCACTCAAGGTCTCTTACTTCCCAGACCCCCAGCGTCATGATTTTTCCGTTGCATCGACCCCCCGAGGACTCGCCCTGTTCCCCAGGACCGGTTTTCAACCCCGAGTCGTTTTTAAGGGCCCCGAGGCCCGGCAGGGGCCCACGGAGGCCGAAAATGGTGAAAAACCTCCCGTCGCGATTTCTTCATTACTCGAGGGGCTCTTGCTTCCCTGACTCCAGATCCGCCCTACTTTGGGGAAATCGTAAGTAGGGCTTGGAATTTCCGCCTTACTTTTCAAGCCCCGCTGATGCCAATTTCCGTCCTACTTTTCTGCTGCTGTTTCCGCCCTACTTCTGTGGATTTCCGCCCTACTTTATGCTGGGTGCAGAAATTTCCGCCCTACTTTTTCGGCTCCTTATAGGTAGATGTCCGACGCAATTTTAAGTTGGAAAAAAGCCAAAGTGGGGCGGATCTGGAGTCAGGGTTGTCTGAAAGGTAGCTGATCTCCGGTGCCAGCGTGGCCAGCTCGTCGCCGCCCGCCGCCGCCGCCGTCGCCGCCGGCAGCTGGGCCCATGGTGCTGGTCCGGCCAGCCCGTCACCCCTCGTCGCCCCCGGTCGTCGCCGCTGGACTGCTTCGCACTGCAGTCGTTACGTATCGCGTTGCATTGCTTGGCAATCGCAGTGCATTGCGCTTCTTTACGTTGCATTGCAATCGCATTGCAGTCGCATTGCAGTCGCATTGCATTGCATTGCATTGCATTGCTTCGCACTGCAGCCGCATTGCAACCGCATCGCAAACGCATTGCATTACGTTGCAGTGCTTTGCTTTGTATTGCTGTGCACTGCTTTGCAGTACTTTGCAATGCCTTGCATTGCTGTGCATTGCTTGGCATTGCGTTGCATTGTGTTGCATGGCGTTGCATTGTGTTGCGTTGCTTTGCGTTGCAACCGCATCGCTTTGCATTGCTGTGCAGCGCATGGCTTCGCGCCAAATAGGTGGCACCACATGGGTTGCACCATCTATGTTGAATCGCACTGATTGTGCTACACAGACTGCTCAGCAATAAAAATGCGAGAAATCGCTGTTTGGGGCCCACGCTGACCAACATCGACTCTTCGACGTGGACCTCTCGCTGCGGAGATGGCCACATCTCAGGATCCGTGCGTGGCTTCCGCCGTGCCGAACGACGCTCTCTCCCCAAGCACGGGCCATGCTTCTGGATCCGATGTCTTCCCTCGTGTTGCCGCCCACCTCTGCTCTTCTCCTCTGCCTTCCCCTCCCCCTAGTGAGCCTCCTCCTCCTTCATGCTGCTGCTCCTCCTCCTCCAATCTGCGATCGCCCGCCACCCCCCCCTCGCCGATTGGACGGAAAATGTGGCGTCAAATCGTGCGACTGCCATTCGAGGACCAAGGCCATCTATAGAACACCCCGCCCGGCGGAGAGAAGAGGACCCAGGGGCCATGCGAAGGGACGGGCGGGAGGGGCAGGGCGTCGAACGTGGCGCGAGCGCACACTTACAAGGCAGTTGTTTTAATACATGGGATTTTGAAAAATATCGGATGTTTTAATACATGATTAGCTTATGAATAAAATTATGCATGAACTCATCGTTGTTCTTGATACTAAATCCCTGCATTTTTCATACGTGATCCGCACGCGGAGCATATATATATATATATATATATATATATATATATATAACAAACGGCACTGTAGCTCGCCCCCCTCTCCCCCCCCTCGCGCGACTCGCACGACCGAGGCGCGCCCAGCCACTCCACGAGGCGGCCGACGCCCGGCCTCGGCACTGGGAACCAACCGCCCTTGGGACCAGCCCCGGGGGGCGGGGGACGCGGGGGCAGGGCTGGGGGCAGGAGGGCCTCTGCCCTCTCCCCTCTCCCACTTGCCGCTGCCCCCGCGCGTGCCTTCTCGGAAGCCCCGCCGCCTCCCTGTAGAACTGTAGGTCGGGCGTGTTCTCCGACGGGCGGATGTTGGACGAACAAATGAAAAGATTCAGGAGATAACCCAAACACATTCAAATATAATCGAATGTCACCAGAGAAGAACCCAATCAATTGATGGTTTTCGCCGAAGAGATCGACCCAAAACCCGAAATCGGCCCGGAACCAATAACCGGGAACCCGGGAACCCGGACCCGGGAAACCAGCCTGCTGCAAAGATCGGTGGGAAACTTTCGCCAAATCTGTCAACTTCCGCTACAGGGCCCCTCCAGTGCAAGCACTGATTGGGCAACATGATCAGCAAATCGTCGTTATGCTTTTGGTTCGCTATTTCTGAATTTTCCTCCTGTAGAGTTAAGTCGGGCCCGTCTCCCATACAGGGGGATTTTCGGCGATATATATATATATATATATATATACACTTACAACCAAAAAAAAACATCAAAAATCATCAAACAATAGTCCAAAAATAGTCTGGGGACTATTTTGAATTGTTGTTCCACCTTTGAGGTTTTTTTTTAAATTGCTTTTTCAATAAAAAAAATGTTCGTCGAAAATCCCCCTGTAGGGGGACAGGCCCGACTGAACTGTAGAACCCTGGAAGCCCACCCCGCTCCTCGCGCCACCCCCTGGGGGGGGCGCCGCGGCCCGCCCCCCTCCTCGTCCGCAGCGGGGGGGGGGCATGGCACTGCGCTCTCTCCGCCCAGCTTCTCCCCCGCCCTCCTTCCTCCTCCCTCCTCCCTCCTCCCTGCTCCCTCTTCCCTCCCTCCTCCCTCCTCCCTCCTCCTCCCTCCTCCCTCCTCCCTCCTCTCCTCCCTCCTCCTCTTCCTCCCTCCTCTCTCTTCCCTCCCTCCCCTCCTCGTCCTCCTCTTCCTCCTCCTCCTCCTCTCCCTCCCTCCCCCTCCCCTCCTCCCTCCTCCTCCTCCTCCTCCGCCTCCCTCCTCCTCCTCCTCCTCCTCCTCCTCCTCCTCCTCCTCCTCCTCCTCGGGGCGGACGAAGACGAGGGGGACAGATGGGAGGGGTCGGCTCATGGCCCGACCACAAGAAACCCTTCACAAGAAACCCAACCCTGAGACCCAAGGACGTCCATTGATTTTTGGTGTGGGAGCGTCACGCCTTCCGTCGCAAAACCATCGAGACCCAGGGTACCCTGGAGACGAGCAGGGTGTTTCTCGGCATGGGTCTCTCCACTGTGTAGACGCTCGGGGCGGACCAAGGTGAGGGGGAAAGATGGGGAAAGATGGGCTGGGTCGGCTCACGGGGGAGAAACCCCAGGCCGGACTCGGCGATACATCGCAGTTAGATCGGCGACATGCCCCCGAGAATTCACGAAAGCGCACGTTCCCTCCCGGGCGGGGTGTGGTCTCGCGCCCCGATCTGCGATCCATGGGCGATTGAGGATCGATGCATCCCCCCCTGAACCCATCCCGCTCTGACTGACTTTGCCCCCGAATAGATAGGGTGGTAAGGAGTAAGGCTTAGCGAAGCACCTCGCGTAATCATCCAGCCGGTTTTCCAGGCGCCTCCCAGCGTCAGAGGCGCCCGTGCATGGGGGAAAGCGCCCGCAGGCGGGGCCAAAGCCAGCCTCACGCATCAGTTGTCGTGACCCCCCTCCTCCCAATCTCACCGGCTACACGCAAGAGTGACCCGAGGGCAAGAGTGACCTTTGGATACTTTTGGTGCTTGGCTTAAGGTTGAGTCTGTCGCGGGCGGCAGGTCTGGAGGTGGACCTGGACGCCACGACGGATGACCATGAGCCGTGAGCGCTTGAGCCGTGAGTCAACTCCATCTGAGTGAAAGGATTTGGCCGTCAACTCCATCTTCGGGAAAGGATTTGGGCGTTATAGGGGAGGCGCTGGGGGGACAACCCCAGATGCGCAGGCCGCTGTCCATCGCCCTCAGACGTCGGAGCACCCAACTGACCCCGCACCCAGAGGTCACTCCAGCGAGAGGTCACACTTACGACTTACGTTTAGCTCCGGCGTGTCCCCTGGGCGAAAAATGAAAAATTCACCAAACATGCACCAAAATGGTAAAACATACGAAAAAATCCTTCCAAAACTATTTTTTGACTATTTTTGAATATTCCTCCTGTAGAGGGATAGACCCGACTTAACGCAATTGACCCCGCACCCAGTTGTCACTCCAGCGAGAGGTCACACTTACGACTTACGTTGAGCTCGGGCGTGCCCCCTGGGCGAAAAATTAAAAATACCCCCTCCCCCCAAAAAATACACCCAAAATTGTCAAACATATTCAAGAGTCGTCCCAAAACTATGTTTTGACAACTTCTGAATATTCCTACTGTAGAAGGACAAGCCCGATTTAACCCAATGGACCCCGCACCCAGAGGTCACTCCAGCAAGAGGTCACACTCACGACTTACGTTGAGCTCGGGCGTGTCCCCTGGGCGGAAAATTAAAAATACCCACGGACAAAATACCCCAAAATGATGAAACATACTCAAGCATCGTCTCAAAACTATTTTTTGACTACTTTTGAATATTCCTCCTGTAGAGGGACAGGCCCGGCTCAACCCAATGGACCCCGCACCCAGAGGTCACTCCAACGCGAGGTCGCACTTACGACTTGCGTGCCTTCGACCTCCGCGTGCCGCCCGACCCGCTCCCTGGCACGGCCTCCCCTCCCGCCGCCACACCTGGCCCGCCAAGGCTTGGCGCCTCACCCCCTCTCCTCCGCCGCCCTCGCCGCCCTCGCGACTCTGCCGCCGTGCCGTGTTCGATGGGCCTGTTTTCCACCACCACCACCAGAAGATGGAGGGGGGACGGAGGTGGAGGAGGAGGATGAGGAGGAGGAGGAGGAAGAGGAGGAGGAGGAGGAGGAGGAAGATTTCTCCCCCTCCTACTTCTGGTGGTGGTGGTGGTGGAAAACAGGCTCATCAGTGTTCACGCCTCCCTGCCCCGGGAGCCCCGACGCGGAAGCGCGACGGCGTAATTAAGCCGAGAAGCAGCGTGGCCAGGACCTCTCGATCGACTCCCTCGAAAGGGGGTCCCGGACCCCAGGTATCCGCTCGCTGCCCTGCGCGCCGGGCACAAAGAGCGTTCGCTGGACGGATCGTATGCTGCCCGATTTCCCGGAAGGCATCCTTGCCATCACCCAGACGTCCATGTCCCAGACATTGTCTGACTTGGCCAGAAATTCTGGCGCAGGCCTTAGGTCTGGCATTTCCCCCAACAGGCGGGTTTTAGACGAAAAAACAAAATCCAAAAATAGTCCAGAAATGCTCAAACATGAAAACATCGTCCACGACTATTTTTTTACTATCTCTGAATATCCCTCCTGTAGAGGGACGCGCCCGACTTAACGCTGGCCTCACCGAGAAAACTGTGCACGTATCCGAGCGAGGCTGAGCATGTGCATGATATACTGCATGATATAAGCCTGGGTGGGGCAGCTGGAAAAGTGAGCGTTTTTTTATTCGGCATTTCGACATTGGGCGGCAAGGGAAGGGGGGGAGGGGGGGGGGTCTGGCTCCAGACCTCTGCTTAGTGCGACTGTTTGGGACCGTACGTCCTCTGGGGGAGGCCCCACCTGCTCGAAACAGGCGCCAAAAAACAGCCAAGATCCACTCCAGGGGGGGGGAGTGGGGGGGTGCGAGGGCCCGCGCCGATCAGCAAAACAAGGAATAACAAACGATCACAAGTCACAAGACCAAACAATACTGATACCGCTACTCCCCAGACCTCTCCCGGGACACGTTCTGACCAGAATCTCGAGGCGAGTCCGGCGGTGGCGACGAGTGCCTCCCAGGAGGCTCAGAGAAGCGGAAAACGAGGGAGGCATGGGCAGCGGT
The DNA here is from genome assembly GCA_963575745.1 of Prorocentrum cordatum. NCBI lineage: Eukaryota > Dinophyceae > Prorocentrales > Prorocentraceae > Prorocentrum > Prorocentrum cordatum. The sequence continues at coordinate 691,633 of CAUYUJ010019493.1, forward strand.
GTGTCAGTACCTGTTCCTTCTCTGAGCAGTTTTGGTAGGTGGATCTCTCATACTCTCCGCCGCCTCTGGCGGTGTGCGTTGCGAGCAGGAACGCAGCAAAGCCACAGGAAAGCGCGGCATGGACAGAGCAGTTCCGCACGCGTGACAAATGTTAACGAGCAGGAACACAGCATAATCCCAGGAGGACTGGGCCCCTCCCAGGTGCACCACCTGCTCTCTGCTGGCTCCGTGCGCCAGGGCGGCTTCCGAATCTCTCGCCGCCCTCCTCGTCCTCCTCCACCTCGTATTGGGCCCTCGTCCTTATTCCTCGTCCCCCTCGTCCTCGTCCTCGTCCTCGGCTCGGCCCAACCTCGTCCTCGTCCACCTCGTCTTGGGCCCTCGGGCCGCCCGGCTCCGTTCTCCCTTCTCCTCAACCCTCCACATCCATTATCTTCTCCTCCTCCTCCTCCCTCCTGCTGCGTCCCTTCCTCACTGCTCTCCTCCACTTCTATCATCAACTACATCATCCTCCTCCTCCTCCTCCTCCTCCTCCTCCTCCTCCTCCTCCTCCTCATCATCATCATCATCATCATCATCATCATCAGCATCAGCATCAGCATCAGCATCATCATCATCATCATCATCATCATCATCATCATCATCATCATCATCATCATCATCATCATCATCATCATCATCCACTTCCGTCCTCCAATTCCTCCTCCTACCCTTCCTCCCCCTCCTCATTCCCCCCCAGCCGCTGTCCAAATTCTCCCACAGCTGCAGGCTTGGATCTTGGGCGGGCTCCACTAGAACCTGATCCAGCGGCCGCTTGGGTGCTCGAGGGGACGGCAAAGACGTGGACAACGAGGATGAGGCCAGCAAGGACAAGCTTCACACTGGAGAGACCAGGGTCGCGCACCGCGCCCCACGATGCACGACGCGCGATTCTCGTCGCGCCCCCTGGTCGCCTCCTGCCAGAACAGGGCAGCCGCTCCGGCCCAGACCGCGACGCGCGAGAAGCGCGAATACCTCCGCGCCCGAAAGACGAGACGAGCGGCAGGAGGAGCAGCACGAGAGAGCACTGCTGCGCCGCTGACAGGGCCGCGCACGCGCACGCGGCGCTCGCACGCGGCGCCGCGCGCGGCCCCGTGTGCCGTGCCGAGGGGCGGCGGCGGCGGCGGCACGCGGAAGGCCGGCGCGCCAGGGAGGTGCCCCTCCCCCGACTCCGGATCCGCCCTACTTTGGCTTTTCTTCTAACTTACAATTGCGTCGGAAATCCACCTATAAGAGGCCGAATAAGTAGGGCGGAAATTGCTGCACCCAACATAAAAAAGGGCGGAAATCCACAGAAACAGCTACAGAAAAGTAGGGCGGAAATTGGCATCAGCGGGGCTTGAAAAGTAAGGCGGAAATTCCAAGCCCTACTTACGAATTTCCCCAAAGTAGGGCGGATCCGGAGTCAGGGTCCCCCTCGCCATCGCTCGGACGTCCACTCCCTTGTGTTTTTGTTCTCGCCACATGATCAAGGATGCTCTTCGATGGTCCTCGCCGGAGGAAAGATGCACACGTCCGAGCGATGCGAAGCCCCAGAATCCTGCCGGCATCTGCTGGTCGCGACCAAGATCGGCCGCTACCGATTCCGCTTCAAGAGTTGGGTCGGGCATGTCCTCCTACAGGCGGATCTTGGCCGAAGAGGAAACAATAGCCAACAAACATACGCCAACATAGTTAAGAATTGTGAAACATCGTCCCCTGACTATTTTTTGACTATCTTTGAATATTCCTCCTGTAGAGGGACAGGCACAACTTAACTTTCGAGCCTGGCATCGGTCGCGGTCGATCTGCTTCAACATCGGTCGGTCGACCAGTCGCGAGCGCATTCGGAAGCGGTCGCGATCGGTCGCGGCCGACCCAGAGACTCGGTGGCGGCCAGGAGGGGGGTGTCCAAGAGGGGGGGGGGTGCAAATCATGGCCGGCGGCACGTGCTCGGCCCGAGGGGGGGCCAGGGACGCAATGAAACAAGAAGAGGCGCCATGAAAACTGGGGGAGTATCATGGCCCACGCCATGATATCCCCCCCCCTGGTCATCACTTTTCCCCCCCCCTTGCCGCCCCCGAGAGACATGCGGCTGCTCCAATTTGTCCGATGCGCGGGCTCCGGAGATCTGGACCGCTTCCCTACGGGGCCGGCGCCTCCTTCCGGGCCGCTGCCTGCACCTCCCGAGGCCCTGGCGCGAAGGCCCCCCGGAGGCCGAAGACGGCCAAACGCCCGCCGCTCCAACGCTTGCTCGGAGCGTCGGATCTCTGGGCACCTCGGAGCGCCGACCGGCCGCTGCCGACCGCGGCCGAAGAACCGCCGGCAGGTATAGCCAAGGATCCCTGGCGTGTGCGATGGACGGCGCGCGTTGCACTCAGGTCGGGCGTGTCCACCTGCAGGCGGGTCTTGGACGAAAAATCAAAAAATAGTCAAACAAATACGCCCACATGGTCAAAATAGTCAAAAAATCGTGCCAAAACTAATTATTCTGAGACTATGTTTGAATATTCCTCCTGTAGTAGGGCGTGCCCGATTTAACGTTGCACGGGGCCGGCTCTCTTGAGGGAGGCTCCTGCGAGAGTCGTCCAGCGCGGGCGGGGGGTCCTTCGCCGAAGGCCCGTGGCCCCGTGGAGACACTCAGAACCAACTCAGCACGAAGAACCGAAAGGCACCCCTCCTCCTCCTCCTCCTCCTCCTCCTCCTCCTCCTCCTCCTCCTCCTCCTCCTCCTCCTCCATTCCTTCTCCTTTTGATTCATGTCTCCCTGCCGCACCCCAGCCAGTTTTTAGGGCGGGCTGGGCGTTTCGCGTGAGACTTCCTCACCATTTATGACCCTGAGGCTTTAAAATTGGCAACAGCTTCACAGATGGAGGGCGGGCCGTTTTCAAAGTGTGGCCCTCGCCTTAGCGCCGCGCACATTCGTTATTTAAAGGTTGCAAGAGCTTCACGGATTGAGGGCAGTTCCTTTTCAAAATGTGGCTCTCGCCTTAGCGCCGCGCACATTCATTTTCAACAGTCGCAAGAGTTTCGCGTTTTGAGTGCGGTTCCTTTTCAAAATGTGGTTGTCGCTTCAGCGCCGTGCACATGCGTTTTCAAACTTTACAAGAGTTTCACGGGTTGAGGGCGGGTGGTTTCCAAAATGTGGCTCTCGCTGAGAGCCGCGCACATCCGTTTCCAAAATTCGCAAAAGTTTCATTGGTTGAGGACGGGCCGTTTTCAAAATGTGCTCTCGCATGGTATAGTTGCATCACAGGCAAAAGTGTCGTGGGTATCCTTCAAACGGACACTCTCTGACTAGACATTGACGGGGGGGTCGATGAGTTGTTTGGGTGATTTGGGGGGGGGGGGGGGGGGCGGCGCATGACATTCAGAGCGCGTGTTTGGCGCGCGTTGGATGGCCGCGCATCAGTCAAAACCTTTTTCGGCGCAGGCAAAAAAAATGGATTTGAACCGCCGCCCCTTTGGGGGACTTCGGTGGATCTCCCTATGGGGACGCGAAGCGCGCGAAGCGTGCCGACAGGCCCAAACACATAAACAAATAATTAGGAGGAGGTGGAGGAGGAGGGGGAGGAGGAGGAGGAGGAGGAGGAGGAGGAGGAGGAGGGAGGAGGGAGGAGGAGGGAGGAGGGAGGAGGGAGGAGGGAGGAGGGAGGAGGAGGGTGAGGAGGAGGAGGAGGAGGAGGAGGAGGAGGAGGAGGAGGAGGAGAGGAGGAGGAGGGGGAGCATCGTCCTCGTCCTTTTCCTCTTCATCCATCCACCTCCTTTTTCTTTTCCTCCTCCTCCTCCTCCTCCTCTCTTCCCCCTCCTCCTCCTCTTCCTCCTTCTCCTCCTCCTCCTCCTCCTCGGCCTCCTCCTCCTCCTCCTCCTCTTTTTTTGGCAGCAACGCCCATGCCTCCTGCAGTGACCGACGCACCTGCCCGAGGCTCAAACAGGCACCGAGGAACCAAGCTCCTAAAGTAAAGCGACAAAGTCGTCAATGTCAACCGTCACCTGAGCCTTGTCAGGATGCAAGCCCTTCTTGAGCTTGCGCAAGTTGCGCATTGACGTGACTGTGGGCTGGCCACACTCTTTGCCGAGCTTTATAATTTGCGAGCCACTACTGTAAAACTTGCATGACAAGCAAACAAACAAATTCGAGCGATCTGAGCAGGGGAAGGCAACGACCTTATGCCCCAACCTCAGCAGCACGCCTTGGTCCAACCTGGAGTGTCCTGGACAGTCCCCAGGAGGAGGGCAAACTCGGCACTGCCAGAAGGACCCAACCCGCGCCCACGAGTGCCCAACATCAAGAGGAGGGTGACGAGGAGCGGGAGGGGGCCTGGACCTGGCGGCGCCTCGAAACTCAAGACGCGGCCACAATTTTGTGCACAATGGCAGCAGAACAGACCCAGCTTTTAAGACCAGCCGCGCTATCTTGATCTTCCTATCGAGCTCATCAGCCTCAACAGGAGTCAAGGAGGGGTGCAATCGTGCCGCCTCTTTGGCAGCCTGGTCAGCAAAGTGGTTGCCTAGTCTTCTGAAACGTTCACTGGCCGAAATGCCGCTTTCATCGACATCCTTGTGGGCCGAAACTTTGTGGAGGGCGCACAGGTTCCTTCCAAATTGGTGCTTGCCTTGCAGCACAAGACCTGTGTACTGCCTCTTGCCACAGAGCGCATCAGCACCGAGCGCCACGTGGTCCACAACATTTTGACAGTCACTGTAGCACACGGACTGGGCATCGGCATAGGCTCCACAGAACGCGAACGCAGCATACTCGGCGGCCTGGGGAGTCTGAGGCCAAGGGGCCCACACAGGCCCCTTCAGGAAACCTAGGAGCTCGCCATCTTTCCCCACCATGGTCACAGCCCAGCCCGCACGCGACAGTTCTTTCACCACATGCCTGTGGCAAGAGCCGTCCATAAACAAATATCTCCACATGCTATCCCCAGGAGCCACCCTGTCAGCACCACACGCAGGAGGAGGAGGAGGGAGGTCCTCGACATGCCACACAAGAGAGACACCACCATCACACAGAGGTCTTGGGGCAACATCTCTTGGGTGACGGAACGCCCCATACATAAAGAGCTCTTCCTCATAATCAGGGTCCGACGTATCACAGGCAGCTTCCACTAGCCAAGCGGGTAGCACTTCCTTGCGCAGCTCGTCGCACGCCGAGCAGCAAAAAAGCCGATGGTGCAAGGTGTCCTTCGCGACACCACATAACGGGCAGAGACTCGACACCTCGAAATAGCCAGCCGCCTCAGCATCGGCTCCTGTCCAGAACGCACGACAAGCTTGAGCTCTCATGGCACCCTTGGCCTTGGCGGGGATCTTGGACGACGAGAGCTGCTGCTTGACCACATCCCAACACAGCCTGTACCCCACCCCGTACTTATCTCCAGAATCCCGCTCCAGGTTTCTGAGCACCGCGTCACGACACAAGACCTTGACTAAGCGGGGGGGGAAAGCGTCAGCGAAATGTCCCTTCCAAAGTCGTCCCTGAGGGTGGTAAAATCGGGCATATCCCACCCCAGACGGTAGATACACATGCGGAGGGCCGAGAGCGGCCCACGAACTTTAGACCACGAGTGGATGTCGTGGCTGAAGGTCTGCATCCAGCCCTCACGCAGATCCGCCCAAGACAAACACCACGGGAACGCACGAGTGTGGCACAACCAGATTTTTTTCGACCATCTGAGAATCGGCGCCACACTCGCTCGCCAGCACGGGTCTCCCTCAAGCAGGCTGAGCACGGCAAGGGAGCGCCCTTGCGAGCGTGGCTTAACACAAGACATAGCAGCACGACGCAAGGTCAGGAGCTCGGCATCGGACACCCCGAATATGTCGGACCCGTAGGTCCCACCAGCCAGAGGCCCCGCAGCAAAAACCTTCAAGCTGCGCCTCCCGAGGACGTCCCCAATATGTTTGAGCCTCCTGGTCTTGCGAAGCGCAGTCGCAAGACGAGCTTTAAACTTGGCCGCCCGGCCACGGCCAGGAGCCCTCAGGGATCGGTCCGCCGTGTAGTCAACCCCCAAGCTCGTAACTCTTCCTACACCCACTCCTTGGCCAGCCAGGTGCCCAGGTTTCTGGAGGAGCGGAGAGGCGACTTCATTGTTGCTAGCAACCATCCCCACTTTGTCCATGGCGAGAAGGCACTGCAGCTCATCAGTGATGCACTTGTGGAGCGCTCGGGCTCCGCCCACCAGCGCACGAACAACCTGCCTGGCGCTGCCCGTGCAGCTGAGACCCAGGTCATCAACATACGCGTCGAAGTCCAAGCCTGGCGACCGAGGGAGCGAGTCGAAGCTGGCCAAAGCGAAAACCCTGATCAAGCTAGTGGCGAACGAGCAGCCCGCCACGATGCCCCTGATGACGAAATAAGGCCCTTCGACATAGCCTCCAGGGGCCATGTATATAGCGGTAGCATACGCGCGAATGGCCAGCCTAGCGATACCGAGAGGAAACCCGTGTTGTCGGCACCTGGCATAGAGCAAACGAAGGTCGATATGCTCATAATACTTCCGAACGTCTCAGAAAATTGAGGCCGACACTTCGCCACGGCTGAGTCCCGCCTCGGCCTTAAAGGCTTGCCGCCACACCACGTCAGAGGCGCCCCTGTTGGCACCCGCCGCCCAGAAGTCCCGAGGGTTGTTGCCTTCCCAGCGTTGCGCAAACGACCGACGGGCCCGCCCCCAGAGGCGGTGCCAACTGGGGAACACCCCGATAAGCCGAAAGCCCCCAGCGGGCTTGCCCAAAAGGGCAATGAGAACCCAGGAAATCTGGTGCGGCAGGGAGCCCGTGGCCTCCATGACACAAAACCAGAGGGCGAGGCAGTGAAGGGCCTGATCACAGAGCAGCGAGAAATGACGGCAATGAAAACCATCAACACTCACAGCACTGGACAGCCGATACTTCTTAGAAAAGGCACGCAGCTCAGAAGGCTGAAGGACAGGCAGGGGTTCGAGAAACGAGTCATCAATGCCCTTCCCGTCCCCATCCCCCCAAATAGACGCAAACTTATCAGCCTCGGTCTCCAAGAGGGCCATGGGGTCCGCAACCATGATGCCCCCAGCCGTGAGCGTGGTCGTGGGGGTCCAAGGCTCGGGGTCACGAATGGCACGCTGAGCATTACGACTGTCCTTTTCCAACCCTTCTCGAACCCATTCCTGCCAAGACGCCTTAGACCTGGCAGCAGCCGCGACCTTAGCATTCGAACGGGCCTGATCGACCGAGTCGAGCAGGACTTCAAGATCCGCGCGCAGGGAGCCAACAACATCACTGGGCTCTCCGCCTTCAGGATCGCAGAGACCATCATCATCGCCCGACTGACCTGGCAACGCACGCGAGTGCAATCCCCCTGGGCCACCTTGGCTAGGAGGTTGTCCAGACCTAAAATCGAAGCCGCGCTGGGAAGAAACGTGGGGACGAGAGAGATCCAGGCAGCGGGCAACTAAGCCAACACTAGCCTGAAAGAACTGGTGCCAGTCGGAGTCGGCCTGCACAGCGACCTCGACGGGCACTGAAACGATGTCGAGAGCCCCCATGCGCACGAAGCTGAGCAGCCAGCCACGTGATGGACCTAAGGCTGGGGTCCTTGACTTTGCCCGCAGGTTTAATAACCGATTTCCACACAAGCTTGGGGCGTTTACCTCTCATGCCGAGGGCGGGAAGCTCAACCCCCAAGACTTTGGCCAAGTCAGACTCGGCCACATTGGCCCACAAACGATACCCCGGCGTAAGAAGGCCCCTGGCTTTCTGCAGATCCCCCGACAGAGCAGCCCTGTGAGCGGCTTCGGCCTTGGCGGTAGCCTCGGACCAATCCCCAGGGCACGGCTGAGGCCCCACAGGCGCCGACGGAGGCAAGTCGGGGGGGCGGCGGAACGCGAGAGCTTTCAGAGAGCCGAGGGACGGGTGAAATTTAATGGCCACAGGCTTATGCGGGGAAATATCCGACTCAATGACCACTCTGACTTCCTGCAAGCACCGCCCCAAGGCTTCAGAGAGAACGAAAAAAACAAAGGTGTCAGGAACCCCCCCATCCAGAGGGGAAGTGGGTGTGCCCATCAGCAGACACAATGACCCCTTTCAGAAGCTCCGCAAAGTTGGTTTCAAACAAGACCTCAGGAGAGAAATTGCAATCACCAGCGACGACAAAATCACAACCCTGGGCTTCAAGAAAGATACCGACAGCCCGAAGGATTTCCACGTTGGCTTCCGACAGTCCTTGAGAGTGGACCAGGTAGACCGACACGATGGCGAACGGAGCACATCCAGGAACGTGAATCAGAGCAGCGACTGCTCGCCCTTCAGCAAGAACCACTTCAGAAGCTTCGTAGCATCCAAGTCCGTCACGAGCCGCCACAACAACTCCCGAAGAAACACCGCCACCTTCACCGAGCACACCAGGCGCCCAAACAGTCTTGAACCCAGCCTTCTTGCAGATTTCCGACTTCTGGTCGGTGACCGAGGCTCTGAGGCGATGCTCTTGGCCAATGACAACGTGGGCCGACGTAGACTCCAGAAACTTGTAGAACGCGCCCCAAGAGTTCCCGTTGACAGTGGCAATCTCCAGCTGGAAATCCGAGGACCCAGAGGGAACAGGAAGAGGAACGGGCCTCGGGGGCTCCAAGGGCTTGGATCCTGAGGCACCTTGGACGTCGGCAGGGACCAATGGCGCAACCCAAGAATTGGCCTCGGGAGTGGCGGCTCGAAAGACAGACTGGAACCTCTTAAAAAGCCCGATGCCAGAGACTCTGGATGTCGAACCTACGGCCGAGGCTCGAGAGGCACAAAAATCAAAAACATACCGAATTCTAGCAGCACGGGATTCGCAATTGCTAGAGAGTTCCCCCCCCTCAAGACGAGGGGGAGGCGCCGCCTGACTCACTGGCATGAAGAGCCGCATCTGCGCGCGCACGAATATCTGCTGGCGGCGCCTCGACTGGCACCTGCTGGCTGCACCCAGCCGCCGGGGGTGGTTCGCCCTCTCCACCAGGAGCAGAAGCTGCAGTGGCCTCAGCACCGCCGACTCCCCCTCCAGCTTCATGAAGCCCATCTCCACGCTTGCGACGCTTGCCAGCAACGCGAACCTTATGCGCCTGATGTGCTGCCTGGGCGGACTTGGCCTGGTCAACTGCCTGCTGGGGCAGTGTCTTGGCCATGTCCGCAATGCCCTGAGACAAGAGCGCCGTGCGCTTCTGCATCTCCTCGCGGTCTTCAGCCGACAACTCGAGCTCGTCATCGTCGCCGAAGTCCCCGAGAATGTCGCAGCTGATGATGGAGCCGATGTCCACAGAGCCTGACAGCAAATCCTCGAGCTTGAGCTTGGCCGTCTCGACGTTGGGCACGACCTTCGAATCTGCAGCCAGCTTCTGGACCGCCTCTTTGTAAACCCTGTCAGCTTCCTGCAACTCGCCGCGCACACGCTTGACCTTCTCGTTCTGCTCCTGAACTTCGGACTGCAGACGGAGGAGCCTCGCAAGGTCGCCCTCCAGCTGCTTCTCGAGACGCCGAACGAGCGTGCGATGCTGCTGCTTTGCACGCTCCTCGGTAGCCGCCAGCGACTTCGCGAAGGAAGAATACTTGGTGGCACTTGCCTTGTCGCCAGCCTTCTCACACAGACGAGCCAACTCCGACGCCTCATCCTTGGACAGGTTGGGCACTGCTCCCACTGGCAAAGGCGACAGCTGGCCAGCTCCAGCCTCAACGGGACCAGGCTGAGGCGCGCCGCCTGCCCATGAATCAGCCCAGCCGCCGTGTCCTCTGCCCTTGCCGCCGCCGCCCTTGCCCCCCTTGCCGCCAATGCCGCCGCCTGTGAAGCCCCCACCTTTGCCCCCCATGAGCGGGCCGAGGTGGAAGAACGAGCCCGGGGGCAACGCAGGGCGTGCCCATGACCCTTGAGCAACAGGTGGATGACCAACAGCGAGGCGAGGCAATAGAGCACTGCAGTGGTAGCAATGAGTGACATCTGGAGCATTCTTCTTGCAACCACAGCCTGGGCACGCAACGCAACGGCCTTGCCTCTTCTTCCCCTTCCGACCTCCTTGGACAACTGTCCACTCATCTGGACGCACCCACGGCGCATGCGAGAAAGCAGCGGGCGCTGGAACCATCGAAGGACGATGTTGGGAGGAGAAACGAAGTTCCGTACACAAGACGTAATAGTGAATATGAACCTGGCGGGCGAACGCCAGGGAAAGCAGTCGGGGGCCGCGAATCCCCCCCCGCCACGAACTCAAAGTCCCTTGAGCAATGCCTCCGGACTTGAGCCAAAATGGCTACGGAGCCCTCCTCCTCCTCCTCCTCGTCTTCCTCCTCCTCCTCCTCCTCCGCCTCCTCCTCCTCCTCCTCCACCTCCTCCTCCTCCTCTTCCTCCTCCTCCTCCTCTTCCTCCTCCTCCGCCTCCTCCTCCTCCTCCTCCTCCCCCCACGGCCCCTCCTCCCCCCGCCACTCCCCCCGCCCTCCCCCCATCGCGGTCGCCCTCGGGATCGGCGCCCTTCTTTTGATGGTCTACCATGTATCCAACGTAGGGCGGCCCAGATCGCCCGAAGATGCCTGAATATAAAACTGCCGCCAGACTGGCGACAAGCCCCTCGCCAGTGCCACTCGCACCAAGTTCTCCTCCGCGACATCACACGAGGGCAAAATCGTATGCGTCGAGGTCGTCACGGACCTCTTGGCCAACTCGACCGAGCCCCTGTCCGTGATCTCGCGATATATAGCCTGCCGCCGCGCGCCCCCACGCAAGTGTCCTGCAACATTGGGCACTTGTACGAGGCATTGACCACCGCGCCGTCCAAGAGGGTCTCGAAGCTCACGACAGTGGTCCACTCGACGCGGTGCGTCGCCATCGGTGCCTTGCCCCTGCGCTCCTCCTCCCGGAGCTCCTTCTTGCGGCGCTTGATGTCGCTCAAGGGCGGGTCATATGGGCCCGGCTGCGGCTGCTCCTTCTCTTTCGGCAGTGGCTTTATCAGCCAGGCTGCGCAGAAGTCGCCCCTCTCGTAGCTCATGAAAGCGGACCCGTGCAAGTACAAACGAGGCATCGATGCGTCCGCGGGCTTCAACAGCAAGCACGCAGATGTCGGAAGAGAGGCTGCCGCGAGCTCGTCCGCCGCCCGGCCCAGAATCACGAAAGGAACAGCGTCAGCGCCAGGGTCCCTCTTCAGGTCGTAGATCTTATTGGGGTTGCCCTTCTTGCCAACCGTCTCCTTAACAACAACCCTGAAGTTGCCGACAGCCTGCTCAGCGACGCTTGAACTGCACGCCGCGCGCAAGAAGTGCGCGTTGACCGCGCTGATCAGGTGCTTTCCCTCGCGCGACGCCATCGGCCTCAAGTCGGCGCGCGAAGTGGGCATCTTCTCACCATCCCTGCAAGCCAACCACAATGCCGCCGTAGTCATCTCCAAATCAACTGGCGCATCGGCCACCAGGGCTCCCTTGCCAGGTCCCGCGTGCACGCCGATGTCCTTGCCAGTCGCGGACGTCGCGGCCGCTGCGGCCCCGCACTTCGCCAAGAAAGCTTGCAGCGCTGCGCCCAGCGGGTTTGAAAGGACGCGGCTGGCCTCAACGACTGCTGGGCGCCGTCGGTCGTGCTCCGCTGAGGGGGGGGGCCATTGCGCCCAGGGCCCACCGTCGCCTTCCCTCGCCCCCCCCGTTCCTTCCTCGTCGCCCCACAGACCGCAGGAAGGGAGGCAAGAAACAGCGGGGCGACAAATGGAAGACGTGGGTCATGGGGTGCAATCGGCGCCCCGCAGGAGCCCAGTCCTTCATGCAATCTGCGGCGACTTGCGCCTTGAGCTGCGGGAAGATGCGCGAGTTCTCAAGGATCTTGATGGACTGCTGCAAGAACGGCCCGATGATTGCCAACAGGTCGGCGGTCTTGTTGAACTTCACGAGGCTCACGCGGAAGACGTTCTTCTCCTCGTCGTACTTCTTGCCGTTGTGCTCCAAGCAGCGCGCGCGCATACCCATAGCCAAGTTGCTGTGCTTCATGAAGAAGTCGGAGAATGTCTTCGCAAACGTGTCGAACGCGCCAAAGAGAGACTGCAGCTCTCCGGTCAGCGCCCACGTTTCGTCGCCGTCGGCGCCGTGCCTGGCCGCGCTCTCCTTGGCCTTGACGTAGAAGCCCCCCATTGCCTGCTGGAATCAAGGGCAGAAGCCAGGGCGTCGGGGTCGCGACGGGCCCCATCCTGCCTCAAGTAGGTCTGCCGCCCCAAACCCTTGATTACATGGGTCAACATCCGCACGCGAATCACGGAGAGGAGCCCGTGCGTCGGACGGTTCAACATGGCAGATCTGGCGACCTCGGGGCCCAGTAACTCTTCGCGTCCTCCACCGATAATCTTCTCGTAGACACGGAGGACGTGGGGCCGAATATCAGGCGCTGATTGGTTGAGGTTCATTGCAGCTGCTGTGATAACCGTTCCCACGCCATCTGCCGCGTCTCTGAGGATGCCCTTGCACTCGGATAGCTGGGCGAATCATGACATCATGGTTGGGCTCATCGCCGTGGCGGCCGCTTGCTGGGCCTCGAGCGCGCGCCAGGGCTTCTGCGCGTCGAGGTGCGGGACGGCGCTGGCGAGCAGATCCTTGCACGGGCCGAGGAGGTCGTTGAGCATGACCCTGGCGACAGCGCGGCGCTCGCCCATGTCGCTGCCAACTGGGGCGTCGATCGCGTCAAGCACATCGGTAACCGAAAGGCCCTTGAAGTCGTCGTCCGAAGGGCGGGCCGCCAATTGTGCAATTCTATGAAATTCCGCCTTCATGGCAAGGCGCAGCTCCGACAGCGAGGCGACCTTTTTCACCTCCCCATGCGTGCTGAGCTCGACTGACCTCTCCATGATACCAACCAGTGCCAACTGCCTGAACGCTTGGATTACTCTGTATTGGATCGGGTCCATCTCGAGCATGCCTTCAAATATTCCTGACAAATAAAAATACGTCAAAGGCGTGCTATCCTCGATGGCTTCGCTAACGTCTTCCTTGCCAATAGCGGGCAGGGCTCGCCCACGGCCATCCCCAGTCTTTTTGTTTGCAGTCTTCCCCGTCTTCCCCGGATTCGCCTTCCCTTTTGCGTTGGCGCCCGCGGCCTTGAATCAGGTCTTCTGAATCGCGCTCGCCTCGTCGTTCTCGGCAGGGGGCGTTGCCTTCTTGCCCCCGCGCATTCTCTTAGCTGCCCCGTCGTCTTCCAGCGGTGCAGCGAGCATGTCGACTCTGTCTTTGCGTTCCTGGCGGCCTGCCTTCAACGCCCCGGCGCCCTTCATCTTCGCTACCAAGCGCGCCAGACCTACATCCGTGAAATTATTGATGGCAGGGTTCGGTAGACCTCTTGGACAAATGGATCAAACCCCAGCTCGCACAACAAGCGGCATACACATCATGACAACGTCGGTAAACCACTCTGGGATGCTAGACTTGAGCACCTTCCAAGCCGGGTAAAAGTTATGGGAGTGGGCCGAGTGGTTCTTCATCTCAGGCCGCATGATTTCTGCCTTCTCATGGGTTGCGCCCTTAAGTGCTGCCGCGCGGTCAACGTGTCCTCGCTGCCGAATGGGCGCGCACTCGTAGCCTCAGTCTGCTTGTATATGATATAGCTAAGGTTGTAGTCCTGATAGTTCTTCCAGCGTTCCTGGTACTTGCTGTTCACGATCTCGGACTTCTGCTTGTTGTGCTCGCTGGTGCCCCCGAGGCCCTCTACTGTCCAGCTCGGATTATTGTGCTTTGCTGCGGCCCAAGCCAGCTCCACCTCGTGCGTGCTGGTGGTCGTCTCGATGGCCGTCGCGTCGGCCACCTGGTCTGTGGTGATGTGACCGAGGTGCTGACTGAACTTAATTAAGGGCGCCCCATGGCGCTCACCAGTGATACTGCTTCGAATGCTTCACTAGTGCGCGCAGTGAATTCTGGGCCGCGCGGTTCGTCTTGTCCATGTCGGCCTCCATCGCAAGCTTCGCACCGTCCAGCAACGTGCCACAGCGCATGACGCCCGAAGTGAACGCGCCGTTCTGGTCAACGATGTCGAAGTCGAAGTCCGCGTCGACGCCGTGCATGGCACCGAGCGCCGCAGAAACCTCCAAGTCCGTCATATCCGGCCCGCCGACCTTGGACAGCTCGGGCGGCATCACCGCCCGTGGGCCATCGGCCCCAAGCGAGACGCAACCGACCTCGCAGGGTCGCGCTGAGCCCAAAACGGCTGCGGAGGGAGGTGAGCCAGAAGCCAATTCCCGACAAGGCCCTGCGCAGGCATGACTCGGCGCCCCCGTCAGACGCAACGAATCACTTGTCGATCCGAGCCCCGCCCCGCCACGTTTCGGGCGGGCTGAGAGGCCTACATGCGCCGAACCCACCCCGTCGCACTGCATCGGTTCAAAGGTTCCCCTGACCACAACGACCACCCATTGCGAATGCGATTAGCAAACCGATGTGTCCACGCTCAAGCACAGGTAACGCAAGAAACGCTTTGCAAATAAAATTCGAAAAATGGCTTGCACACGAATGCCTTCCTGGCCCATGGAATCAACTGGATTTTCAAATGTCGTTAGCAACGCACCCTTTCTCAGATGGTCTACTAACGTCGTTATTACAACAACATGAGCGTTGCAAATATCACTAGAAAACGCAACCCGAAATAGACTCGCAACGAGGCCTACAACGACGACACAACTTGTATTCCTAGGGCCCTGCTCGCATTGATGAGCTGTGTGAGAGGGGTGGCGAAACGCCCTCCTCCTCCTCGTCCTTCCTACTCCTCCTACTCCTCGTCCTCCTCGTCCTCCTCCATATCCCCCTCCTCCTCCTCCTCCTCCTCCTCCTCCTCCTCCTCCTCCTCCTCCTCCTCCTAATGCTCCTCCTCCCCCTCCTGTCGGGCGCCCTCGGCGCGTCGCGCCGGGGGGATCCTGTCGGGCGCCCTCGGCGTGACTGGCCCCGGCGCCCCGCCAATCGAGGCAGACCTCCCCGTGGGCCTCCATCGAGACCCCCCCCCCCCCTCCCCCCTCCTCCTTCTCCTTCCCCCCATCCCCCTCTTCTCCCCCTCTTCCCCCCCCCCATCCTCCTCATGTGGCCCAAGCCCGCCAATTTGCTCGTTCGAGTTTGCTTGACTGCAAAGATTGTTGTAGTCAGGCAAATCCCCTTACCCCTTTAATCGCGATGTTGCGCGCGCTCGTCCTTTTTCCCTGCTCGCTCTCTTTGCTCGTCTGTTGCTCTGCGCGCTCTGTTCGATTTGGTCGCGCCTCATCCTCCTTTCCTCCTCGTAATGCCCCTCATCCGCTGCGCTGCCCCTCATCGTCATCACCCTCGCCCTCCTCGCCCCCCCCCGATCGGGGACAAATCAAGTTTACCTCGTGCTGTAAGCCCAAGGGCAGCCAGCGACGCAGACTGGGCGCGCGAACGAGTTTTGCAACAGCGCAGCGCCTGCAGGCGAGAAATCGCGCGCGCGCTGATCGCGCCAGACCGAAGCGCACGATGAACACACACAATTCCATGATAATGGTGAGGGTTCGGCCTGGGGGGCCTTCACAAGCAGACAAATCTCGCGCGCGATGCATTCACGACGACAGGCCAGTGGGCCAGGGAAGCGCTTCCCATGGCAAATACGCCACAACAGGACGCACCACTCTGGCATTGCATCGCGAAGCCTGGCTGCCACTTTGTTCATGTCGGCTGGCACGTGACTGATGACAAACGTAGCTCCTGCAAAGGACTCTTCGGGGACCCAGCCTGGCACTGAGTATATGATGCGATTCGAATGGCCCGGTCGAACAGGTCGCCCGCGAACGCCTGCTGCGCTGGCCCAGAAAACAAAAGCATCGAGCGCGTCTGTCTGCACTAGCGACAACTCGCCTGGCGATGGAGGGCGGCAGCGGCTGGGTCCAGCCGCCGTCCTCGCAGCTGCGGCGCGCGCAGCTCTCTGCGCCTGCACGTGAGCAGCCGCGAGGCTAACTACATCGGCCCTGGCCCAATCTACCGCGCGAGCTAAAGGAATCCTGGCGGCGTCGTCGCCATCCCCCGCACTGTTGGGACATCATGACACTCCGATTCCTCGTCGGGGTCGCGGGCGGGATCGGCCGCCACCATGTCGTCATCGTCTCCATGGCGGCAGGCGCCGTCCGACACCTCGACGTCGAGGACGTCGTCGCCCATGCGCTCTTCCAGTACCACCTCGAGGAGCCCCTCGAGATCCAAGACCTCATCGGCGCCCGCGTCCACTCCATCGGCGCCGCGCCGTGCCACTACGCGCTGCCGAAGAGGCACGTGCGCAAGCTCATCCACAACAAGAACGCCAAGCTGCAAATCCAGGAAACACCCCCGCGCAGGACACGACACCCAGATGCACGTCTCATCAGGGCTCTCCTTAGCGAGCTCGCACAGCACATCGCGCAAGCACTCCCATGAAAAGAGGGCAATGGCGAACGCTCGACTGGATTGCGCACCTTGCGCCCGTGAATGCCTGACCGAACGCGCGTCCAAGTGCGCGTGCTACAGAGCCATCGCAGAGCAAGGCGCGCCTGCCGGGGCCTGCGCCGCGCCGAGGTAACAACCAGTGCGCGAAGGACGCGCCGACGTGCAGCTCGTCGTAGATGTCGAGCACGTACCCAGGCACCAACTTGTCGAAGCAATCTCGGCGATGGCGACGCTGGCGGAAGCCGAGCCCCTTCGGGCGCCCGCGCCCGCTGGCCACTCCGACCACTTCAGGCACCATTGGGGTGAAGCGAGATGGGTACGCTCGCGAGCGTACACCTCGTCAACCTTTGCGTCTAATCGGACGCAATCCTTTGGTGAAATGGGAGCCCCTAGTTTCAATGACATTCTGCTCGTTGCGGCGGGAATGTGCAGATTCCGCCCTTTGTCCCGGAGGTGCTGAAGTACCGATATCTCACCTTCCACTTATTGCGCGCCCATGCCCAGTTGACCACGCGCTCCCAACATAAACCCGATTCGGTCGACTGGGCAACGACCTGTCCCCCTGACAACAGCGAGCCCATCGCCCCACATGTGCCTCACTTTCACAGTGATGTCACTTGACCTGTCCATGAGACAGCAGTCGCCCTTCTCGCCGAGAACAACTGCGACTTGTTGACACCTCTCGCACACGACGTCGGGCTCTTCTTCAACGACGAGGAGAAGCAAGTATGGGAACCAACAGAGGACCATGATACCACGACGAAACCAACCACAAGCAGCCTTCAAGGATGCGGATCTGATGGGGTCGACGCACTCCGGTTGCAAGTCGCCGGGGCAATGCTTCCACGCACTGCCCCAGCGGCATTCGTCGAGCAACACGGCCCTCGTCCAAGAGGTCCGCAAGTAGCTTGTCCACGCTGGCCACTTTCCAGCTCGCTAACTCGCTCAGTGGCGTTCTGCCTAAGTATGCGCATTCGCGCTTGATCGCGCCCTTCAACAAAGCCCGATATGATTTATCAATCTTTTGAGCCCAATACAACCAAGTTGCAATCGCCTTCTTTGCTGCGCGAGACACATGGACCACTGCATGCCAAAGGGGCGTCGGTGCAATGAGCCTCACGATGTCCCTGTACGTCTTTTGCCCCGCCTGGAAAACTACATTATCGTATTCGGCCTCGTCGTCGGCCGCCTTGGATGCGGCCGCAGTGCGCGCGGCCCGCGGCGCCTTGATTCTATCCGGCGCGAACCGAACGCAAGGGCCAAGATACTGTTCATACTGGACGATGGTCTCCTCGCCATTTTCGCGCGAACCCCGCCGCCCTCGCAGCGCGCGCCCAGGCAATCGAGGAAAGCGCGACCCTGCTCTGTCAGGCCCGACAACGTGGAGCGCGGCTCGCTCTAGCTTCGTTGGAATCGAAGATGGCCTCCATGCGTTGATGACGTCTGCCGGGCTGCTGAAAGATCTAGGCCCACCCCACTTGCTACAATGAGACCACGTCCATCCATCCAGCGTCGAGATCACGCTCTTTGCAGATGAGCTGGGCGCTATGCATGAAACACCACGCGGTCCAAAACGCGAAGTACGGGTGGCTGCGCGCAGCTTCCAGAGTTCTGGTGCGCCACCCCTGGTTGCCGGAGCCCCTGTCAAGCACTGCGCAGAAACAACGAACGTTGGTACTGGTACATTCCGCGGTCAGGCGCCCCAATGGCTTGGAACCGACGCCGCCCATCTCCCTGTCGATGGTCATCGCCATCTCAGCACCAGTGCCACTGAAGTTTTCCTGCAAATCGCATATCGAACGCACGTATAGAGAGTCCCCCGACAGTTGTGGTAAGTCCACGCGGTTGCCGCTGGATGACGAAGCAATTGCGTCTCTGGTGAAAGCGGTTGTTCCCAGCACCCCAACGTGAATTTCTGATTTGTTCAAGGCCTCCTGATTAGTGCAATCCCCTTTGAAGCACGTGAATGTGCAAACGCATTCGCCAGCGGCGCTTGCAGACTGAACAAAGGTTGTCATCTCTGCATGCACGTCTTGATTGGGGAATCATACGCGAGGGCATGAGCGCACTTCGGACCCCCAGCAATCGAGCATGCAGAAGGTGCACGGGAACACACTTGGGATCGCGAGGTGCGCAAATGCCCCCCCCCCCCCCCCCCCCCCGTTTGGGCGCCCATGCCTTGCGATGCAACTCGCTGCGCCGAGCATGCCCGAGCCTCGCACTTCGCCACGATGTTGGGGTCCTCGAACCCGCCGCAAACGGCGTCTCCAGCAACGAGTAAAATCGCAGAGCAGCCGCTCGCCATTGCCCTCGACCTGGTGATTGCGATGCTGCAACCACCAGGTAGACTTATATTCCGAGCACCAGGCCTGCAATTGGCGTGGCTAACAAGAGCGCCGCAATCATTATCCAAACCCTCGATATCCGATTGGAGGCGGGAACAGTTGTTCATGTAGTAGTTTCTGCTTTTAGTCATGGCGCCAATGTCTTCACGCATGGCAGCAATGGTTTCGTCGCGGGCCGCCCGCAGGGCTACGAGAGCAACACGGACCACCCCAACATATTGTGGTAGATTCGTTTCGTCAACTGGTGCGGGGGCCTGATCCTCCGCGCGGCGCTACCGCATCTGCGCGCGCGAGCCCGAGGAAGCAAGCTGGCTCTTAATGTATTGGATATCGTCTGCATTGAAAGAATGGCCACGAAACCGATTCACTATGGCAGCTAGCTGCGCGAGCTGAATACTGCAGTGACGACCTGGAGATAGTCCATCTTGCGAAGCACTCTCTAAAATAGCACTTCGCACTGCACGATGTTTCAAATATGTCTCACCGTCTGGGTGCCGCTGGCGATCAAACTTCAGAACCAAAGCCACCACTGCAGATACATCGACCAGCCCTTCTCGAATGTGGTTGCCTTGGCGTTTCTCTCGAAAGCATGCGATTACATCTTCGATAAACGAACTGCGCGTTGAAGAAGCAACAATGTCCATGAATTACTTAAGCCACAATGGGCTACGGAAGATGCTGCTGATGAGGGATTAGTGACCACGTCTGTCGCCACCGATGCGCCACCCCCGCTGCCCGTTCGGGTTGCGCCCTAGACGGCCCAAGACGCCCAAGACGGCCCCAAGATTCCCCAAGCCGCCAAAGACGGCCAAGACGGCCCAAAACGCCCAAGACGGCCCAAGGCGCCCAAGATTCCTTACACGGCGCCCAAGACGGCACAATAAAGCACCATAACGGCCTAGTATGTTACTTCCTCAGTGAAGCCACCGCTGCTCTAATATTGGCCATGGCTCCAATGCGCCGTTATCAACGCATGCATTTGCCCGATTCTCCGGTCCACATGATGCCTCCCATCTCCCTACTTTATTCAACCGCTCCTCTCTAGAGCCGTCACCCACCACTCCCGTTTGTTTGCGGGGGGGGGGGGGGCACGGAACGTCACAGCCTGCCCAGTCGAACGCTCACCACTACACAACGCACGCCTACGCAAGTTAGCCCGCTCTCGCCTTAGCGCCGCGCACATTCATTTTAAACATTGGCAACAGCTTCACAGACGGAGGGCGGGTCGTTTTCAAAGTGTGGCTCTCGTCTTCGCGCCGCGCACATTCGTTTTCAAACTATGCAAGAGCTTCTCGGATTGAGGGCGGCTCCTTTTCAAAATGTGGCTCTCGCCTCAGCGCCGCGCACATTCTTACAAACAAATACGAGAATTCCAAATATCCCCATGATCGACGTACTGGAAATTGTGTTTTGGAAGGGCTCACGGTTTTGAGGGCGCAACACTGACGAGGATTCGCAGGGTTGGGGTCCCAGGAATGGCGTCTTGGACGATTCAGGACCGTCAAGACGCAACATCCAGGTTCATCCGTGGCGTTAGAATACCGAAAATAATGCTTTGGTATGCTTCAGGGTCTTCAAACAGCTGTCTTCGAACGAGGCAGGTCCCTCTGCCGATGTAGGGGACTATGAAGAGGGAGCCTGGGGGGAAGGTTTATTCCAACATCGTTGGTGACTCTTGGGTTTACACTGGTCCTCCTCTTTCTCCTCGTCGTCCTCCTCCTTCTCCTCCTCCTCCTCCTCCTCCCCCTCCTCCTCCTCCTCCTCCTCCTCCTCCTCCTCCTCCTCCTCCTCCTTCTCCCTCCTCCTCCTCCTCCTCCTCCTCCTCCTCCTCCTCCTCCTCCTCCTCCTCCTCCTCCTCCTCCTCCTCCTCCTCCTCCTCCTCCCCCCCTCCTCCTCCAAGGCTAGGGTCGTTCCTAACCAGCGTGCAAGCTGTGCGCCGATCACGGCCGCCGATCCTGGAGCCAGGATGCAGTCGGCGGCGCGCTCCTAAGGGGCGTGGCGCGAGGAGAGGGTCTATGGACGCCAAGCGCCTTACAACAAATCGAGGCGGACGCGTCTTTCATCGCTGCCGGCCTCTCGGGGCCTCTCTGCCAGGCCTCGGGGTCGTCCAAGCACGGCTCGGGGCGAAACACGAGGAGGAGGAGGAGGAGGAGGAGAAGGAGGAGGAGGAGGAGGAGCAGGAGGAGGAGGAGGAGGAGGAGGAGCAGGAGCAGGAGCAGGAAAAGGAGGAGGAGGACGAGGACGAGGACGAGAAGTCGGCGGCCCGCGTCTCCCAAAAACCGAGACGCCAGATGTCTGGGGCCACGACCCTGCGGGGGGCAGGAGGAGCCCAGAGCCGAATCGGCAAGCCGCACCGGCGATCGACAAACAGATCGTATCGGCGGACATCGGCAGGCTGGCAGGCTATAGCAGGCCCCCGTGGAGAAGAAGAGCCCAGTTCGGAGTCCGAGGCCGAACCGAAGGAAAATCGGAAACTGCCGCAGTTGGGGAGACCAAAGGTACCGATGCCGCTGCTCCCCGGACCTCTCCCTGGATGCGCTCTGACTGGGACTCCGAGGCGAATCCAGCGGTGGAAACGAGGGCCGCCCAGGAGGCCCAAACCAAAAGGCAGGACAACGAGGCGAGGGTAGGGGTGTTATGGGTGCGTCTTCATCCGCCGAGAGAGATCGGATCGAGGCGAAGCGGAGGCGTCGAGGCGAGCCCTCCGAGGGATTCCACGGCCGACCGCAGGCGAATAAAGGCGGTGGAAACGAGGGCCGCCCAGGAGGCCCGAAAAGAGGACACCGAGGCGAGGGTAGGGGTAAGGGTACCTTCCCAGACATGCGACGTCCTGATTTTTTCAGGACGGCGTCCGCGGTAGTCCCGACCTTTCCCCGGGACCGGTTGTTCGTCCTGAATATTTTTTGACGGTCCCTAGGCCCGGTGAGGACCCCCAGGGGCCGAAAATAGTGAAAATCTGACCGTCCTGATTTCTTTTAACGACGCGATCATGTCTGTGTTTTCCTTCTCCGAGAGAAATCGAATCGAGTCGAAGCGGAGGCGTCGAGGCGAGCCCTCCGAGGGGTCCCACGGCCGACCGCGGTGCCGCGGTAACGCGGTGCCTGCTCCCTGGAAGCCCCGCAGCGATCGAGCTCCTGCCCCTTCACTGAGGTCGGGCGTGTCCCCTCTACAGGGGGATCTTGGACGATCCTCCTCCCCAGGGGGGAGGGGGGGGGCCAGGGGGGGCCAGGGGGGAGTCCTTTTCCTCCTCCTCCTCCTCCTCCTCCTCCTCCTCCTCCTCCTCCTCCTTACCTCCGCCTCCTCGTCCTCCTCCTCCTCCTCCTTCTCCTCCTCCTTCCCCTCCTGCTCGTCGTCGATGTCTTTCAGGATCGGCGGCACCGGCCGTCAGGCCTTCACAATAAAAAATACCCCCCAAATACTCAAAACATTCAAAACATACCACACCGTGGGACTCCTGGAGACCAGGGGGGCGTATGGATCACGCATTTTGGGCTTGCCCCCGAGGGACCAAAACGTACGCCGACGGCCCCACATCGACCCCCGTCGCGGGCAGCCACCGCGCGCCGAAGGCGCTCCGAGCCCCGTCGCAGCGCGAAGTTGAGGCGAGGTGGACCCCCGTAGGGGGGTACCCCCCACGCTCATTAAGAAACCCGGAGCAGCAGAAACACAAACTCTCGGACCCCGAGACCGCCGGGCAGGCGCCCAACAGAACCCCAAGAGGTTCCGAGAGGCCCACGACGAGACCCCGAGTGAGCCGCAACGGGCCCCGCGAGCGCGTCCCAAGAGGCAAAAAACAGGCCTCGCCCGTGGATTTCGTTTCGCCTTTGGGGGCCGGCGAGATTCCGCAAGACACGTGAAGAACGTTAGGTCGGGCCCGTCCCCCTACAGGGGGATTTTGAACGAAAAACAAAAAATACCCCCAAACTTGTCAACATAAGGACAAACATACTTAAAAAATAGTCTCCAGACTAGTCTTTTACCATTTTGGAATATTCCTCCTGTAGAGGGACAGGCCCGACTGAATAACCTGAACAGAAACTTTCGGCACGGCGGGGCCGATCTCTTGGATTGGCGATGGACCCCGGGGCGGCACCAGAGGCGCCGCCAGGGGGTTCTTGGGCCGATCCTGTAGAACTCCTTGAGCACCTGCGAAAATCTACGCGAATTTAGATGATCCGCGTGCAGCCTCCAGAGAGGCAGGTCCGAGAAGAAAAGGGTGAAGCAGAAACGTGCGGGCATACCTGCACAACCGATGAGGGTGTGAGCATGCGGGCACAACCGATGCGGAGCCGAGGTTGTATCATGCCTGCAGTAGGGCCATCTTGGTCGGAAAGGCCCTGGCCTGCGACATCCCCGGCAAAACAACAACACGAGCACAGACACAAGCCATATCTTTGCAACCGCCTTCGTCCATCACTGCGGGGACGGCACAGAGACACGCACACTGAAGGTGTGGGACCAAGGCTTTGAGACCAGGGAAAGTGAGAGTGCGAGGTAGAGGCCTCCTAGATGGGGTCGGAGTGTGTGGGGTCGGAGGATCGCGCCGCATCGCCGATACATCGGTGATGTATGGGCGATGTATCGGCGATGCACCGGCGATACAACGTCTGCATCGCCGGCAACGTCCACGTGAAGCAAATCGGGCTCCGCATCGAGCCGCATCGCCGATGCATCGGCGATGCGGCGCGATCCTTCGACCCCATGTACTCGGACCCCGCCTGGGAGGCCTAATTAGAGAGGGGGGGGGGGGAAGATGGTGGAGCAGGCGGACCTCCTCCTACTCCAGCTCCTCCTCCTCCTCCTGCTCCTCCTCCTTCTCCTCCTGCTCATCCTCCTCCTCCTCCTGCTCCTCCTCCTCCTCCTCCTCCTCCTCCTCCTCCTCCGCCTCCTCCTTCTCCTCCTCCTCGGCAGGCGACGGCGCGAGCCTTGTGCCCGACCTGAGGGTCGTCCCCGCCGTCCTCGGAACCCGACCAGTTGTCGGCGTCGGCCGACGGCTGGAACTGCAGGTGCTTGGCCTGCTGGACTCCTCCTCCTCCTCTTCCCTCCTCCTCCTCCTCCTCCTCCTCCTCCTCCTCCTCCTCCCTCCTCCTCCCCCTCCTCCTCCCCTCCTCCCTCCTCCTCCCTCCTCCTCCCTCCTCCTCCCTCCTCCTCCTCCTCCTCCTCCTCCTCCTCCTCCTCCTCCTCCTCCTCCTCCGCCTCTACGGTAGAGGGAAACAATTATTACGCGTTGGATCATGGACCCCTCGCCACGCATCTTGGCCTCTGAAGACCGCCAAAAAACCGGTGAAAACCGCCAGCGGGCGCGCGCCCCGCCGCAGGCGTTGGGGCCCGACACTGTCTTCGGCGGTCTTCGGCGGTCTTTCGGCAGTCTTCGGCGGTTTTCGGTGGTCTTTCGGCGGTCTTCGGCGGTCTGGACAGTGGCCCGACGCGGTCTTCGGCGGTCATTTCGGCGGTCATCGGTGTGAAAACAGGATATTTCGCGTTAGCAAGGGGTCTATGGTCGAACACGTAACAATTAGTGGACGCTTCCCCGCCCCCCAACACTCAAAGTTGGCGCGCGCGGGGAAGGTGGCGGTCGAAGTGCAGCTCATCCAACCCACCGCCAGCACTCATCATTGGGGGGGGACTGACACACGGATGCGGCGTGAGTGTTCGCCAATTTCTTCCGAGGACTGCGATGGGTCCAGGGCGCGATGGCGTCGGCGTGGGCTCCCCGGCACCGTGTGTGAAGGGGCCCTGGGAGACACAAAAAAGTAGACACAAATAACAGGATTCCCCTACATTTTCCCATATGTTCTGGGTTTTTGTCTTCCCCCCCCACTTCCAAAATATTTTCCTGTATTCTCTGGGAAATCGACGATTCATTGTGTCTGTATTTTTTGTTCCCTCCTGAGGGTGGGCCGCTCAGCCGTCGACGGTCGCGGCTTTCCGATGGCGCGCGTCGCTCGACACCGGCAGGTGCTGGGCCACCGGCGGAGTGATCGGCCCCGAGCGCCCGCGCCCAGGGGGAGCTGCCGCGTCAGCGCGGCGCGGGCCCACGCACACCGATCCCAGCCAGGCGAAGCTTGGTGCCGGGGACTGGGGAGCACGCCGCCCTGGCACACAGCGGAGTCGACGATCATACGAGCGATGAGGAATCCACGGTCGCAAATGGAACGTGTCGTCGATCCTGCAACTTCTGAGCTGATCCAGGACTCCTGTGTACTCCGAGGGAAGCAGTCGTGGAACGAGATGTACAACAGTAGCGCGCATGCTTGCAAACTGGTTTCTTACTCCATGTGCCCGTGCTTCTTTCACAGACATCCGCGTCACGATCTCTTCATGAAGTGCGCCCCTCGGAGCTCACGACTTTCGACTCATTTTGCATCCTGGGCCGTTTCTGAACAGCCACAGAACCAGAATCAGGCCTCTGGATGCCGAAAACACAAAAAACCTATAGCGCCACTCTCTCAGGGGGCAGAAAATCTCCCACTTCGAAAAACTGTTGCTGGGTTGCGCTCCAGCCAGAACCTCGAGGGAAACATTCCAGTGGAGATGATTGATGCCCGCCCCAGGAGGCCAAGAGTCGGGAGGGACAGAGGATATCAATGATATGCGTGCCGTCTTTCAGACGGCACGTGCTACTAATTCACGCGCTGTCTGCACAAAAAAACCCTTGCACTTCCTCACCACTGTCACGCTGATACGGACCCCCTCCGGCGTGACACTGACATGCGCTGCTTCTGTCCTCCGAATGGCAGGCTGGAGCACGTCCGGGAGCCTCGACTTCTGTTGTTCCCACCGTATTTAAGGACCACATCCCAGAAATAGTGTCGAGCACCCAGGAAAATATCAGAAAGGGTGTCGAACGAGTGTCGCCCCCCAGGGCCTGACACGTGAAGACCTCCAGTCTCGGTACTTTCGTGGTGCTCGAAATTATTCCTGGTGATCAAGGCTCGAGAATAGGCTGGAACATCTTAAGCTGAAGTCGGGCCTGTCCCCCTACAGGAGGATCTTCGACGAAAAAGAAAAGATACCCTAACAAGACGCCCCAAATGCTCCAAAATAGTAAAAAATAGTACCCAGACTACTGTTTGACTACTTTTGAATCTTCCCCCTGTAGAGGGACAGGCCCCACTTAATCATGAGCCTCGACCCTCCAGCCCCGAGCCTAGCGCCAGTGAGCCAGCTGCGCGCCCAAGTGACCCCCCTGGCAAGGGCGACGCCTGGTGCGCAGCTTCGGAGGGGCGCGCAGTGAAGCCGCTGCTATCGCTATGGAGCGGGCATTCCTATAGGCATATCGGCCTACCGCGACATGTTCTCAGAGGCCAAAGATGCCCTACGAACAAAAAACACATGTTCTTAGAACATGAACCCGATGTGTCAAAACAAAGCAGACTCAGCCAGTCATGTTCTGAGAACACTTCGCGCAAACCACAAAAAAGTTTCCTCGAACATTATTTGGTGGGCCTATCGGCGCGTCAGGACGCTTCGCCAATGCCTGACGCTAGAGGCTAAAAAACGAAATTGACATAATTGATCGGAAGTCCGCCCAAATTTCTTGGATCGCGCCAGGGGCGGCGCCAGAGGCGCCGCCAGGGAGGCCCAACGCCGATCCCAAAACATCCGCGCGCAGCGCACAAAGATTGTGGTTCTGCCGCTGCACCGCACTCAGCGATCGGGGAACATGACGAACGAACAACACACACCCATACCCATAGGGGCGGTCGTTGGGAGGAGGACTCGCTATGGGTATGGGTGCGGGTTGTCGGACCCTGGGGAACGCTCCCGTTCGAGCGGGGACCCCCATCCGACAACACGTACTCATAGCCCTCTCCGACCCCCCTATGGGTATGGGTGTGTGTTGTTGGTTCGTCAGAACACCCGTGCGTCCACACCAGAGGCCACTCCTGCGGAAACCACCCCTCGGTGGCGGGCCCATGGAAGCCGGAACCCCAGCATGCTGCCATCTCTTCGGGTCGCAGCTCGTACCTCCGACGGCCTCCGCTGGCGCCCGCTGGCGGAGCCGCCCTCGTTTTACTTCCTCTGTCCGAGGCTACACCCTATAAGTTTAAGCTGGGCCCGTCCCTCTACAGGGGGTATATTCAGAGATAGTCAAACCAATAGTCTGGGGATGATCTTTTGAGTATTTTTCTGTATCGCTGGGGTATGTTTAACCATTGCTTGCCTTTCGTTCAAAATCCCCCTGTAGGAGGACATGCCCGACTCAACCATGAGACTCGGCTGGATGTCTTGCATTCGCGGCGCAGCAAACTCTCAGAATGCCAAGGCACACAATACCCCACGGCACAGAGAGCCACTGCCCTTCGAGTTGTATGTGATGGAGCCCGAAGGGTGCGAGGCGGGGATTTATCCACATCCACCGCCTGGGAACCGACGTCCTGGTGCCCCAGCGGGCCAGGGGCCAAAGTATATCCATATCCACCGCCTGCCTAGGCTCCGAAAACTGACCCTCCAGGCGGTGGTCATGTATAAACTCCCGCATCGGGAAGGGTTCGCGCCGCGACAAGGACGACGAGTCTCTCGGCTTCCGCCAGCTTCCGCCGACCCTCCGCGGCCTCCCGCCGAGACAGAAGGCTGCCAGCTCCTTCGATCACCCCCCCACCGCGCCGAGGAGACCCTAGGCCGTCGCGGCCAGCGGCTGAGGAGGAGGAGGAGGAGGAGGAGGAGGAGGAGGAGAAGGCGGAGGAGGAGGAGGAGGAGGAGGAGGAGGAGAGGAGGAGGAGGAGGAGGAGGAGGAGGAGGAGGGGAGAAGGAGGAGGAGGGGAGAAGGAGAAGGAGGCGGAGGAGGAGGAGGAGGAGGAGGAGGGAGGAGGAGGAGGAGGGGGAGCAGGGGACGGAGTAGGAGGAGGAGGAGAAGAGGAGGAGGAGGAGGAGGAGGAGGAGGAGGAGGAGGAGAAGGGGGAAGAAGGAGGAGGAGGAGGAGGAGGAGGAGGCGGAGGAGGAGGAGGAGAAGGAGGAGGAGGAGGAGGAGGAGGAGGAGGAGGAGAGGAGGAGAGGGGGGGGAGGAGGAGGAGGGAGGAGGAGGAGGAGGAGGAGGAGGAGGAGAAGGGGAGGAGGAGGAGGAGGAGGAGGAGGAGGAGGAGGAGGAGGGAGGAGGAGGAGGAGGAGGAGGAGGAGGAGGAGGAGGAGGAGGAGGAGGAGGGAGGAGGAGGAGGAGAGAGGAGAAGGAGGAGGGGGAGGAGGAGGAGAAGAGGAGGAGGAGGAGGAGGAGGAGGAGGAGGAGGAGGAGGGGGGAAGAGGAGGAGGAGGAGGAGGAGGAGGAGGAGGAGGAGAGGACCAGTGTGAACCCAAGAGTCATCAACGATGTTGGAATCGACCCTCCCCCCAAGCTCCCTCTTCATAGGCCCCTACAGCGGGTCATTTCCTTTGAAGGAACTGCCTCTTTGGAAGACATCCGCTTGAAGACCCTGAAGCATGCCAAAACATTGTTCTCGGGATCCCACCGCCACGCATCAACCTGACTGTTGCGCCTTGGCAATCCTGGGATTTCAGCACAACGAATCAACATAACTGTTGCACCCGCATAGTCCTGAATCCGGTCAAAGCACCATTTCTGGCACGTTGATGATAGGAACCTGTGGAACTCTTGCCAATGTTTGAAACGAATGTGCACCGCGCTTAGGCGAAAACCACATTTTGAAAGCGAACCGCCCTCAATCCGTGAAACTCTTGCAGATGTTTGAAACGAATTCGCGCCGCGCTAATGCGATAACCACATGGAAAAACACCCCCCCTCAATCCGTGACGCTCTTTCTTCGAATGTACGCCGCGCTAAAGCAAGAGCCACATTTTGAAAACGACCCGCCCTCAATCCGTGAAACTCTTGCAACTGTTTAAAACGAATGTGAACCGCGCGTAGGCGAGAACCACATGTTGAAATCCATCCGCCCTGAATCCGTGAAACTCCTCCAATATGTTAACACGATTACGTGCCGCGCTAAGGCGAGAGCCACAGTTTGAAAACGACCCGCCCTGCATCTGCGAAACTGTTGTCAGTGTTTAAGCTTCAGAATCATAAATGGTGAAGAAGTCTCAGGCGAAACGCCCGGCCCGCCCTAAAAACTGGCCTCGGGGTGCGACAGGGAGAAATAATAAGAAAGGAAAAGGAATGGAGGAGGAAGAGGAAGAGGAGGAGGAGGGGGAGGAAGAGGAGCAGGAGGAGCAGGAGGAGGAGGAGCAGGAGGAGGAGGAGGAGGAGGAGGAGGAGGACAAGGCCGGCCCACGCGCGCGCGCGGGGGGCTCGGCCGGCGATCGGCGCGGCCTGGAACCGCCTGCAGCACGAGTACCTCGGGGGGCCGGCCACGGCAGGGGGGGCGCAGCTACGGCGGGTTCGTGTCGTGACGACCCCAGCGTTGGTTTCGGACACCGCGTGGATCGTTGAGCCTCGACCGATCGGCGGCGTTTCGATCGCCGGGTCGTGGATCCTGGGCCACCAGCGGCGTGCGACCTTGAACGCCCACAGCGGGGTCGCCAACCTGCCGTAAGCGGCGCGCCCCGACACACGTCCACGGGCAAAGAGGGGGGAGAGAGAGTCGTCCTACGCTCCTCCTCCTCCTCCTCCTCATCCTCCTCCATGTTTTTTTTCCCAACCATCCTGTGGTGTTGGGTCCTCGTCTTGAAGAGACGTCGCCCCGCGTTCTCCTCCTCTCCTCCTCCTCCTCCTCCTCCTCCTCCTCCTCCTCCTCCTCCTCCTCCTCCTCCTCCTCCTCCTTCTCCTCTCTCTCCTCCTCCTCCCTGATCACCTTTCTCCCTGCGTTTCATCCACCCAGTACGGCGTTTCGTGGGCCCATATTAGGGAGCCCCACCTACGGTCCCAGTGCTACCGTCCGCATGCGCCCCGCACACCCAGTACAGCGTTTTGTGGCCCTCCTCCCCCTTCTCCCTGCGTTTCACCCACCCAATACGGCGTTTCGTGGCCCCATAGGGAGCCCCACCTACGATCCCAGTGCTGCCGTCCGCGTGCGCCCCGCACACCCAGTACAGCGATTCGTGGCCCCATAGGGATCCCCACCGAAGGTCCCAGTGCTACCGTCCGCATGCGTCCCGCACACCCAGTACAGCGCTTCGTGGCCCCATAGGGGGCTCCACCGAAGGTCCCAGTGCTACCGTCCGCATGCGTCCCGCACACCCAGTACAGCGCTTCGTGGCCCCATAGGGATCCCCACCGAAGGTTCCAGCGCTACCATCCGCATGCGTCCCGCACACCCAGTACAGCGCTTCGTGCACCGAAAGCCCTAGTGCCCCCGTCCGCATGCGTCCCGGAAGCCCAATTTGGCATTTTCACGCACCCAGTGCAGCGCTTGGGGGCTCCACCGAAGCCCCCAGTGGGACCGTCCGCATGCGGCCCAGAAACCCGATGTGGCATTTTCACTCACTCAGTAATTAGAAAGCTTCGTGGCCCCATAGGGAGCTCCACCGAAGCCCTCAGTGGGACCGTCCGCATGCGTCATGGAAACCCAATTCGGCACACCACCCACACATTACAGCGTTCCCCCCGCCCAGTGCAGCGCTTCGTGGCCCCATAGGGAGCTTCACCGAAGCAGATATTCACAATTACGGTACCCACAACTGCATATGGTTGGGACCTTCGCCAGGATAATTATTCGGACGAGGGACGCGCAGGGAGGTGGGGGAACGTGGGAGAGATTTGTGAGGTGCGTGTTGAGAATAATCAATTGGAAAAATCCCTATTGTGTGGGGGGGGGGCGGGAGGCGGCGTCATTTTTCTCTTAACACAGACATGCGCTTCCCGGTTCACCAATGTTTGCAAGGCGGGGGGCCCCAGATCACTCCCCCCCGATCGACTTTCGGGTCCCTGGACCCCCGGGGATGAAGGCTTCCTGAGAGGGGTCGTAGCGACCTCGATTCCCGACTTTGTGGGGTCTCGAAAAAAGGCCAAACATTGGGGCGGAACCAGGGGATATACGACGGAGAGGCGCTCATCTCCAACAGCGGCGCGTCCGATTAACCCCCCTTGAGCAAGGAAACTTCCCGACTTGCCCTTCTTCTATGGGCGGCCAAAGGTCCGGGATTGGATCGCGCTTCGTCTCAGCCGGGCCATCTGCCTCGGAGAAGAGGAGGAGTAGTAGGAGGAAGAGGAGGAGGAGGAGGAGGAGGAGGAGGAGGGGGAGGAGGAGGAGGCGGAGGAGGAGGAAGAGCAGGAGCAGGAGCAGGAGGCGGAGGAGTAGAGGGGAGGAGGAGGAGGAGGAGGAGGAGGAGGAGGAGGGAACAGGAGGAGGAGGAGGAGGAGGAGGAGGAGGAGGAGGAGGAGGAGGAGGAGGAGGAGGAGGAGGGGAAGAGGAGGAGGAGGAGGAGGAGGAGGAGGAGGAGGAGGAGGAGGAGGAGGACGAGGAGGAGGAGGAGGAGGAGGAGGAGGAGGAGGAGGAGGAGGAGGCAGGGCCCGAGAGCCTCCCCCCGCGGCGCGGGCCGCCGCCCCCCTCCCGCGGCCAGGGGGGGAGGGGGCGGGAGGGGCGCCTGGACCAGCCGTATGCGTGCAGGATGGTGTCCCGCGCGCGCTGGCTCCTGCGCTGCGGGGGCGGGCGGGTTATGGCGGCGCCCACGGGGGTGAGGCGCAATGATCTCCTCCTCCTCCTCCTCCTCCTCCGCCTCCTCCGCCTCCTCCTCCTCCTGCTCCTCCTCCTCCTGCTCCTCCTCCACCTCTCTCCTCCTCCTCCTCCTCCTCCCGACTGGCATAGGGGGGGGGGGGGGCACACGGACCTGGAATCGGCAGTACATCGCCGATAGATCGGCGAGAGGCCCCCGATAGTGAGGCCGCACTTTCCTGAGCAGGTTGAGCCGCCCATCGGGCCCCTATCGGCGATCCATCGGCGGTTGGAGGTAGATGCGTCCCCCCCTATGCCTTTCCCCTCCCTATCGTTGCCCCTGACAGGGGGTATAGGGGGAAGGGGGGAAGCTTCTTAGAAGGAGGCTGCTTCTCAGAAGGCGCCGTTCTCACATCTGTGAACAGGGCCCGCGCCTTCTACGAAGCAGCCTCCTTCTAAGAACCCTTCGCCCCTCCCCCGACCCCACCCGTGCGCGTCGCCAATCGGCTAGACGTAAGAGTGACCCTGGGTAAGAGTGACCTTTGGTGCGCAGCTTTTGGGGGCGCGAGGGAGCCAAACCCAGGGCGCGAACCGCTTATATATATATATATATATATATATATCGCATCGCGCTCGGCGATCGGGGGGAGCCCGATGAGCCCGCACCAAAGGTCACTCCGGCGAAGGGTCATTCCTACGTGTAGTCGAGCCAAGTGGGGGCGCTCGGTCGAGGAGCCCCAGGCTTCGTCGAGCCATGGACAACTCACGGCGGGAGGTTCTGCGATGTGCTCTCAGCCCTGGGGCCCCTGCCGGGCCTCGGGACCGTCTGCGCACGACTCCGCACGAAACGCCGGTCCCGAGGAATGGGTCGAGACCTCCGGGGGTCGACGCCACGAAGCAGGGATGGCGTCGGGGGTCTCGGACGGGGAGGATGGCAACGCGGATGATGAGCTGAACAGCCGAGCGAGAGGAGACGAGGGGGGATGGGGAGGAGGGATAAAGCGAGGGGGTGCCCAGCTCGTGGGGCAGGGGAGACATCGCCCTCGAATCTGCGACACGTCGGCGATACGTCGGCGATGGGCCCCGGCAGCGAAGCCGCACGCTCCTATGGGCGGGGTGGGCCTGCGGCCCCCCCCCCCGCCCGGCGATCCATGTGCGATGCGGGGTTCGAGGCGCCCCTCCCCGAGCCCCTGAGAGGAGCTGAGCGAGAAGAAACGGGGAGGATGGGGAGGAAGAGGAAGATGAGGCGGCACATGATGCGGCAGGAGAGAAGGCGGAGTAGGATGGCACTGCGGGCGGCAGTTCGTCGACCGGCAGAGTCGCCACACGACCTGCCCTTTCGCGGCAAGAGCCCCGTGCGCGACCTGCCTCTCACTGTTCCGAGCCTGCTGCCACGGCTTTTGAACCCGAAACGGTTCCGGGCTGGGCAAAGCACTGCCAGTCGAGCGCTTAGCATTCTCAGCAGACGGGCGGTACGGCCTTGCCACTCCTCGTCAGCAGCTGCCCGCGACGATTCCCGCCTGCGCATCGGCTGCTCATCGCCTGCACCTCTGCGCAGGCCCGCTCTGCCCCCGAGGCAGCGGTCGTGGCGCGGATGCCGCCCGATCTGTGCTCCCGCGCGAATCGGATGCGATGCTCCCGCCCGCCCTTAGAAATAGGGGAGCAAACAATGCCATGATCGGGGTCCACCAAAGGGGGGCGACCCTTAGGAGGGCATGAGAGTTCGATCCGCTGGTGCACCGAACCGCCGCAGACAGGTGCCCCCCGCATGCCCCACCCATCGGCAATTGTCGGGAGCTGCCTGAGGCTGGGGGGGGCATCTGTTTTGGGCGGTTCGGTGCAAAAACCGATCGAACTCACACCCTCCCCGGGGCACACCCCGGGATCCTGGCATGAACATAAACTTTCGGAGGTCCGCGCGGATTTCTCGGATCATCGCTGGAGCCCCCCGGCGGCGCCTCCAGGGCCGCCCCTGGCGCGCTCCGCGCGCCAAGGAGTGGGGTCCAGAAAATCCGCGCGGACCTCCGGAAGCTTGTCTGTCTCACTATCTGCTTCCCTATTGCTAATGATGTCTCGTCGGCGCACCATTCACTGGGCGCCGAGCAGCAACAAAAACAAGCGCTTCTGGGCGCAAATGGGGCCACACGCCGCAAGAGCTGGCCACGTGTATGCTTGTCTCGCCGGCGTCTCCCTATCCACCTCTTCCTCTCATCCTCGTCATCCTGGTCCTTCGAAAATCCTCTCATGCCTAGTCCCACCTAAGTGAACTGATCAGGTTCCCTCTTGCAGAAATCAGTCAGACAGCGCACCCAGTCGTGACGAAGGCCGTGACACGCATGCTGTATGGTTCAGGGCTCGGGGGCTAACCGCCACTGGTTCCACAAGCATGGCTACGAGCCTCTCGGACAAGCGAAACGGTGCAGAAAGCCATCCTTGCACAGTGATTTTGACCTGGAACCCGCCTGGAACGTAGAGTCCATATGACAGATCGCAGGTCGTCATATACAACTGCTTCATGGAACTACGCATCATCGTCATCTTCCCGCGCCTCCCTTCCTCCTCCCTCTCCTCCTCGCTCCAGGAGGCCCAGGTGGGAAGGCAGTGCCTGCGCAGCATGCTAACCATTGTGCAGTCGGAGGCGATGACAAGGGCGAACAGTCCAGGGGCGGGCATTGCACGCATCCGCAGGGGAAGCCTCGCCGAAGACATGGACCGCAGGCGCCCCTGGATACATGTATTGCTCCCCCCCTGGGCTATTCGCCCCCACTGCAGCTTCCCATGCACGGCGCATCTCCCGAACAACTTCTCCTGCCGCTTGCGATCTCTGCCTGGCCCTGTGCCCCAGCCCGAGCGATCTCTTCCTGGCCCCGTGCCCCAGCCCGGCACGAGTGGGCGAGAAAGGTGTGAGTTGTTGTATCGCACTCAAGCCGAGAATCGTCATCACCGCGTCGAGTGATTGCACATACAGTGCATAGGTAGCTGCAGGTGTGCATGCATGCATGCGTATGTTGCGTGAAATTGTTGAGCCACTGGGGTCGAATATGGATGTCACTGGAAACGTCCAGGCAGGGAGAACTGCGCCATCATAGCTTGAGAGCTATCTCTCTCTCTCTCTCTCTCTGTCTCTATCGTTCCCCACGCCAAGCGAAACCCACATGTCTCCCTGCGGCATACGTAGAGAACTAAACAATTGCATGATAATGCATGGTGCCAGAGAATACCACAAACTTAATCTTGTTAGAGCTATAGGGCTATGGGGCTATAGGACTATAGAGCTATAGGTCTAGAGGCCTATAGGCACATAGGGCTATAGTCATATAGAGCTACAGGACTATAGGGCTATAGAGCTATAAGGCTACAAGGCTAGAAAGCTACAAAGCTTGAAAGGGCTATACGGCATAGGGTTATAGGGTTGTATGGCTGTGGGGCTATAGGGTTATAGGGCTATAGGGCTATAAGGTCTATAGGGTTATAGGGCTATGGGGCGATAAGGCTACAGGGCTATAGCGCTATAGGGCTATAAGGCGACTGGGGCTATAGGACTATAGGGCCATAGGGCTGGGCTGTTGGGCCATCCGAGCTATAGGGCTACAGGGCTATAGGACTATAGGGCTATAAGGCTATAGTGCGATATGGCTATAGGACTCAGGGCTATAGGGCTACCTGGCACCCGGGCACCCAGGTACCCCGGCACCCGGGCACCCAGGCGTGCCGCCGATATAGGCGCCACAGCTAACCTAACCATATGAATCCGCTAGGACCCCTACAGAGGCAAGCTCCGAGTGGGGAACAACTCGGAGGTCCGCGCAGATGTCTTGGATCGGCGCTGGACCCCACCTCCCTGGCGCGCCATGGGTGGCGCCCGCGGCGCGGGGAGGCCCCAGCGCCGATCCGAGGAGTCCGCGCGGACCTCAAAGTTGCCATGCCTATGCCCTTGCCTGCTCCCCCAGACGAGCGCGACGGTCCAGAAGACCACGAACGCGCCGCAGACGTCCCGCTGGTGCGCCTGCATGTCCGAGTGCTCGCTGCGAAGGGGCGGGCGGGGAGGGGGCACCCGGCGCCCCTGCGGACCGCCGCCGCCCGAGCTCGACCAGCCCTTCGATGGGCCATCGAGGGCCCTCGGCCCTCGAAGGGCCCCAGAAGACCTCCACGGAGAGGAGACCACTCGGGCGGCGCTGTAGATCAACACTCGATGATCCTCAGAAGGTGTGGTAGCGCCGACGTGCGTGTTGTCCACAGGGGCCCTGCAATACGGCGTGGGCGGCGCAACGAGGGCCGACACAGGCTGCGCGCGATCGGCGGAACCGAGCGGGGCGAACACACGCTTGGGTTAACACACGCCCTATGGATCATCGAAACACGCGACGTGCTTCCGCAGTGGCGTAGCGGGGAGGTGCGCACCTCGGCGGCGCGGCCCGGGGGGGAATGGAGAGGGGGCGGGCGTGCTCGGAAAGCTCGGGAGGCCTCTGGCCTTCCGAGAAACTTCTGGAGCCTGCACCGAAGACACTCTTTGCGTCGGCGGCTAGGCAGAGTAACTGCGCTGGCGGAGAGCTGCCTAAACGGGGGTGCCGTTGTGGCGAATTGTGCCACCATGCAAGAGGAGGGGACATGGCAGAGGAAACGGCCGAAAGAGGGGGCGTGAAGGGAGCGAGGCCGCTTAGGGGGACGGGTCACGCCCCGAGCGCGTGGCGCGGCCCGCCCCGCCGGCGGACACCGAAGACACAGACGGCGTCCCAGAAGGCGCAAGCCTTCTGAGCCCTGGTGTCTTCTTGGAAGGCCTGCCCCCCTTTCACTTCCCCCCCTCGGCGCGTCGCCGAGTAATACCGTTTGGGGGGCAAGCGCCTTTGTATGCGCTGCTCACGCCTGCGAACTTGGCAACGAGTGATTGGTGCAGCCGTGCCTGGGTTGCAAGAAGAGGCCGCGCAGAGAGGAGAACGCTACATCGACCACCCCACCTGCTGCCCACGCTTGTCCCCAGCATTGTGATCTTGGTGGGGGGCGGGCAAATACTGAGAGCGCCACTCCCCGAACCAGGGGTTCGAGGCGAAGCCCGCCGTGGCGACGAGGGAAGGGCACGCAGCGGTATCGGCATACGTGTCCTTCCTGAGTTGTAGCGCGAACTCGGGGAGACTTGACAGAATTGGAAGATGGGGACGTGCAGCATCTGTGGGGGGTAGCCCCCCCCCCCTACTCGGGAAACGAAGCGCCCTTGAACACCGTGTTCGTGCGGTGCCGCGGTGCCGTGGCCTCGCGGTGTCGCGCGGTGTTGTTGTTCCGTTGTGTCGTTATACAATTGACACATACGATACGAAACACTGGTACGAGATATCTTGGAGTAAAATATTTGTCGATCTTTGAGGGACCCGTGCCCTAGAATTTCTGCGGGTTCATGGCGCGACCAGAGGGTCAAACATTTCCGCGGGGCATTTGCTGGCAAACCGATGTCTCAACTGATGTGCCTTCTGCGTCGAGGTGCTATGGAGCCAACGTGCGAGTCGACCCTGCAGGTATTTTGACCGAACTGCGGCCCATTTGAGGACCCGCTGGGAGCAGATCGTGAAAAAAGCTGTGGAACACTCGTGGGACTACTTGAACTCAATCGGGAATCAATTCCGCGTGAAGTATCGCTCAAATGTGGTCTGTTACTGCGTCGGTTGCATGACGCAGTGGTGGAATCAATGTGTTGCGATGGTGAGCCGATGTGGATCGACTGCGAACTGACAGTCCCCACAAACCAATATGTTGCGCAACACGACCGAACTGCTGGTGAACCATTTGCGCGTCAGTTCCGAACCAACGTGGCATCAACTGGAATGTCGTTTCCAAATCCGTGCTGACCGTGGCCAGATCCAAATAAATCTGAGTGCCCGACTTGTCAAGAACTGCGTTAGGACACGACGACGAAGACGTGCACATGCGGCAGCTAGTGTGGGCACATATACTGAGGTGATGAGTTATGCGCGAACGTACGTATGGAGGGGCTTCTTGTGTGCCTGGGAGCGTGCCACATGAATGAAACTTACTTTGCTTCAGGCAATCCCCGAAGAAACCTTCGGAATTTGGACCAAAGGGTGCGCACGCCTGTTGAATGTACGCGTACACTCACTCGGGAGAGGAGGCACAGGAGACAACTGCGGACGAAAGGGGATGTGGGCAGATGAACGGCAAGTGACTGTTTGGCTCCCCGTTCCCGTTCCTGCCTCGTCCTCCTCCTCCTCCTCCTCCTCCTCCTCCTCCTCATCCGCCACCTCCTCCTCTCGGCGGCGGCTTGGGCCGCCGGGGAGTGCGGACCGGCAGTTGCAACCAACCGGCCGGCGCGCCGCATAGGAGTGCAAGTCCAGATAACAACCTCAACCTGCCAGATGGCTGACTAAACCTGCCGACCTCACAATCTCAACCAGTCGGGTGACGCACAACATGTAGCGTGTCGTTTTTGGCTTGCATCGGGCGCTTTCTGCCAAGACTAGTCGCTCTCGTCTGCCATGGTTCTGTCATGCCTATTCGTGTTCGTCTGTCCTGGTCCTACCATGTTCTGGCATCCGCATTGGCGGGATATGAAGGAGAAGGGGGCTGTCGGGCCAAACATAATGCTGATTGAGAAATGTGGATCACATGCACCATGTTGTATTGTGATGCAGGCTGCCATTATTCAAAGACTGTCTGCCATGGCGCTTGTCGTGTCTGAGCGGCAGTTGCTGTGCAAGGTTCTTTCGGAGTGGCGTGACGGCGCGACGCCTGGCATGCAAGCTGAGTTGTATATTACTTATATCACTGTGTACTCCCATGCTATTTGCGGTTTATACTGTTGTCCCTAGTAGTGTCTGCCATTTTAAGTCAATCATTGCTGCGTCTATGCTTTCTCGGGCGGCGTGACGTCGGGACATCTGTAATGCCTGCTTGGCCGTGGAGCGCACCACTGTGTCACATTATGCTGTCCATCGTGTTCTCAGTCTGTCTGCCGTTTCGCTTTTCGCTTCTAAGCTGTCGTTGATACGATGGTGTGCTCCCCAACCGTTTTGTGGTGTTGGGCCTTCGTCTTGAAGAGACAGCGCCCCGAGTCCTCTCCCCCTCTCCTCTCCTCCTCCTCCCCCTCCTCCCATCCCTGCCTTTGCCCTCCGAATGTCCACGTCGGCACGTCCCGCACACGCTTCGTGGCCTCGTAGGGTGCTCCCCCGGCGTTCCCAGTGGCTGCGCCAGCATGGCGGCAACCGGACCACTTCCCGCACACCCCTCGCTCGTTTCTTGACCCTCTGGGGAACTCCACCGACGGCTCAAACTGGCCATCGCTCGGACGTCCATGCCCTGTGTTGTTTTCGATTTCGTGCGTGGTTTTTTCGCCAAATGATCAAGGATGTTCCTCGATGGCCCTCGCCGAAAGAAAAATGCACACGTCCGAGCGATGCCGAGCAAATGGCTGCGTTCGCATGGCGGCACCGCAATCCCTTCGGCACGCCCCTCGCGCCTCCCGTGGCACCCTTTCGGCGGTGGACAAACCTCCCTTTAGTACCTACTCCCCTTAGTGAAAACGGCCTGGGACCGAAACCGACGGACCTGGACCCGCAAAAGTGACGGCCGCGACGCCCTCTCGCGAACCAAAAACGGCCAATTCCTTAATCGACGTGCCAAGCAAGGTAGGAGGTCGATCCAACTCCGACCCTGGGAGGCTCCCAGTGGCCTTCGCGTGGCGGCGCCGCACCCACTCCGGCACACCGCCCGCACGCCTCGGGGTGCCCCCCCCGAGCCCCCCGCGGCGGCGCCCGCACGGCGACACCGCGCCCCTGCTGACACACCCCTCACACCTCCCGCGGCCCCCTATTGAAGTCGGGCCTGTCCCCCTACAGTTATGTCGGGCGTGTCCCCCTACACGGGGATTTTCGACGAAAGAATAAAAATGCCACCAAAATACTCCAAAAAGGCCAAACAATACTCAAAAAATAGTCCCCGGACTATTTCTGAAGCATTTTTGGATTATTTTGGGGGTATTTTCATTTTTCGTCGAGAATCCCCCTGTAGGGGGACAGGCCCGACATAACCCTACAGGGGGATTTTCGACGAAAAATTAAAAATATACCGAAAATAATCCCCCTGTAGGGGGACAGGCCCGACTTAACCCCACATGGAGCTCCACCGAAGGCGCCAAATGGCTGCTTTCGCACACTTCGTTGCCCTGTACGGAGCTCCACCGAGGTTCCCAACGGCTGCGCCAGCATGGCGGCACCTCGCCCGTTTCGGCACACCCCTCACGCGCTTCGTGGCCCCATGGGGAGCCGCACCGGAGGCCCCAGGAACTGCCTTCGCATGGCGGCACCGCACCCATGTCGGCACACCCCTCACGCGTCTCGTCGCCTCACGGGGAGCTCTAGAGGGGCCAGCGTGGCTGCTTTCGCATGAGGGCACCACAAGCTTCGTGGCCCCATATGAAGGCTCCACCGAGGGTCCCAATGACTGCGTTCGCATGGCGGCACAGCATCCGTTCCGGTACAGCCTTCATACGCTTCGTGGCGCTGTGAAGAACTCCACCGAGGGCCCCGGTGATAGCGTTCGCAGGGCGGCACCGCAACCATTTCGGCATACTCGTTTTCGTGCACCCATACGGTGCTCCATCGAAAGCTCCAGTGGCTGCGACCGCATGCTGGCACGCCCCTCACCCGCTCCGTGGCCCCATGGGGAGCTCCACGGGAGGCCCGCGTGGCTGAGATCGCATGGGGGCACCGAGCCCACTGCGGCACACCCCTCACGCCTTCCGTGGCTCTGTGGAGAGCTCCACCGAAGGTTGCTCACAACTGCACATGGTTTGGTTCTTCGCCCGGGTAGTTTGTATTTCTCCTGTTGGCGTGCCGTCGCGCCGCCTGTCCTGTCTGACCCTTGCGCGGATCACCTCGCCTGCAATCAAAGAAAGATCTTGCCATTTGGCTTTTGGAATACGCGGTTTCGCCTCTGTTGGTCGAGGGCCGCTGCCCGGCTGCTGCCACGGCTCCTGCTGCCGCTGCTGGCCGCGCCGGCGCACGCAGCATGGAACCCATTCCCCAGAGGCACTTTGTTTCCACTAGGAGGAAATTAATTTCCAAAGTGTGTTTTGGGCCGGAAACATTGGAAATTTTGCGGCTGCGTGGAAATAGCAATTGCGCGGTGTGCCACGTGCTCTAGCGGGATACACCACAACCAGCAATAACACGCGAATTGCTCGCGTGAGCCACGCTTAAGCGCGGCAGCACCCGCGGTGACGTTGTAGCGGGAGCGCATGCCACATTTGATGTGGGGGCAACGTGGCCCCACTTGTGGAGTGCTTGTGTTGGGGGATTGTGTTGTTGGTAGCACGCGCGGCATCAAATATGGCTGTAAACGCCGCCGATTGCGCGCCCGCGGCTTGTTGTAAAACGCAGCTGGGAGGAGGAGGAGGAGGAGGAGGAGGAGGAGGAGGAGGAGGAGGAGGAGGGGGGAGGAGGAGGAGGAGGAGGAGGAGGAGGAGGAGGAGGAAACAGAAAACGAGGAAGAGGAGGAGAAGGAGGAGGAGGAGGAGGGAGGAGGAGGTGAAGGAGGAGGAAGAAGAGGAAGAGGATGAGGATGATAATGAGGAGGAGGAGGCGGAGGAGGAGGAGGAGGAGGATAGTGAGAAGGAGGAGGAGGAGGAGAAGGAGGGGGAGCAGGAGGAGAAGAGAAGGAGAGGATGAGGAAACCATGGAGGATGATAAGGAGGATTATGTTGAGGAGCGTGGGGACAGGAAAGAGGGGGAACAGGCACCCCCGCGGTCGGCAAATGCTTTTGTTTAACAACAAGACAATGCAATACAGCAACACTGTACACAAGTTACTTTGGAAAGTGCGGGGATGGGGGGGAGGTGGGGGGGGCCCGCGGCTGAGTTTCTTTCAAACAACTTCGACTGCGCAAAACGTTCCGTATGGTGCGTTCGTGTCTGTATTTCCCGCACACGACCCACGAAATAAAGCGACATGGAACGGGGGGACGGCACACCAACGCCGCCTCTGCTTAAAATGAGTGTGCGTGACAGGTCGATACACGTGATCGCAACGCCGTCCGAATTTCAACTCAAAGCTCCACCTTCCTCGTCCTCCTCCTCTTCCTCCTCCTCCTCCTCCTCCTCCTCTTCCTCCTCCTCCCCGTTCTCCGCCACGTTCTCCTCCTCCTCATCCACCTTTGTTCCCTCATTCTCCTCCTCCTCGTCCCCCCCCCTCCTCTTCCACCTCCCGTTCCCCCTCTTCCTCAACTCGAGTCCCTCCCCATCGCAGTCGCCTTTGCCGTTCGTCCACTTTGCGCTCCTCGCCCCGCACGCGTTGGGGACGTGTGAGGTGTACGTCGTGACAGTGGCATGCAACCATTGGTGTATCTCTTGGGTATCTTCGGGGGCCCGAGACGCGTGAGCCGTCAGCTGAAGTTGCGTGGGCGGTGGGGGGGGGGCCTTCGGTGAAACTCAATGGGGCATCGAAACGCCTGGGGGGTCTGTCGGGATAGTCGGGGCGGCGGTGCTGACGCAGTCCGTGCGCACAGGAGGAGACTAAGCAGATGACGTGCAATCGATTGCTGGGTTTCTTCAACCCGCCTGCCCGCCTGCCAGACATAGTACTATTGGGAGTGCGACGGGGAGGCAAACGAATAGTACGAGGACGAAGTGTGGGCATTCCAGTGCGCGCGGGGCTACGCCCGATTAATGCTCGCCGTTTGGGCTGGCGGTGGGGTCAAAGCGGCGAGCTCTATTGTGATTCAGCTACTGTTGGCTATCAACCCCAAGCCCCCTAGTCTCTTGCTGGTACTGCTCGTCTTTACTCCTACCGTCTTGTCCGAACCCTCCACATTCATCATCCACCTTACTACCCGTCGTGTTTCATGCGCGTCCTTTTCCGTTCGTAGCGCGTCATCGCTTCTATTCTAACAATCCGACTGTTTGTTATCGTTATCGTTCGCGTTTTACCCCTCTTATTTCTTGGCATCGGTCGTTCCCCACAGTTATTGTTCCTTCTCTCCTGCGTCCTATCCCTGCCCTCAATTCTTCCACATCCCTCCTCCTCCTAGTCACCCCCTTTATCATCGTCTTCCCACTCCTTCCTCCTTCAGGTTGACCCCCCATCTTGGGCTCTCGGGATGTCATTGGGTCCTCGATTCTACCATATGGCGGCCCATGCTGCCCAAGATACGCCCCACTAATCACCCCAGGATAACCGTGCTAGGCGCCTGAGGCCCCGAATGGCCCAAGAAGGCAAACCACGGCAGGCCCCGAGTGGCCCAAGATATGTCGTTCATATGTATTGGTTCTGACTCTCGGGGTATGTCTTAACCCGTCGCATGTGCCAAGGATTGCATGGTGACACGGCGTGTCGCGAAAAAACAGTTCGATGGACGGCCATCGTCGCAGGGAAAACGACAGGCGCCGAAACAAGTAGGCAGTTACAGAAATGGCGCCATCCGAATGCATGGGATATGCTGTATTATCACATGATATGTTGAGGTTAATGGTGATGGTGATACTGGGTGAGCATGCTCTATTCAAATTGCTGCCCATGCACCGTCCCGCTCTATGTGCGGCAGAAGGCGCATGCGGTCGAAGATCGACCTCTCCCACGTGAGCCTATGACTCGCCGACGCCACAACTGCCAGCGTCAAGTTAAGACTCTCGTCTAAAAATGTGCTGTAAAAGCGCGGGTTCCCCCAGTGGGGGATCC
This sequence comes from Prorocentrum cordatum, assembly GCA_963575745.1. Lineage (NCBI taxonomy): Eukaryota > Dinophyceae > Prorocentrales > Prorocentraceae > Prorocentrum > Prorocentrum cordatum. Next base: position 734,593 of record CAUYUJ010019493.1, read on the forward strand.
GAAGGGTGAGATGTGCAAACATGTGGCTCTTTGGAGCCTTGGGCGATGCAACCTCGTCCATGAGCGCCATGTGCCTCAAACACATATCAAGCAACGTCTGACAATCCTGCCACGGAATTGTCCTGGCTCGTGTCCGTATGATACACATGTACGAAAGCAACGCGCTCCCAGCTTCCTTCAGCACTGGAGCATGTTTGAACTTGGCCACGTGCCTGGAACAGAAGTCGGTCGCCCATCTCACGAGCACCCCTGTCTCCGCTGCCTTCGTCTTCAATTCTCGGAGATGTTGTTGCCCCAACATATTTCTGGTGAGGGTCCCAATCCTGTAGCTCAAATCAACTCTCTCCCTCTGGCACCACACTCTGTAATCAACAAACATTTGGTTGAGACCCTTCTCGTGAACAATATCTTGACCACCAATGATGCCGTACATGTTGCACTCCAGCACAGCCCAGATAGTTTCGGAGACGTAGCGCTGAAACACTCCGAGATAAAGGACGTGAAGTGTATCGATGTGGAGTGACGTTTGAGGAGTGATGCCAACACCCTTGCTAAAGATCGGGTTCCGCCGTAGCGCAGAATCTATGTTTCTGCGCTTCTCGTCCAACCTCCGTCGCCAGAAAATGGCAGTGAATGGTAAAGCCCGCTCCTCGAACATCGCAGTATCTGGCAACTCGAGACTCGGATCGAGCCTGTCGTCGTGACACAAGCCGAGGTGCGGCGCGTCGCGCGCGAGAATGCGCCCACGCTTCTGTTTCCGTTCGTCGAAATGTAACCCCCCAGCCACCAGCGCGGCCTGCCTGACAGCCCCACTGTCGACGCGCAGCGGCTTCTCACACGCCAAGCAAGTACTCTCGTAGTCATCGTCCTCGAGCGTTGGCCAATCATGACCAGTAAGCGACACCTTGCTGAAATTGAAGAGCTGGTCCTGGCGACAACCGCAGAACAAGCATGGCCTATGGTGCGACTTCCAATTTGCGAACCCTAGCGTGTTGGCCCACTCGCTCCAATCCCCTTTCACTTGCACGAGTAAGAATCGTGCATCGAGGGGCTCACCGATTAAATCAGCCAAGGGGGAACCATCATTGAACTCAGACGCGTCTGGAAGCAGGGTAGGCCGAGCTCCCTGTGCCGACGCCTCGAAACTCCATTCTATGGCGCGCATGATAGGAAACATCGTGTCCCAGCCTCGGCAACCGCATCTGCAAAGAAACTGTTTAGCAACCGATCCGAGGTAGTGCCTCTTGTTTGTTGCGAGGTTGTAGCAGGTGATCGCAATCATGGTGTCAGCGTGTCCAGCCCCTGTCGTTCGCGTGTAACGGATTCCATCCATGTACACCGCGACTGGGTACGCAGGCCGCCCGTCGCCGTGTATCCACCGATGTGGGTGCGTCTCGAACGCTGTCCCCCACTCGGCATCGTTGGCGTAGAGGTCAATGGGCTCGCCCAGTGCTTGGATCTCTAAGTTGAGCAGCTCGTGTGCAGGTGCCCAGTGGATGATCTTCGCACCACGCATGCCTTTCACGTGCGCTGGCGCCTTCAGTTGAATCAGCTCAGGTGCTTTGGGCGAGGTTGGCAATACAGACATCAAGTGGCGTCTGTAGCTGCCCGTCGGTCTATCAGGCGGAAATCCAATTGCTGCCAGCCGATGCCCCACTGCCCCTGCTTTGCTGGCATGCCAGCAAGTCGTGCACAGCGATTTTGCATCGATCTGAGCTCGCGCATACTGCAGCAGTAGATGTTCCAAGAGAGCGTCCGATGCATGCAATTGTTCTATGACAGCGGCCACGTCCTTTTCACCTCCAGGCGCTTCCCAAGTGTGTACGACTGGCCGCTCATGCTTGCGTTTCCTGGGAGTCTCCCAGCTATGGCGAGGCACCGGACTGTCCGCTTCGGAGCTGGTCGCAGCCACTGGCATGTGCCAGTATGGTTTGAGCTTGCATGGCTACGGATACGGAGGCAGTGGGGTCGGGGGGGTGGGGGGGCAACGCAGCAGGTATCGAGTTTCTGGGGGAATACATTGGCACCAGTCTCGGCCAACCCGTGGGCCGACATCTGCGGAAACTTGAAAGTTTACCCAATATTGGGCTCTGTCTGGGGTGGTCTCTCTAGTTGACCCAAGGCGGTCCTGGACTATTCTAGGCTTCGTCTCCAGGGGGGGGGGTCGGGTTGCAGGCGGTCAATCGTTCTTGTGGCCCCTCCTCCTCATCTTATCAGTCTTGATCCTCTTTCTCCTCCTCCTCCTCCTCCTCCTCCTTTTCCTCCTTCCCCAAATCACCTCCACGTTCCTCCGTCTCTCTCCCTTTCTTCCCTCACTATCCTCCTACTCCTCATCCTCCTCATCGTCGTCTTGCAGCCCCATCGTTGTTATCCTCCTTTTCCCTTTGCGTCTCCCCCCTCCTGCTCATCTTCCCCGTCTTCCTCGGCATTATCATGCGCCAATTGGCAGGGAACGCGTTCACGGGACGTTGATGGAACAGCTTCGGCGATTGGCGCAGGCTTGTTGGCGAGGGGGGAATCCTCACCAACAGTGGCCTGCGCCCCATCGATTACATCGCCCAAAGCATCGGCAACAGGGAGGATGATGAGGAGGATGAGGAGGATGAGGAGGAGGAGGAGGAGGAGGAGGAGGAGGAACAAGAGGAGGGAGAGTAGTAGGAGGAAGATGAGGAGAAGGAGGAGCAGGAGGGAGGGAAGCATGAGGATGAGAAGGAGGAGGAGGAGGAGGAACAGGAGGAGGACAAAGAGGAGGAGGAGGAGGAGGAGGAGGAGGAGGAGGAGGAGAGGGATAAGCGGAGGAATAGGAGGAGGAGGAGGAGGAAGAGGAGGAAGAGGAGGAGGAGGAGGAGGGGAGGGAGGAGGAGAGGGAGGAGGAGAGGGATGAGGTGAGGGCGGATGAGAGGGAGGAGGAGGAGGAGGAGGAGGAGGAGGAGGAGGAGGAGGAGGAAGATGAGGAGGAGGAGGGGATGTCCAAGCTCTCGCGTTCCTGCACATCTGCCAATCTCGGTCCTGGCCTATGTCGGCTAAGGGAGGGGAGGTCAACGTGGCTTTTTGGGTGTCTTGGCGCTCCCGTCGCGTGTTCCACCCCTTTGTTGATGTCGCCTCCTAGATCGGTCCAGGCCCCCTCCTCCTATCGTACTCTCTTCTGCCCTGACTCCCTCATCTCCTCTCGGTTTGAACGCTCGAAGGGACCCACTGGCTCGATTGCCAGCAACACGTTTGCCGAACTGTTCTCGCGTCGTGACCCTATTCCGCATCTAGGGCATGAGCGAGGGTGCATGGAGGAGGACGCCGACGACGCATCAACACTGATCCTGGCCAGGCCCATCCTAGTGCAAGCGATATGCCATCCTGGGGCACGAACGCCAGGGGAGCCTCAGCCCAGAATAGTCTGGCCAAGATCGGTGGCGACGCACAGTTAGCATCCGACTCCATGGATAGGGGCAGGAAGAAAGATCATGAGGAGGAGGAGGAGGAGGAGGAGGAGGAGAAGGATGAGGGGGAGGAGGAGGATAAGGATGAGAAGGGAGAGGAGGACGAGAAGGAGGAGGAGGAGGAGGAGGAGGTGGGGGAAGGCCCAGGCTGTGTCTGTCCCGCAGAAGTCCATCGGGTTCAGCCTCAGAGGCTTCCTCTGAGCCCTGCACACGTGCCACAAACCGCGCAGCTGCTCTGGGATCGGACGGGGGGCAGAACGCAGCGAATGGCATGGGGCAGGAGGGAGCAGGAGGGGATGGACGAGCGGGGGGGGGGAATTGAAACTCAAGGGGTTCAGCAGAGGAAAACCGAGGAAAGAAGGAGGAGAGGGGAGGAAGGAGGAGGCTGAATCGAGGAGAGAGAAGGGGACATGAAGCGAGGAAGGAGAGGTGGGGAGGGCGGAGGATGGTGGACGGCGGGGGGTGAGGGGCCAGGAGGGAGGACTGAGGAGAGGGAGGCCCGATCCATCGCTTTCTCTTTTTTCTACTTGTTTTTCTGTTTTCTGGGGGTTCGGAGCTTTATTTTGATATTTTTTTCTGTTCGCGCTGCTTTTTCGGGTGGGCACAAACCTGCCGGAAACCTGCCGGAAACCTGCCGGAAACCTGCCGGAAACCTGCCGGCCCAGTTTTGGGAGGATGTATCGAGCGAAACGCTGGAAACTGCCGAAACCTGCCGCAAACCTGCTGGAAACCTGCTGGAAACCTGCTGGAAACCTGCCGCCTCTCTGCCGCCGACCAAAAACGTCTCCAGACGAGATTTTTACCATCTGAGCCTCTGCGAGTGGTGGGTTTCCGAACCTTGCTGAAGCGACTGGCGGGAGCACGCGCGCCGCCACCAAAAACGCCTCCGAGCCTGGCAAACTGCGCGATACAGCCGTGGGCGACCCCGTGCCCTCGAGCTGGGACGATTCGTAGCCCTGCGAGAGCTTGAATTCGAACTAAGCAGGGATCTGAGCGTCAAACCGTTGACGGCCAGAACCTAGGAGTAAATTCCCGCAGGCAGTGCTCTCCCCTGCTGATGCCAGTCAGGCACGAGCTCGCCTAGCAAAATCCTTCTCCTCCTCATCCTTCTCCTCGTTCTACTCTTCCTTCTCTTCCTCATCCTCTTCCTCATCTTTGTCCTCCTCCTCTTCCTCCTCCTCATCGCCCTATTTCCTCTCCTCCTCCTACTCCTTCTAGCCACCTCTGCCAGTCGAGCCGTCCTCCCTCCCTGACTGGGATCGTGACACTGCCGCTTGCGGGCCACGGGCTTCGGGCCTAATCCGAGTCCTCTCCGTCCATATCGTCCTTCAGCTTGTACAGGCGCTCAGTCTGCTTCTCAAGCTTCTCCAGGAGGCTGTGGAGGTCCGCGACTGTCGTCATGGAGCGGTGCACGTCGACATCGGTGGGGATCTCGAGCTCGCCGCCGTACTGCACGGCTGCCTTGAACATGCGATTGCCTTGAATCCCGCTCACAGCCAATTTGTACAGGCCCCTCAGCTTCGGACCGAACTTTTTCTCTTTGGCGAATGCCCACTCCTCGAGGTCTTTGTCGAGCTCATCGATCAAGGTGCGGGCTCGGCTGCGAGCCAAGAGGTACTTCTGAACCAGATCTGACGCCGCCTTCTTGAGAGACTTCAGCGTGTCGTTGGGGGACGCTCCCGTCGTCTTCTGCCGCTTGCTGTTGCTAGGGGTGGAGCCCCTGCCACTAGCGCGTCGGCCCCTGCCGCCTGCGGCGGAGCCTCTGCCAGTCTTCTGTCCACGAGGTTCGGGGGCCGCGTGCTCCTGGATCGTCGTTTTGTCAGTCTGCTCCTCGGGGGTGGGCTCCTGGCACGTTTTCTTCTCCTCGGGTTTGCCGTCATTGGGGTGCTTCAGGCTGAGAGCTGGAGGCTCCAGCTTCTGCGGGGTCTCGCTCTCTGGCTTCTTGAGTCCTGCGGCGGGTGTCAACATGGCCGATGCGCTCAAACCTGCGCTGCTGGCCGAGCAAGCGTCCGTCGACGGGTTCTCCTCGGACTGAACCGTCCGCCACACCGTCTTGTTGCCTTTCTTGTCGGTCTCCCTCGTGTGCCTGAACATTATGCGCTTGCTGCGACTGTTCAACTTGCAATGAGACGGGCCTCGAGCGATGCAGTCCTTGGCGATATTGAGGCACCCTCTCAAGCATGCCTCGCTAGGGTTGTCACCGCCACCCTCGAGCTTGATCAAGCCGTCCCAATTGGCCCACTCCCCGATGACGCTGTCCTCCTGCACGCGCTCTGTGATTTTGCTCCGCTTCTCCTTGGATCCGAAAAAAAAACGCACTCCCTACCTGCCCTCCCCCTTTGAAGTATGGAGGAGGGGTGGGGAGGAGGAGGGGGAGGAGGAGGAGGAGGAGGAGGAGGAGGAGGAGGAGGAGAGTGCGGGAGGAGGAGACGGAGGAGGAGATGGAGGAGGATGAGGAACAGGAGGAGGCAGAGGAGGATGACCCTATAGACCTTCACCCCCGTCGCGTGGGAGGGCGACGAGGATGGGATGGAGGAGAAGGGAAGGATGGGGAGAGGGGGGGATGAGGAAGATGGGGGCCAGAAGGAGGATGAGGGGAGGCGCAGGAGGAGGAGAACAAGGATGAGAGGGAGGGCGAGAGGTGGAGGTGTCCTGGTACTTCTCGTATAGCTTCCTACCCCAGTCGTTCCTCTCCTGGGCCTTCTCAGCGCGGCTCTTCTTCTGGTGCTCCTCCCAGGCCCCCTTGACCGCCTTCATGGCAAGCCTGGCGCTGGCCACGAGGGGCGGACAGAGGATGATGATTTGAATCAGGCGTGGTGTGTGCGTGGCGTTCCTCTCCCTCCTCCTCCTCCTCCTCCTCCTCCTCCTCCTCCTCCTCCTCCTCTCCTTCCTCCTCCTCTTCTTCTTCTTCCTCCTCCTCCTCCTCCTCCTCCTTCGCATCCTCACTCCCCTCCCTGTTCCACTCCTCCTTTTTGCGTGTCTGGGCCCTCATCGTCTTCTGACCTGTCTTATCTATTTCGTTCACCTCGTCCACGCCATCTCCCTGTTTCTTGATTTGGTTCATTCTCCTGTTCCTTCTCGATCCTGTTAGTTTCAGCCCTGGAGCCTAAACCGCCGACCGATGGGATGGTCTCCCAGACATTCGAATGCGTTTTTTGCGAACTCCTCGAGCTCAGGGTCAAAGGTTTCAGCAAGCTTGGCCAACGCCCCTGGGTCCATGGACTCGTCCTCCTGGGGCAACTCCCCAGCGTGCTTGTCCGTGAACGCCTGGAGCAATTGCATCTCGATGTTTTTAGCCGAGAAGTCGTCGTTGAGTTTCGTCGGCGCCTCGGGAGGCGGCAGGGCGTCGGCGAGGCAGTGGGGAGGGGGGACATGAGTAGGAATTCAGGCCTTAGCACCGTCCACGGGTAACTGCCCCGCTCGATACATCTGATTCTGCGTGACAAGCATTGAAATCATGTTCTCGGTCGAGATATCGAGGCCCTGGGGGGGTACTCTTTCGCATGGCCACGTCCCTCGTCTACCCTCGTGCCGACCGTGTTCACCGTCGTCACTGTCGTTGTCGCCGTCTTCTTGACCCTCATCATCCCAACAGGCCTGCCAGTGCCCCTCTCCAGGCGGTGGCGTCCGTGGACGGCAGTTCTCCACCTCGTGACGCGAACCCCCGTACTTCCTTCAGCTCGTACTCTTTCTTCCTGGGTTGTGTTGTCCTCTCCTCCTCCTCATCCTCCTACTCATCCTCCTCTTTATTATCCGTCTCCACGCCTGCTTCCTCAGTTGTTTCTTCCTGCTCCTCTTCCTCCTCCTATTCCTGATCATCCTCTTCCTCCGCACCCTCATCCTTGTCATCCTTATCCTGATCCTCCTCACCATCCTCCTCCCACTCCTCCTCGTCATCTGTCGGTCGCCTGCTTGGTCGGCTCCCCGAGCATCTGCGGCTGCTGCGACCCGTCCTGGCAGCGCGGGGCAGGGGATGAGGGGAGGAGGAACAGGAGGTGGAGGGACGATGGGCATTGAGGAACGATGATCACTGTAGTTCCAACGCTGCAAGAGCGGCCATCCCAGAACGACTGCGACGCTGACCTATAGTTACTGCGCCTGCGAGGGTTGCTCTGGCATGCGTTGTCTGTCGTCCTGCTGCTGGCTTTTTCTTGGTACGATGCGCTGATGGCTGTTCTTGCATGTGTTGCATGCCTTGCATGAGCTGGTCTAGAACGCTGAAGCTGCTGCACCGCGGAGTGTTGATCTATCTACGAGCGAGTGCCCTAGTCTGAATCACTGGCCCAGCCTTCGATCCTGCTGGCTGCCTGCGAAGACACCGACAGAGCTGCAGCAGCCGCCTTAGGCGGCGTAGCTGGAAGCGCATGCACCTGCGGCGCTTGCGAGGACGAGCTGGCGGCAGCTGCGGGGTCCTTCTCCTTGGGCTTCTCGGCGATCTCGGGCTTGCCGTCGTCGGGCTCCGCGTCAACGATCTCGGACTTGTCGTTCGCAACCTTCACCGTCTTCTTGGAGGCGACCTGAGGCTTCTCGGTCATCGGGGCGCCCCCCTCGGCCTTGGACACCTTGCCCTTGCGAGCGTGGTTCTCTTTGGGCGGCGCGCCCAACTCCGCCAGCTTCGCCCTCTTCGCCTCCCTCACGTCGTCTACGTCCTTGATGCCGTCCCTGAGATCCTTCGCCATCGCGTTCATCCACGCAGCTGCCGATTGCTCCTGCCGCTTCACGTCCTCGCCTGGGAACCACTTCACGTTCACCTGGATGATCTGTGGCTCTTTGCCCCGATGGAGCGTGCACAGGCGCTCGATCTCTTTGCTAGGAGGCTGGTTCCACCGAAAGCCAACTTTGATCGTCCTCTGCTTCTCGTCGCAGCCTGTGAACAGCTCGGGCAGGTCATCAGATCCAGAGGCCTTCTTCTTCGCCTTCGCCTTCGCTTTCTTCTTCTGCTTTGCCCCTTCTGGTTTGTCCTTCGCGTTGTACTGCGCCACCGTGATCTGGGGCATGGCTCTCGTGGTCCCGTCCGCCCAATATGCAATCATAGCAGCTGTGTCTGCTGCGCCGTCTGGAGTGGCCATGCGGTCGCAGTACTCGGGGAAGTCGGACTTCTTGGCATTCCTCTCGGTGCGGAACGCGAGCCTTGCCTCCTGGTCGTAGCCGTAGGTGTACTCGATCTTCTTGGTGTCGACCTCGACCTTCTCGGTGGGCTTGTCGTCCAGCTTCTGCTTTTTCTTCGCAGGAGCCGTATCTGCGTCCTCCACGGTGCTCTCGTCGTCTTGGTAGAAGGAGTCCTCCTCGGAGTCATGCACCTTCTCTTCCTCCTCGCCCCCCTCGTCGTCGGCGCCCTCGTCGAACTCGTTGCACTGCTGCTCCGCATTGCCATCATCTTCGTCATCCTCCTCGGCGGCTTTAGCGTGGGCCTCCTCCTCCTCCTCCGTAGTCTGCTTGAGCTTCTTCGGCACCTCCAGGTCGACGAACCACTTCGGCGCCTTCTGGAGCGACTGCTTGACCGAGAGCTGGGAGACGTGCCGCATCATCGTACGAATTCGTTTGCAGTTCTCCTCCTTCCAGTCGTCGAGATCCGTCTTGGGCAGCTCGAGGTTGTTCATCTTCTGCGAGGCGACTCTCACGAGCGCCCTCTCCAGCGCTGTCGCCGTCACTGTGAGTTTGCCGCCTCTGGCACGCCCGATCGCCACGATGAGGTCGATGTGCTCCGTGATATCCTTGGACACGATGGGCGACTTGCGCAGCTTGTTCCCGTACTTGATGAACGACGGCTGCTTCGCAAACTTCTTGAGGGACAGCGCAATGGCCTGCACCTCGTCGTTCTCCGACATCGTCTGCAGTCTGGCTGCAGCAGCAGCGCTCTCCTCGGGAAGAGGCAAAAAGGCAGCGGCTCGAGCCAGCCGCTACGGATGACCGACATGCGGTCACGACGAGGACGCAACTTCCACATCAACGGTTGCAACCAGCACCAAGACATGGTGACACGCGAGGGGAAAGGAGGAGGCGGGCGGAGGAGGCGGGATGAGGCGAGCACGAGGAGGCGGGGGAGGAGGAGAACAAAGACGGTTCCCCTCCTCGGGCGGGCGAGCGATCCTCGCCGATCTGCGCCAGCGCGCGAGCCACCCGCATGCCGTTCTCTTGGGACGACTCCGTCTGCGTGTCCGCCTCAGGGGGGGAGGCGGGGGGGGGGCGGTCATTTCATGTGTTTCCTCTCCTCCTCCTCCTCCTTCTCCTCCTCCTCCTCCTCCTCCTCCTCCTCCACGTCGTCATCCTCCTTCATTCGGAATCCGAGCCTCGAGGATCGGCTCCGACATCGACCGTTGCGGGCGGTCGTTCCCCTGGTAGGCATCCATCGGGGTGTCAGTGACCTTCGGGCGGGAAAGAGGGGAGCAGGAGGAAGAGGGTGAGGAAACAGAGGAGAAACAACAACAACGGCGGGTGGGAGGAGGAGGAGGAGGAGGAGGAGGAGGAGGAGGAGGAGGGAAACATGAGGAGTAGGACGAGGAGGAGGAGAGGAGGAGGAGGAGGAGGAGGAGGAGGAGGAGGAGAGGAACAACCAAAGAGGAGTAGGACGAGGGGGAGGAGGTGGAGGAGGAGGAGGAGGAGGAGGAACAGGGGAAGGAGGAGGAGGAGGAGGCGGGAGCAGGGAGGATGAGGAGGAGGAGGAAACAGGAGAGGTTGAGGGCCTCGATGCTGAAGGGCTCGCCGTCGACCGAGGCAGCCTTCGGGGGAGGGGCGTGTCCCCTCATTCCTCCCCCCCCTCCCCCCCCCCCCCCTCCTCCTCCTCCTCCTCCTCCTCCTCCTCCTCCTCCTCTCCTCCTCCTCCTCCTCCTCCTCCTCCTCCTCCTCCCCTCCTGCTCCTCCTCCTCCTCCTCCTCGCCGTCTTCCTCGTCCTCCTCCTCCTTCTCTTCCTCTCTCTTCTCTCCTCCCTCCTCGTGTGCGCCGAACAACCCCAAACAGCAGCGCTGGCACCGTCGAATTTCAAGGTTTAAAACTTGAAATTCGACGGTGCCAGCGGTGGGGTCGATGTATTTTCGTCCGGCCTGCGCAGCCGACGCGGGGAACGGCTCGGACCGCTCGACCGCCGTCGACATGGTTCGAGGCGCCTCGCCGCGTGTCGGGTCCGAAACCTCAACAGCTCGAAGCCGCGCGGCGTCGGAAACAGCAGGCGGGGCAGGGCGACGACGACGAGATTGCAAATGCAACGTACACGGGGGGCGTTAGAGGGAGGGGAAGGAGAGAAGAAGGAGGAGAGGGGATAAACGAGGAAGGGGAAGAAGTTTTTTTGTTATGCGAACAACGCAACCGCAATATCATCACATGTATGATAAGACTGGAAACTTTCGTCCGTTTGGAAATTCAGACGGCGGCGTGGTGATTTCCACCTAGTGGAAACAAGGTGCCTCTGGGTCCGCGTCTGAGTGCCCTCCGCCTTCTCCCGTCCTTCGCGGAAGAGCTGTCTGTCTGGTTCCCCCCTCTTGCGCGCCGGCCAGTTCGCGCATCGGTCTCCCCGATCGCCACCCGCTGGAGGCAGCACTTCTGTCTCGCCGCCGACGCAAAAGTTCGAGCATCCGCCCTCGACAGACCTGCGGTGCCGGAGTGCACGCCGTGGGCCGCTGGAGCGCTCGGGCTCCGAACAAGTGCCGTGCGCCGCGGGACGCTCGCACGCCCGCGCTCGGCAGGACTGCAGTCCCTGACTCCGGATCCGCCCTACTTTGGCTTTTTTCCCAACCTAAAATTGCGTCGGAAATCAACCTATAAGAGGTCGAAAAAGTAGGGCGGAAATTGCTGCACCCAACATAAAATAGGGCGGAAATCCACAGAAACAGCAACAGAAAAGTAGGGCGGAAATTGGCATCAGCGGGGCTTGAAAAGTAAGGCGGAAATTCCAAGCCCCACTTACGAATTTCCCCAAAGTAGGGCGGATCCGGAGTCAGGGGTGCCGGGGCGTGTTTCGCCGGCGGCGAGGCAGAGGCATTTCGCTCCAGCGTGTGGCTATTCGGGGCAACCGAACGGCGAATTGTCCGGCAGGCAAGAGGGAGGAAAGAGACGACGGCGGCCGCGCGGGGGGAGGGGCAGGGGGAAGCGCTCGCAGTGCCGGAGCACGCGGCGTGGGGG
>CAUYUJ010019493.1:748641-776141 GCA_963575745.1 Prorocentrum cordatum
GGAGGAGGAGGAGGAGGAGGAGGAGGAGGAGGAGGAGGAGGGAGGAGCAGGAGAAGGAGGAAGAGGAGGAGGGGGAGGGCGCTGCCCCGGCCTGGGCTCGTGGTGCCCTGCCGAGACATCTCAGGAGGCATCTGCCGGACGCCTGGGAGCTCTTGGAGCCATCTTCGGACACCATCTTTCGGGGGGGGGGGGGGGGGGGGGGGGCGCAGGGACGTAATGAAACAGGAAGAGGCGCCATGAAATCTAAGAAAAAATCATGGCCCGCGCCATGATATCGCCCCCCCCCTAGTCATCACCTCCCTCTGGGCCGCCCCCGACATTTTGAATCCACGAACTGCAATGCACGGAGCAAGCTCAACAGCTGGGACAGCGCATCAAATCGCACTGGCACTCAAGACTGTGAGACAGAGCGTGAATAGAGACAGAAGCAGGAGGAGGAGGAAGATCAGGAGGTTGGAGCGTGTGTGGGGGGAGAGAGAGGAAGATCAGGAGGAGAAGGAGAAACCGCAGTTGGTGGGATGCGCAGAGTGGTTGCCAAAAACAGCTTCCGCGCACAACTTGCTGACAATGTAACAACGGTTCACCTGGCACGATTGATGCACGAATCCTTACTGGACATCTGGTCTCCCGCATGCTCCAAGAGCAACAGTTGAAGCCCAGTCCTGCACGCGTCGCAATCGACGTGGGACGCAAGCAAACGTTGGCTCGACGAATGAATGCATGAGCTCATGCATCCTGTCAAGAATCAACCAATTCGTGGACTCGCAGCACTGGCATCGACAACAAACATACTCGATTCTAGGGTGGCTCCAACCGAAACACCAAAGAACGAGAACGCCGTCGCGGCTCCGTGCGGGTCAGAAGAGCGAGATCTGAGGGTGATCCTTGGCCAGCATCTGGGGACGCGCCAAAAGCAGAACAAATTGAAAGAAAGACGGAAGCCCCTAGGAGGCGAGAGTGCCAACGATCTGGAGGAACGATACCGCTTGACAGCCAAGGCCAATGACCTGCCCGGGTCGCATTCCTGCACTGGCCAACTCAAGTGGCAAAGAAGGCCAGGAAACTCTGCCTGGTCGCACTGGTGCAAGTCTCTCTTACTCTGGTGGTGCGGGGGGGGATTGGTGCAGGCAGGCATGCGCTGGGTCGAATCGCCAAGTCGGATCGGATCGGACACGGGTCGCATCGCCAGCGAGTCGTCCCGAATCGACTCGGGATCGGCTTGCTGCGCCTGGCTCTGGCTGGCCGTGGGCCGGTGCACTGGGCCGAACCGAACCGCACCGCACCGGAACCGCGGCCCTGGCCGGCGCATCGAGCCGCAGCGAATCGGATCGCAGGCGGCCCTGGCAAGCCGGCTCCCCGCCGCTTGCCCTGGATTTCCGCCCAATTTTATGTTGGATGCAGCAATTTCCGCCCTACTTTTTCGGCCTCTGATAGGTGGATTTCCGACGCAACTTTCAGTTGGGAAAAAAACCAAAGTAGGGCGGATCTGGAGTCAGGGTGCCCGGGGTGGGCGGCGCGGGTGGAGCCCTCGCACTCGTGGGCGAGACTGCGCGGGCGGGCACAGCCCGCCTGGGCCGGGCCTGCTGGCCTGCTGGCTTCTCTTCTCGCTCGGCCGCCCCAGTGTCGGACTCGGTGCCTCGGCTCGGCTCTGGTTCCGCTTCTCGGCAGTTCTCGGTGTTTCGTTGACGACTCGATTTGGGGTCTGCTGCTCTCTCTCTCTCTCTCTCTCTCTCTCTGTCAGTCTTCCCCCCCTCATACATTTGTTATGTCGCTCTTTCTTTATTTATGTATCATTTCTTTTTTCCTCTCTCTCTCTCTTTCTCTCTCTCTCTCTCTCTCTCCCCTTCTTACGCTCTCCTGCGGCCCATCCTGTCACCGTGCCTGTGTTGTGGGTCGAAGACGTGTTGGAAGCAGATTGGGATCTCTTGGGATGCCTCTCGGCGTGCTTTCCGATACCGCTGTGGAGCTTCTCGGAGGCCTTCTGGAAGCCCGTTGGAAGCCTATCGGGGCCCTTTCGGTGCACTTTCGGAGGCTTCTTGGGGCCTCGTAGAAGCCTCCAGGGGGGTGTCCTGGGGCATGCTGAGAGCCGTACCCCTGAAGATAGCCCCCGAAGGCCCCTCTTGGGGCACTCTGGGAGGTCTCTCGGGCCGTCATGCGGCCCTCCTTGGCCGTCTTGGGGCCCTCTTGAGGTCCTCTTGGACCGCCTCGAAGCGATCTGGGGCCGCCTTGGGCTGGCGGCAACGAGAAAATATGATAATGCTGAAGGGTATTTCGCCGTCTAGGAATACCAAAATGCTTTTCGCAACTAAAAACTTCCACTCTGGCCATCCGAAGCATTGGCTGTCAATGAATGCTCTCCAACAAGTGTGTCATGGGTCAAGCGCTTATGGGGCACCCGAGAGACGTTGAACGGCTGAGCGTTCGCACTAGAGCTGCCACAAAAACACGGGCAAATCCGGACAAGGGTACCAATGGCCTCTCACTTCGCGTGGCGATGGATATACATTCCACACGCCCAACTTAGTAACGTCCAGAAGCAAGCCGAGGCCGACATGCACGGAGTGGCGACGGACTGCGGATCCCTCTATGACCCCTCGAAGGTGGAACCGCCTGCGAAGACACAAGCGCTTTGTGAAAAAACTCGCAGTTATAGCGCACGGGCAACGCTGGGGCTGACTGAATTCTGACATCTCTCCTGCACGGCGGTGGAAACATTCCACACACACACGTCGCTAAAAGAGACGCCCGCTTCTCAAACAATCTGGTTGGAGATGCAGAAGTGGGGAGTGGCAGAGAGGAGATCTCTTGGGTCGTCATGGGCTCCTCCGGGCGCGGTCAGGAGACCGCTTGAGGCAATCCAGGGCTACCTTTGGACCCTCTTATTGCCCTTACGGGGCCCTCTTGGGGCTCTGTCAAGTGTTTCGTGGATCCTCCGAGGTTCGAAGTGGAGCCATGCTTAAGCGAAACATGCGGGAACCCCAAAAACCAAACATTGTTCAATTGTACCAAGAGAGTAAATCCAAACCAGTGGGTTGCCCTCTCCTTCTCTCTCGTTCTCTCTCACGATCTGTTAATTTATGTGGTGTGCACCTTTAATACGCATATGATCCATGTTAAATTTACATGCGCTCACACCTCACTCTGCAATCTACTGTCCCAAGCCCATTGTCAACTGTACTTGGCTCAACAAAAGTTTTCCTTGGAACCCCGCAACAAGAAATATATGTGGACGTCCATCGGCGAGATGAGTTGTCGCGTGCGCGTGCTGAGCGCTCGCGCGCGCGAGATCCCAAGACGCCCCCATAGCCGCAACATGGTTCCAGGAGGGCCTGAGTCCGAAGGCGATAACGTCGAGCCGACCCCGGGATGATGCCACCCCAACACGATCCCGCCATGGATTCTGGACCGTCTCAGGTCGATCCGAAGATGACCAAACAATGGAGCCATGCGTGACGCCGACGGGCCCGATGGCAACAAGACGGATCCACGCGCGCCCAGGGTGGCCCCAAAATGGACACGCGACGGCTGCGCGATCCAAGCATGACCGAAATGTGATCTCAAGATAACCTCAAGACGTCCCTGACACGCCAAATAGGCTACTACTTCGGGGCCCAAACCTACTTCGAGCCGATCCTAGCATGGCGGGATCCGTGAACGACCCGGGATAGTCGTTAACCCCACTTTTTAGCTGGGTGGAACTTCGGCCTGGCTGAAACAAAATTGTAATACCTATACGACCACCCTTCGGGTGATAAGGAGGTTCGGGGGGGGGAGGAACCAACGTCTCACTCGAGCGGTCTCACTATCCATCTCACTATCGATCTCACTATCGGTCTCGCTCGATCGATCTCACCCGATCGATCTCACAATCGGTCTCCCTCGATCTGTTTCATTCGATCGATCTCACAATCGATCAGACTATCGATCTCGCAATCGATCTCACTATCGATCTCACTATCGATCTCACGCTCGATCCCACTATCGATGTCACAATCGATCTCACAATCAGCGTCATCATCATCACCAACATCATCGTCATCAACGTCATCAACATCACCATCATCATCATCACCTGGACACCATCATCATCATCACCTCATCACCATCATCATCAACATAATCGTTGTCATCGCCATTATCATCATGATCACCGGGGCACCATCATGGTCACCATCATCAGCATCAACATTTCATCATCATCATCATCATCATCATCGGGACAACATCATCATCATCATCAGAGCACCACCATCATCACCATCATCGTCTCACCATCATCATCGGGACACCATCATCATTAGCAACATCATCGTCATTAGCAACATCATCGGGACACCATCATCATCGTCACCATCCTCATCCTCATCATCACCATCACCATCATCATCATCAGCATCATCATCATCATCATCGGGACACCATCATCATCATCAACATCAGCAGCATCATCATCACCGCCATCGGGCCACCATCATCAAAATCATCATCATCACCTCGTCCTCGCCATCATCAACAATAGCATCATCATCGGGACACCATCATCATCACCATCACCATCAACAGCATCATCATCAACCTCATCATCATCATCATCGGGACACCATCCTCATCTTCATCATCATCATCATATCATCATCATATCATCAGCATCAACATTATCAGGGTCATCAGCATCATCGGGGCACCATCATCAGCAACATGAGCACCATCAACATCATCACCATCATCATCATCATCGGGACACCATCGTCATCGCAACCACCACCATCACCACCATCACTCGCATCATCATCAGCAACATCTTCAACATCATCATCATCATCATCATCATGATCATCGGGACACCATCATCATCACCACCATCACCATCACCATCATCAACATCATCGACATCATCATCATCATCATCAACACCATCATCGTCAACATCATCATCATCATCATCATCGGGACATCGACGGGACACCGGCGGGACACCGCGCGGCACCGGCCCACGGACAGGAAACATGTGGTCCGGCCGCGCCTCAGCCGGAGGCGGGGCACCGGCGGGACACCGCGCGGCACCGGCCCCCGGCGAGGAATCATTTGGTCAGGCCGCGCCTCAGCCGGAAGAGACTTTCTTCCGCCCACGCAGCTTCGCCTCGCCCGCGCGCACGGCACACACGAAAACGAAACCGAAACCGATTTCCCGTTAACTTCAAGGAAATAAAATAAGCGGGATCCCACCCGGTCCACGGCGGATAACTACATAGCTGGGCTTCTACGGGGAAGAGGGGGGCTCGGACGGGGCGACATTCACTCCCGCAGTCTTCCGCAAGCCTTCCGACGGCCTTCCGCCGTCTTCCGCCTCGTCTTACTCCCGTCGGTTTCCGCGAGCGAGCGATGTGACCGAACATTCAAAGAGTTGTCATTGGGCCGCCGCGTCGATTTTTACAGTCCACGCGACAGGGAAGGCACTTCAGTTCGGCGGTGGGACGAGTTGGCCCCACGGCCAGCGGCCAACGCGCGCGTCAGAGGCCCCAGTGCGCAACCTTGCTCCGGTAAATAACCTCGCGCATTTTCTTAACATGCGCTTTCCGATTTTTGTCCAGGCAGTCTTGGCTGCGGAGGTGCGACTGCTCGAACAGGCTGCGTCGATGCTTACATTCCGCGCGACAGGGATGGCACTCCTGTTCGGCGGCGGGACAAGTTGGTCCCATGGTCAACGGTCAACGCGCGCGCCAAGAAGGCCCCAGTGCGCACCCTTCCTCTGGAAAAATAGCCTTGCGCATTTTCGTAATATGCGTTTTCTGCTTTGTCAACGGCCTCTTCAGTCTGACCGTCCAGGCATTCTTGGCTGCGGAAATGCGAGGGCTCGGACAGGCTGCGTTGATGTTTACATTCCAAGCGACAGGAAAAGCACTTCAGTTCGGCGGTGGGACAAGTTGGTCTCATGGCCAACGGTCACAGCGCGTCAAAGACGCCCGCGCGCATCCTTGCTCCGGTAAACAACCTCGCGCACTTTCTTAATATGCGCTTTCTGACTTCTCAACGGCCCCTTGGGTGTGACCGTCCAGGCAGCCTTGGCTGCGGAGGGGCGAGTGTTCGGACAGGCTGCGTCGATGTGTACATTCCGCGCGACAGGGGTGGCACTCCTGTCCGGCGGTGGGACAAGTTGGTCTCATGGCCGACGGTCAACGCGCGCGTCAAAGGCCCCAGAGCGCACCCTTCTTCTGGTAAAAAACCTTGCGAATTTTCTTAGTATGCGCTTTTTCCGTCTGCAGCGGCCTCTTCAATCTGACCGCCCCAGCAGCCCTGGCTACGGAGATGCAAGGGCTGGGGCAGGCTTGAGTCCAACAGCAACAGTTTCCTTGGAAACCCGCAACAAGAAGTATATGTGAGGACGCCCATCGGCGAGATGAGTTGTCGCGCGCGCGATGAACGCTCGCGCGCGCGAGATCCCAAGACGCCCCCATAGCCGCAAAATGGCTCCAGGAAGGCCTGAGGCGAAAGGCGATAACGTCCAGCCGACCCTGGGATGACGCCACCCCAACGCGATCCCACCATGGATTCTGGACCGTCTCAGGCCGACCCGAAGATGACCAAACAATGGAGCCACGCGTGACGCCGAGGTGGCCCGATGGCAACAAGACGGATCCACGCGCGCCCGGGGTGGCCCCAGAATGGACACGCGACGGCTGCGCGATCCAAACATGACCGAGATATGATCTCAATATGACCTCAAGACGACCCTGACACGTCAGGAATGCTACTTCGGGGCCCAGACTTACTTCAAGCCGATCCTAGCATGGCGGGATCCGTGAAAGACCCGGGATATTTGTTCAACGCGCGTCTGAGGCCCCAGTGCGCACCCTTGCTCCGGTAAACAACCTCGCGCACTTTCGTAATATGCGCTTTCTGCGTTTTCAACAACCTCTCGAATCCGACCGTCCGGGCAGTCTTGGCTGCGGAGATGAGAGGGCTCGGACCGGCTGCGTCGATGTTTACTTTCCGCGCGACAGGGAAGGCACTCCAGTTCGGCGGTTATTTGTTTACCCAGTTCTACTGGGTGGGATTTCAGCCTGGTGGAACTAAAAAGAAAATGAAACACACACAAAATAGCCCAAAAATAATTAAAACAAATATTCCACAAAAAATCCCCAGACTATTTTGGGACTATGTTTGGCTATCCTTGGGGTATTCTTTTTTATTGTCGCTGAAAATCCCCCTGTAAGGGGGATAGGCCCGACCTAAAACTACAATGTCGATGGGGAGTAAATGAGGCGGGGCCCAGCCCGGCCCACGGCTGCAGACGAGATTGGCGGGCTTCTACGGGGGCAAGAGAGGTGGGGGGGGCCTGCGGGCGGGGCGCTCTTCCCCCCCCCCCCAGTCTTCCGCAGGCCTTCCGACGGCCTTCCGCCGTCTGCCGCCTCGCCTTGCTCCCGTCGGCTTCCGCGAGCGAGCGACGCGACCGAACACTCAAAGAGCTGCCATTGGGCCGCTGCGTCGATTTTTACAGTCCACGCGACAGGGAAGGCGCTTCAGTTCGGCGGTGGGACGAGTTGGCCCCATGGCCGACGGTCAGCGCGCGCGTCAGAGGCCGCCGCGCGCACTCTTTGCTCCGGTAAACAGCCACTCGCGCTCTGTTAACATGCGTCTGCCGCCTCGTCTTGCTCCCGTCGGCTTTCGCGAAGCGAGCGACGCGACCGAGCATTCCAGGAACTTTCGTGGGGCCGATGGGTGCACGCGCTTCGTGTGCATCAGATCTCTATACATACACACATGACGATGTATATGCAGTGTGTGTGTGTGTGTTTGTGCGTGTGTTTGCGTCTCTCTCTCTCTCTGCCTCCCTCTCTCTCTCTTTCTTTCTTGAACTTCACCCTATGCTCTCTGACAAATATTATCTCTATGAGCTATATTCCCTACTACTCTGACCTCGCCATCGATCCTCCGTTACCATATCCAACAAGAGGCCGAAAATACCTGTTACGTTTTATGTGTTCTCTCTCTGTCTCTGTTTCTCTGTCTCTCCCATCCCTCGGGCCCGCTCTGCTCGCAACTGTCTGACCCCTTGTACTCATTATGATCAGAAATGACAAACACATCCAAACAAAAACATGACTTTCCGTGGCCCGAAGAAATCCACACGTGGGAACCGGGAAATAATTGGAACACCGCCGGGGGGGGGGTTCTAAGTCGGGAGCTGCGAACCTGGGAACACAGCCGCCCCGACCGAGCCAGGAACCTTGAGCAGGGACCGACCGTCCCTGCATTTGTATAGGCCTACCACGATATGTTCTTAGAACCCAGAAGTATTCTGATAACGAAAACAATGTTCTTAGAACAGAGACCCGATGTATTAAGACAAGTGACAAGACGGAATCGGCCAGAAATGTTCTGAGAACATGTCGGGCAAACCACAAGAGGTTCTTATAACATCCTTTGGTGGGCCTATAGGCGAGCCAAGACGCTTCGCCACTGCTTTAGAGCCTGGGTTAACCCAACCAGCCGGCCGGAGCCCCGAGAACCTGGAGCCGAGAAGCTCCGGGAGAACCCAGGACTCCAGTCGCCGGCCCAGCATCGGCCAGGGACTTTCGCGCCAGCGCCTTCGACCTCCGCGGGGGCCCCTTCGGTGCAAGCACTGGTCGGGGAGGAGGACTACAGTCAAAAATGCGATTAAGCAAACATAGCAGTTCAGAAAGCTGGGCCAGCTTTTCAAAAGTTCCTTGAGGAAACGCTGGGCCAGCTCTTCGATCCAAGGCTACCAATCCTCCTAAGGAGCTGAGCCAGCTCTCCGGCAAGTCGGTGAAGGAACGCGGGGCCAGCTTCTCGGGGGGAGGCTTCTCAATCAGATGCTCGACCGTACTCTGGTAGTGACTGCGCTTCACTGCTTTTGGACCTGAGGCGGCCTGGAGGTTCCCTCGGGGCGTCTCCAGGCCATCTCGGGGCGTCTCGGGCCCTCTGCGGCGCTCTCGGGATCGTGTGGGCGCCTTGCAGGATCGAGGGCCACCTTGGGGGGCACGGGGGCCCTCTCGGGAGATGCAGGAGGTCTCGAGGCTGAGCCTTGAGGCTCTCTGGAGCCCTCGGCGTTCTTGGGGCCCTGTTGGAGCTATTTCCGGCCTCCTGTGGCTCTTCGGAGCCCCCTGGGGGCCATGTTTCGTCAAGGCGTGGGGAACCTCATGTTCAGCGAAAGAGTGCGGAGCTCTTGCTGGGGCTCTCCCCGTGCCATCTTGGCCTGGTCTCGGGAGCCTCTTGCAACATCTTCGTTTCCCAACCTTTTCGTCTTCCTCATCGTTCACCTGCTGCAGCATGCTGGTCCCTTCAGGAGGCAACAGGCCCCCGAGACCCCTCTTGGACCCCTCTTGGAGCCCTCTTGGGGCTCTCTTGGGGTTATCCGTGGGGATCTCTTGGGGCTCTCTTGGTCCGTCTTGGGCGCCCGCGGGGCCATGTGGTGGCTGTCTTGGGGTCCTCTTGGGGTGTCTTAAGGCTATCTTGGAGGGCGGTAAGCTCTCGGGCCTGACTTGTGCGAGTGGAGGTGCGGACTTGAGAAACTCTACTGTTACACGTACTGGCTGTCCCTGGATCCAATCGAGGAGGCCCTTGAGCATCTTGAGGGAGTCCGCGAGACTAAGGGGTCGGGTGCTCGACTGTAGTTCGAAGAACTGCTAGCGCGGAGGAGGAGGAAAGGGAGGAGGAGGAGGAGGAGGAGGAGGAGGAGGAGGAGGAGGAGGAGGAGGAGGAGGAGGAGGAGAGAGAAGAAGAGGGCGGAGGAGGCGCAGCCATAGGAGAAGGGGAGGCATTCTGCGGAGTTGTCATGGAGGGCTTTGAAGCCACCCGCAGCAGTGGCCTTCTTGGGCTGCCTGACGCCACGACGGAACCAGCGAATCTCCAGCGGATACTCCCAAAATGCTCAATCGCCCCCATACGGTTTTTTACTATGCTTGAATTTTCCTCCTGTAGAGGGACACGCCCGATTTAACCTTATGCCACTGTTCGGGGGGCCTCATGAGTTCTTCACGACTGGCCCACGATCATCTTCTTTGCGGCTCCTGGCACCAAAACACCACCGCTTGAGTTGCCCCTGTGGAGACCGGGGACGGAGGAGGAAGGGGAACGAGGGCGTGATAGCTATAGGGCAGAACTACTGCCCGCGCGTTTCGAGCACCAGCGCGACATTCAATAGTGCCGCGGCACAGGGGTGCGGGTGAGTCTGAACCTACGCGTGGCCGCAAGATAACCTATGGACACTCTCGGCGGCCTACAGCGAGGGGATTGCGGGAGGGCGGACGGCTGCTGCCCGCACGCCTCGAGCACCGGCGCGGCAGCGCGCCGCGGCACTCAGTGGTGCCCACGAGCCCGGAACTGCACGTGGCCGCGAGCCTGCGAGAGGGTAACCTCGGCCTGGAGTGCGGTCGGGAACCTCTAACTTCACGTGCCGCGGCGGCGGCCCGGCGACACGCTGTGCCTTGCGAGTGAGACAGCGTGCCGCTCCGCTCCATGGAGGTCGGGGGGTCGGGAGAGGCTCGAGACGTTGACGCTGGGGACCGGGCCGTTGGCGAGCGTGCCGCGCCGAAGCGCGACGGGACAGAGCTCGCGGAGCGACACGCTCTAAACCTCCTCCTCCCCCTCCTCCTCCTTCTCCTCCCCTTCCTCCTCCCCTTCCTCCTCCTCCTCCTCCTCGAGCTCCTCCTGAGATGCTCCTGACCGTGACAGAGACAAGCAGAACAAATGTTCGGCGGTCCGCCGCATTTTTGTTGGATCGGCGTCTCCTGATGGGCCTGGTGGAAAACAGGCCCACCATCACCCCCAGCGCCACCCCTGGCCGCCCCCGGCACCCTCCGCGCGCCAGGGACGGGGGCGGGCAGCGCCGACCACATCAAAATCCGCGTGGACCTCCGAGAGCCGATGCTCATGCCGACTCCTCTTCTCCGAGCACCGCCCTGGCTTCCCTGGAGGGACCCTGCGCCCCGAGCGGCACCGGGTGTCCAGAGAGATCCGTATAATCCTGCAGGAGGTGCACCGGTCGGCGCCGCGAGGGGCCAAACCCTCCAGCTCTCTGAGAAGCCGCATGTGGCCTCGGAGAAGGCTCGGGAAGCAACGCTTCCCTCCTTCGTCCTGTTCCTCCTCCTCGTGGCTCGTGGCTGCGGACGGTTCTGCTCCTGCTGGTGATGTTTTTTTGACTCTGGCCAACGCCAGGGGGAGGGTAAGAAAACCAAAAAAGGATGAGAAAAAGAAAAGGAGACGGACAAAGGGTGACATGAGGAGGAGGAGAACGTGAGGCTCATGGCGCTTGTGTGCGCCAGAGCGACTTCGATCCCGACGCGCTGACCACCCCCCCTGCCGACGAGCAGGAGCGCGCACCCCCGGACCTATAGCTGCCCCTCCCGCTATAGCGACGCAGGGACAGGAAACGGCACCGGCCCTTCAGGCGCTCGCACCGACATGGCAGCGGAGGGGGACGAGCCCCGAAAGCCCGAGGGTGTGAGCGCGCGCGCAAGACACCCAGGACCGAGGAACGACCCACCGGCGGCTCGCACTCTCACGCTGCCTCCAGCGGGGAGGCGGGCCCTAGCGGACACACAGGTCGCTCTCCCCCTGCACCCGCTCATCGGGCCCCATACAACGCCGCCCCGTACTCTTCCAACTCCCCACCCTGATCCCCGCGACCGCTTCTACAACCAGCCGCGCAAGAACATACGCTGGCACTGCACATGGAGCGACCCGACCAACCGCATTGAAACGTGGGCTGAGGACGTGAACAGACTGAAGAAGGAATGCGGGCCCAGGTCTGCGATCGGGTGGAAGGCTCTATGACCAACGGGTAGGGCGGCCTGGAGCAGCGTACAACCCAGACGGACAGGACGACTTCAGCGAAGAGATCGTATGCCAGCTGCGCAGCGAGAGTTCTGACATCAGACAGATGTGCCACGCGCGGGGACCCCGCATCAACTGGCAACGCACACGCGCGCAAAGGATGGAGCAGCGATCTGGCAGGGGGAAGGGTAGAGGTAAGTTCCCCGACCCAACAGGGAACGACAAGCGACGCGCCGACTCCACCTGGCCCAAAAACGAGCAGCCCAGGCAGCGCCTTCCCAGCCGCCACCCCCACCGCCCTTGGCCCATTCCCTGCTCCCGGACAGGCGACTCATCAACGGGCTTCACAGCTGGACACTGCACGAGGGAGCGCTGCCTCGGTAATGATGTCCGTCGTGCGCTGGTTGCTTTGTTCTCTATGCAGGTGTTGCATTGTTCTGGATAACGTGTGAACCTGTCTGTCCATTCGGTCAAAATGTGTCGAACCGTCGCCCTCAAAACTTGTTTGAACCCGCCTTGGCCATCTCCATGCGTAGTCGTGCTCGTTCTTTCCGTAATTCAACTCGATCATCTCGCATGTTGTGGTAATATTGAAAAGTGTGCTGATATGTTGGGAAGCTCTCTGTCACAGCTTCTTGTACGCATGTAGACAATAGTGGCCATTTGTTTTCGACATGTCCCTGGCCCCAGCACGCTCTTCACTAAATGTGGTTGTCTTCTTCTTCTTCTTCTCGAGTTGTTGTAAGGATCCGACTCGTTTGTATCCGTCGCTGTATGCTCTCATCATGCTGTCTCTGTTGTCTGGCGGCGTGAGCTGGCTAATGCGCGCGCGCCATATGCATGTCAATGTTCACGTACACTGGCACATGGTCGTGGAGGTGCGTGCTCACGTACCTCTGCAATTTTCGTCCTAGTCCAAGGAGAGGATGGAGACGCCGTCTTCGCCCTTTGCACTCGATGGGCAAGGCGATGTGGTCACTCTTGCTCTTGTGGGATGCTTTGTAGTATATGCGGGCCCCGAGTCCCAGAACGTGTCCGCGAGCGCTAAATCGTTGTCGGCAAAGAAGTCGCGGACGGTCGTGCTCGTCTTGCTCTCGATCGATGGTTCACAGTTTCCCACGCTCGGGGCCTCCACTTTGAATCATCTGCCTGTTATGTCCGTCTGCCATCCAAAACTACTGTTGGAAACGCTTGCGGCGACTGGGAAACAGGAGCGTCCGAGTTTGTCCGTCCCCTGCTCGATCCATGGAACATTCTCTTCGTGATCGTGCGAAGCATGCTGGCTGCGGGGCTTTCGGCGGTGTACATATATATATATATGTACATATATATATATATAACTATCGGAAAAACTGCAAGCGATGTGCTACCGTAGTGCTACCCATGTTGAAGTGCGCCATGGTCACTCTGCCCGTGATTCCAAGGTTTGGGGGCGGCGTGGCTACTCTCATCCATGACCCTCGCATCCTTTTGCCGCACAGTGCTGCTAGCCCACAACAATTGTTCGTGCCTCGGGCTCGGCGCCACCCAAATTGCAGCGCTTGGTGACATGGGATTTGGCACCTCGTGACGTCGGCGTCTCTGGCAGCTCGGCCCGTCCATATGGCAATATGAATGTCGATACTCTCTGTCTGAATCGAAATCTCTCCAATCTCGTGAAATCTGCCCATTGAACATTATGAAAAAAAATCCTCGTTATGCGGATTGTGGGAGTGAGTGTGTGTGTGTGTATGTAAAACTGACCGTCTGCTGCTGCCGCCCGAATGGCACCGTTCCGCTGCTCTGCCCTTGCTGCCCGCACACACACATAGATGTGGCGTGTGGGGCTGCGCTGCGGGGAGCTCTCGGGCGCTTGTGCGTGCGGGCGGCTCCTGGGGGAGGAGGGGGAGGGGGAGGAGAAGGGGAGGAGGACGAGGACGAGGCAGAAGACAAATAACGGGGTGTTTACGACTCGCGCCAGTTCAGACGGGGCACCGTAGTGGAGCGTGTCTTTAACCCAACCTCCTCCTTCTCCTCCATTCCTTTTCCTTATCAAACAACTTCTCCCTGTCGCACCCCGAGGCCAGTTTTTCGGGCGGGCCGGGCGCTTCGCCTGAGAATTCCTCGCCACCTATGACTCTGAAACTTAACAGTTCGCACGGGTTTCACGGATGGAGGGCGGGTGGTTTTCAAAACGTGGCCTTCGCCTTGGAGCGCACATTCGGCTTAAAAATTGAAAGATTTCGCGGATTGAGGACGGGTGGTTTTCGAAATGTTGTTTTCGCATTAGCGCGGTGCACATTCGATACAACAACCTACAAAAGTTTCAAGGATTGACGGCCACCCGTTTTCATGATGTGGTTCTCGCTTTAACGCGGCGCACATTCGTTTTTTTAACTGTGCACATGAAATTTCGCTGATTGAAGGCGGTTCCTTTTCAACGTGTGGCTCTCGCCTTAGCGCCGCGCATATTCGTTTGCAAAATGTGCAAGAGCTTCACGGATGCCCATCACCAACGTAACAAGTTTATGTTTTGAGAGGACTCATGATTACGCGGGTGCAGCAGTTACGTTGCTTCGCTGTGTTCAAATCCCAAGAATGGCGTTCTGGCACGACTCAAGATTGTCAACACGCAACAGTCAGGTGGATCCGTGGCGTGGCAATCCCGAGAAAAATGTTTTGGCACGCCTCAGGGTCTTCAAACGGTTTGTTTTTCAAAGAGGCAGTTAGTTACCTCAGCGAAAACGAACCGTTGTAGGGGCCTAGAGGGAGCTTGTGTAGGGAGGGTTTATTCCAACATCATTAATGGCTCTTGGGTTTACACTGGTCCTCCTCCTTCTCCTCCTCCTCCTCCTCCTTCTCCTCATTCTCCTCCCTGAGAGGGACGGTCAGGGGGGGGGCCGTCTCAGGGGGAGGTTCACCGACCTGGAATCGGCGATACATCGCCCATCTATTGGCGATAGGGTCCCGGTAGCGAATCCGCACGCTCCTGGGTGGGGCGATCTATCGGGCCCCTATCGGCGATGAATGGGCGATCGGGGGTCGTTGCGCCACCCCCTGAGCCCATCCCTTGCCCCTTGGTCTTCGTGTCAAAACTTGGCTCCCTGGCGGCCGTTCGGGACGATCCGGGTACCACCAGAGCGCTCTCGGTGAGGCGCAGCTGCTGGAGAGCACCCCGAGTCTGGAAAGCAGCCCAGAACCGACGAAAACGTCCGAACACCTACCCCCCATGTGCGCATCCCCCAAGCGTTGCCCCTCCCCCCTCCTGCTCCTGCGTTGCAGAAAGTAGCCAAGTAGCCTCGTGCGAGGGCGGCGGTGGGCGTCGTGCCACTCGTACCACCCGGCAGAGGTCACTATCGAGCAGACCGACGCGCAGGAGTGGATCCTGGTGTTCATCGCCCGCGAGCGCAGTGGTCCAGCGGCGACGGGGGACGACGAGCAGGAGCAGAATGGCAGGGAAAATAAAACAACAACATAGCCCTGGACACATACACAGTTGGAGCCGGCTGTGGGGCTGAGGTGGGCCAGCACTGGTTCCGGCCAGCTGAAAGGGGGTAGACATGGGCACCCTCGTCGCGACGTCTGACGCGGGTCGAAATTCTCATCAGTTTCGACCCCCGGAGGTTTTGGGCAAATTGGCCCTTTTGGGGGGCAGATTTGGGGCACATTTGGGAGCAGATGTTGGGCACATCTGGCCTCATCCCCCAATATCCGGCTCAGGCCCCCCGGCCGCCTCCAAACCAGAGGCACCCCCATCCCCCATCCGGGAAGCTTTGGCCTCCATCTGCCCCAGCCCCAGGCCCCCTCGAAGAATGGAAAAGTCATGACGGGAAATTTTCCGCAATTCTCGCATCTGGGGGCCCTTACCGGGCCTCGGGACCGTCGAAAAGCGACTCAGGATGAACAACCGGTCCCAGGGACACAGGTCGAAACCTCTAGGGGTCGACGTGATGAACAAATCATGACGTCGGGGGTCTGGACGTGGGTGTCATGATGTTCTCAGGGTGTCGCCACCTAGAGGTGGAACGCCGGGAGAGCTGGATTACCCTGCCCTGGTGGGGGGGGGAATGACTCCGACGCCTATGAGCAGCGGCCCAGTTGTTCGTTGGTCCTTGTGAGCCGTTCTCCTTGGCCTTCGGGACTTGACCGCCCGCATGGGATCGGAATAGGTGGGGTCGGAAGACAGCGCCGCATCTCCGATGCATCGGCGACGCCGGGATGGAGAAGACCGGGCTCCAGATCGAGCTGCGCCGCCGATGCGTCGACGGTTCGGCGCGATCCTCCGACCCCGTCTGCTCGGGCACCACCTGGGCAGCCCGGAGAGCTCGGGCGACCGAGGAGGAGCAGCAGGAGGTGCGAGGGAGGAGAACCGGGACAGGCGCGTGAATCCCGAAGCAGGCCCGACCCCTGCGGTGTGCGCGCCGGCGCCAGAACACGGACGTCGCGTGCGAACGCCCAGAACGCCCGTCAGGGCCTGGTGAAACGGGACTCGGAATGCTGAGCCGGCGCACTCATTGGGGGTCTGAGCACCCGTAGATCCCAAAAGTTGCCGTGCGAGTCTGTACACCGCACGCGCGGAACGCGCCAGGCCCGAGGGCTCCAGCGCCGGCCTTCCTGGACCCCCTCCTCCTCCTCCTCCTCTTCCTCCTCCTCTTCCCAGCCAGACCCTGCAGGCTAGTGCACGCTGGACGGCGCTCCAAGCGCGCCTCGCCCTCCGCTGGTTGCGCGCAGACAGGTCAGGGGTTGTGCTCCTCCCGCGCCCCTCCCCCTTCCTGCTCGTGACGCGAGGCTGGGCCCCCGCCTCCCCTCGTCGTGGGAGCAGAAGTAAACGATTTTAGACGGTTTTCGGCCTCTGGGGGCCCCCACTGGGCCCCGGAACCGTCGGGAAACGACTAAGGGTAACGCACCGGTCCCGGTGAAGGGGCCTGGGCATCTGGGGGGCATGCTGTCCAGAAGTAACGAGGTCGGTGTCTGAGGGAGCAGCCTGATCCAAAGTTCTGAGGAAGCAGCCTGATCCACAAGCGACCAGCGGTCAGCGTGCCACAAGGGCCACCTCGAGGTTGCCGCTGAGCACGCACGGTGCCAGGGGTTGTGCTCCAGGCAGGCTTACATTCGAGCTCGGCGCTCACACACATCCACCTCCGGAGGCACGGGTGATCCTGGACCCCAAGAGGCAGTGGATGCGGATATCTCGCGCGACCAGGCGACTGCAAAACAAAATGATCAGGGACGATTCGGCGAAGGCCACTCGAGAAGGGCCAGAGCAGACGGGGTCGGAGGATCGCACCGCATCGTCGACGCATCGTCGACGCATCGTTGATGCATCGGCGACGTCGGGAGAAAGAACAATCAGGCTCCAGATCGGGCCGCATCGCCGACCGCCGACACCATCTGCCTCGGCCCCGCTCGGGCGGCCTGGGTTCAGCAAGCTGCGTGCGCCTCAATCGTCGTAGTGCTCTGGCGACGCCTCCTGCAGCATCGCGGCGAGCTGCTCGGGGCCGAGGTGGCCCCAGGCAGCAGCCAAGGACGCAGACGGCGGGGACGACGGGCTCGGCACCCGGGCGACCTCCTCCGCCGGGGCGCGGACCCGCTGACCAACGCCACCACCGGCCAGGGCGGTCTGCTGAGCCGACAGATGCAGTGAGGCGCAGGCAAGGAGCCTGCACAACTGCACACGCTCAGGCACAGGCATCGAGCCCGCGACGTTGCCGCGCTTGCCCTGCTCTCGCAGGAACGCGTGGAATTTCATGGCGAGGATGACCTCTGGGCCGTGGTTGAAATGGCAGCAGTTGCACAGGCGTCCACCCGGGCAAGCAGTCCCAGTCATGTTGTGGCGGCAAGGCGTGCACTGGCCTCTGTGGTGGTTCTTGGACCCACGAGAGAAAACGTCCACGAGATGTTTGGTGGTTTCGCTTCCTCGACCGTGTCCCCACGGCTGCCCCGACTCATGGAGCTGCCGCTCCTCTCGCAGCGAGGGCTGAGGCAAGGCCGCCAGCGTCCCCCACCCACGGGTTTCACCGTGGCGTTGGTGGGCCGTCAGTCGGCCTCCTCCACTCCGCTGCTGCTGCTGCTGCTGCTGCTGCTGCTGCTGCTGCGAGCCGTCGCGCTGATGGCTGCCCTGGTGCCCTCTCGCGTCGCCGCCCATCATTGCTGCAGCGAGGCAGTAGGTCTCGAGAGATTCGTGCTCGCTGACGATGGCTTTGGGCCGCCGATTGGGAAGTGAATTATGAGAAGAAGGGGGAAATTCAGAATGGGGAGATGGGGGACGAGGAAAGTATATTCTCATGGAGTCCAGCAGAGTGCAGTGGAGTGGGGTGGAATGCAGTAGAGCGGAGCGCAATAGTACTAGTAGTAGGGTTGGCACCGCGCTGTTTGCTGGGAACTGGGCTGGTTTTTTCATGCCTAATCCAGAAATCCAGAAACTTCTGCGAATCATGTCTTGCACATCCTGAGAGGTTATCCGGAACACTGCGGAATCCTGAAGGATCCTGAGAAACGCTGGGGCATCAAGAGAACCCGTGAGGAAATCGCGTGAAGTCCTGCGGGGCCCTTCCAATGGATCGTGAAGAATCGAAAGGGATCCTCGGAAGTCCGGCGTCAGTCATTAAGACACCAACCGAACCCAGTGGATCCCTCAGAAGTCCTGCAAAATCTCGCGGTGTCCTTGGTGGAATCGAAAGCAATCGTGAGGAAACTTACAGAAATGTTGGAAACCCGGTGAAATCTGCACAAGTCCTGCGGGATCTTGCAGAATTGAAAAGCACCTCGCAAGATCCTACAAATACCTGAGGCGTCCCAAGAAATCTTGAAGGATTTGCAACAACCGTGAGGAATCCTGCGAAGACTTAGGGGTTCGTGAGAAACCATGAGGCACACCAAGGGGTGTCAATGATCCCTAAGGGGTCCTCATGAATCTGGAAGAATCGGGACCTGAATAAACCTGCGGAATCTTCACGGGTCACAACGGACCCCTACAGAAACCTGGCGAACCTGAACGAATCCCGAGTAACCCGAACAATCCTGACGAGCCCTGCGGAATCCGAAACAACCCTGGGCTACGTTGAAGAATCCTGAAGGATCCTGAGAAGTCCTGCAGAATTCTCAGGAACCCTGGGTAAGCCGCCAGACATCTGAGGATGCCACAGGAATCCTGGAGAGTCCTTAGGACCCTCAGGCAGCCTGGGGAGGAATCCAAAAGAAACGTGGCATCTGTGGAGGACTCCCGAGCAACCCGGAGGAGTGTTGAGGTATCTTGATGAGTCCTGAGGTGGCCCACGGGATCCTGGGGAAGCCTGGAAATCCAGAAAAACTTCTTGGCCTCAAGGTACCTCGAACAACCTGTAGGACCCCGGAGGGATCCTCAGGCGATAAATCCCGTGGAGTGTTGCGGAACACTCTGTAATTATGGAGGGCCGCGGGGAAACGCCATGGCCCCGCATGAAAAGCGTGTTGGCTTCATGTGAGAACCGTGTGGCTAGTATGTGGAAACCGTGACTGACATATGACATGCGTATGACGTTCATACGGAAGGCACACCGCTGTCACCTCAGACGCACACAAATCTCACAAATGAGGCGTGCTATTTCTCCATGAATATCATACGCCTCATAGCAGACGTATGGCTTCCCATAAGAAAAAGCACGGTTCAATCATTGCCATCCGAGAAAAGCTTGGCTCGAATGGGAAGCGCGCGGCCCTCACATGAGAATCGTGTAGTTTTCCTGTGTTCAACATGTGGTTCATCATTGGGACGCCCCTGGCGTTCACGGGATGAGCGCATGGCTTTCGTATGAGAAACACACGGCTCTCGAACGAAAACCGAATAGCGTTCGCATGAAGATAAACGGTCTTCATATGCGAGGCGCTTGGCCCTTACATAACGGGCATCCGTATTACACACGGGAGTCGTGTAGCTGCCACATGAGAACCGTATGCTTTTGTTCACATGGAGAGCATAGGTGGCAAGGATGGACCTCATAGGGCCCCAACGACCACAAGATGGCCTGCAGCGTTGCCGAATATCCGCCGCCGCGGCCCCTGGCGCGCCGAGACGTGGTAGAATGCCAAGTGCAGTCTGGTCGGGTTTCGGTGTTCAGCTGGGGGGGGCCCACCCTCTTCTTGCGGACACCCGAATGCACCACATTCACCCACTCACCAACTCCGTGGCGCACAGGGTCTCCCTGTGACTCTGATGCTACAGTGAAACGCGCGGAGGCGCCATGCACCGTGCCGCGGCCGCTCCACTCCTGGTTGCAGGACCGCATAACACTTTTTCGACCCGCCCGGTCGAGAGCGCACCTCTTCCGGTCGAAGCTGAGCGGGCCGCGCGAGGCTTGAATTCATCAGAGATGGGGGAGGAAGAGGGGGGGCGCAACCTCAGAACGAGGCCGGGTCCAGGACTGGACACACGGCATGGTCCGACGGCAGGACCTCGCGACAGGCCGAGGGCAGCCCCGCGTGCACCGCCCGCCCTTCCCCGAGGCAGCGGTCCCCCGCAGGGAGCACCGTATGGGCCCGCCCTTCCCCGAGGCCTCGCTCCCCTGCCTGCGGCGGCAGGTCGGCGCCCCGAGCTCCCAGGACGGCCCACGCAGGCAACCACGGACACCAGGAGGACCCAAGAGGCCTCGAGTACGGTCCACCAGGGCCTGGCCTCATGACGGTCGAATGTGGCCTCAAGGTGGCTCAGGCGCCCCCGGAAGGCCCCAAAGGGCAACAGAAGGACACCCCAGCAGGGCCCGGCGGAGCTAAACTCATCGATGTCCCTTCCTTCGGTAATTGACTGGTGAAGCCTATCGCATTCTCGCCTTGTCCCGCATCCGTCCTCTCAAGGCTGCCCCAATAAGCACCCACGATGGTCCCAAGACGGCCCAAGAGCCTCCTAAGAGGGTCCCGGGGTGGCCCAAGTAAGCTCCACTGTGGCCCAAGAGGCATCCAAGACGGCCCAAGAAGGCCTCCCGCGGGACCCAAACGGGCCTCAAAGGCCATTCGGCGGCCCCACGGCGGCCCCCAGACGCCATCCATACGGTCAATGGGCCCCGACACGGCCCAAGAGAGCCCCAGGACGGCGTAAGAGGGCTCCAAACGACCACCTAAGACTGCCCCGCGAGAAGCCAAGGCAGGCCCAACACGGCCAACCCGAGTTCCGAGACGATGTGTGCCACGTGTGACAGCATTCCTCGTCCTGCTCCTGCTCCTGCTGCTGCTCCTCCTCCTCCTCCTCCTCCTCCTCCTCATCATCATCAGCATCAGCATCAGCATAAGCATCAGCATCAGCATCATCATCATCATCATCATCAGCATCATCAGCATCATATCATCATCATAATCATCATCAGCATCATCATCATCATCATCATCATCATCATCATCATCATTATCATCATCATCAGCATCATCATCATCACCGCCATCACCACCACCATCATCATCACCATCACCATCATCATCGTCACCATAACGATCATCAGCACCACGATCACCATCACCATCACCACCACAATCATCATCATAACCAGCATTATCATCATCATCATCATCAGCAGCAGCATCAACAGCATCATCATAATCCACGTCATCATCAGCATCATCAGCAGCAGCAGTATCAGCATCAGCAACATCAACAACAACAGTATGTTCGTCGGCATCAACATCAACAATCTCAGTATCATCACCGTTATCTCAATCCTCAAACTCCTCATGATCCTCCTCATTATCACAGCTTGCAAGCCAGGGGACACTAAGTTTCACACGTGACGGCCTCCCGTACACTCTCGAACAAACGCTGCCCAACAAGCTGGGCTGGCACGGTGACTGGACCTGCCGCAGGCAGCTGGATACCTACTATGGCTGAATATGGCTTCCGATATGCCTCCAATCAGCCCCGATGCTGCTCCACGGCGGCCTCAATTGGCCACGGAGCTTACACAAAATACGCTCCGATACGCCAACAACCTTCCACAACCTGAAACCGAGCTGTGAGAATTTTCCGCCACAGTGCCGCCAAACACGGAGTGGGCGTGTCCTCGGATCCGTTGCCTAGTCCCCTGAGCCTCAGTCCTCAGTCCCGGATAACTTTTTTAGGGGCCCGCACCCCAGACTCCCAAATCTTCTTGGGATTGTCACGGTTCCCCTGGGCACCGTCGCGTGTGTGAGGGGCTGTGCCGTTCGTGGTCGTCGTCGTCATCGTCGTCGTCGTCGTTGCAGTGCTCTAGCGGGCTTGAGAAAAATCGACCCATGTCGCAACCACGTCAAAGGGAAACCCCTTCCCTTTGTCCCTTCCCCGGCGGGGGGGGGGTCCCGGGCGGGTTCCCGGGGGGTCCCAGGGGGGGTCGCCACCCAAATACGCTCACTCCCCGCGCGTCCGGCGCGGTCGCCGCGTGGTTCCGGAACCCCGCGCGGCTTCCCGGTTCCCAAAATGGTCCCTGGAGGCCGACAATGACGAAACACTGCACATGTAGAACAGCCCCTCCTCCTCCCCCTCCTCTTCCTCCTCTTCCTCCTCCTCCTCCTCCTCCTCCTCCTCCTCCTCCTCCTCCTCCTGCTCACTCTGCGGACTCCGAACCCCAGGGGATCGAGGCTTTCTGGCGCCGCCGGAGCCCTCTCTTCGGCCACCCTCCTGCTCCTCCTCCTCCTCTCCTCCTCCTCCTCTTCCTCCTCCTCCTCCAACTCCTCCTCCTCCTCCTCCTGCCTCCTCCTTCTCCTCCCTCCTCCTCTCCTCCACCTCCTCCTCCTCCTCCTCCTCCTCCTCCTCCTCCTCCTCCTCCTCCTCCTCCTCCTCCTCCTCCTCCTCCTCCTCCTCCTCCTCCTCCTCCTCCCCTCCTCCTCTCCTCCTCCTCCTCCTCTCCTCCTCCTCCTCCTCCTCCTCCTCCTCCTCCTCCTCCTCCTCCTCCTCCTCCTCCTCCTCCTCCTCCTCCTCCTCCTCCTACCTCCCTCCTCCTCTCCTCCTCCTCCTCCTCGTCCTCCTCCTTCTCCTCTCCTCCTCCTCCTCCTCCTCCTCCTCCTCATGCTCCACCTCCACCTCCACGCTCCTCCTCCCTCCTCCTCTCCTCCTCCTCCTCCTCTCCTCCTCCTCCTCCTCCTCCTCCTCCTCCTCCTCCCCTCCTCCTCCTCCTCCTCCTCCTCCCTCCTCCTCCTCGTCCTCCTCCTTCGCCTCCTCCTCCTCCTCCTCCTCCTCCTCCTCCTCCTCGCCTCCTCCTCCTCATCTTCCACGGCTTCCGTCTCCGCCCACTTCGCCGCCGACGTCGTGATCCTCTTCAGGGTCGGCGGCACCGGCCGTCGGGCCTTGGGATTGTCACGGTTCCCCTGGGCACCGTCGCGTCTTCCCGTATGACTGTTCGGGTACAAGAGGGCCCCAAGACGGGCCAAGAGGGCCCCAAGAGGCCCCGAAGACGGTCCGAGAGGGCCTCGAATCGCCGAATGATCGCTCCAAGACGTCCAAGATGACCTCAAGACGGCTCCCAAAGCCTCCAAAACGTCCCAAGCGGCCTCCTGAGAGGGCCCCAAGAAGCAAACATCAGTGCTTTTCCATTGGTTTTTGACAGACTTGGGAAGTGTTCGCCTTTGCAGCTTTCCGACGCTCCATGGCGGCCCGCGAGGCTCCCAAGATCGCCCCAAGACGGCCCTAGATGCCGCCAAGAGGGCCCCCAAACGGCCCAAGAAGGCCCCGAGGCGGCTCAAGAGGCGCCAAAGAAGGCCCACTCATGGCCTTCAAAAACGGGGCGCAGATGGGGAAGCGGAACGGACATTTCGAGCCCTCGGCCCCGAGGGGTCCCCAGGAGGCTCAAAGAGGCCCCACGAATCTCTTAAGAGCCTCTCAAGAAGCCCCACAAAAGTGCTCCCGAGATGCCCCCGAGAGCGCTCCGAAGCGACACGAAGAAGCATCCCAGAAAACTCTGACCCACAACCCAGTCACGGTGGCGGGATGGGCTGAAGGCCAGTTGATATTACTGGCTGCATCATGGATTACATTAGGAGCTGTATTCTGAGCTGTACTGGGAACTGTACTGTAGTTCTGTGCTGGGATCCGTAGCAAGAGCTGCAGCAGAGGAGCAGGAGGAGGAGGAGGAGGAGGAGGAGGAGAAGGAGGAGGAGGAGAGGGAAGAGAAGAAGGAGAAAGAAGAGGAGGCCTCTTGGCCCTCTTTGGTTTCCCTGTTCCTGGAGGCTTCCTGGGAGCCTCTTGGGGGCCTCTGAGGGGCCCCGGGGCCTCCTGGAGCCTCTTGGGGGCCTCTTGGGGCTTGGAGGGTGGGGGGGGTGCGGGGAGTAGGGGGGGTGCTGAGATGTCTCTCTTTCCTCTCTCTCTCTCTCTTTCTTTATTTCTTTCTCTCTCTCTCTCTCTCTCTCTTCATTTTTCTTTTTTTTCTCTCTCTCTCTGTCTCTGTCTCTCTCTCCCTCTCTGTACAAGACTTCATTGTTGCTTCGCGCCACGCACCTCGGTCCTGCAAGCTTCGCATCTGTTGGCAGTTGGCGTCATCCTCTTTGGCCTTTGAAATTTGGCCGTCTCCTTTCGAGCCCCCTTACCCGTTCCTTATGTGCTCTCGCCCTCGATTTACATGTCCGTGCGCCACCCGAAATGTTCTTGTGGTGAGCTGATGTGAGTTGTGACTCGAATTTCGAGGTAAATCCGACGACGTGGCGACGAGAACGCCACCCGGAAACTCCGACAAACTGTTGCGCACCCTCTTCGCTGGATCCTGCGCCGGCAAATGTCGTACAATCCTGCGCGTCGATGTTTGACCCCAGTTAGATCGTTCAGCCAGGAACGATCGCGCATTGCCGCTCAACACCACCCGAATCCTCACCACTGGCCGCGTTCATTAAGAGCGCCCGCGCCGGTGTCGCCACCGTGTCGACACGACGTTAACCTACCGCTATGAGGAGCAAGTGTTTCTTGGGGGTCGTTTTCTCCATTCCAGGATCTGTTTTTCAGGCCCTCTGGGTTGCAGCGGCTTCTGGAGGCCGACGTTAAAACCAAACCTCGGAATATTGCAGACATTCCAAGAAGCCTGGCGGCTTCCAGCGGCTCCCAACGGCAGAAAACCGACAAATGTATGAGCCATCGCAGACCCCGATAGCGAGGTGTTCAACTCCAGTGGTGAAAGTTCTGGGGCTTAAACTATGTGATGTGAGCGATGTTGTGGCAACCATGTGATGTAAGTTATGCGCTGAAAGCTCTTCGGTGTTAGCTATGTGGTGATAATTATGCTGTGTAAACTATAGTATGCGGGTGATGTAGTGGTACCTACAGGATGCTATACGGTGCAGGGCAGATGGTATTAACAACTTGTTGAGAACAGCGTTGTGGAAGCTATGCGAAGAGAAAAGACTGGTGTAAGCTATATGGCGTGGGGCTCACGAGCGCCCACGATGCAGTATAGGCGGGCACGTCTTTTGCGGAGGCTCCTCGTTGGAGAACCTCTTTCGGGCCTCACGAATGCCTCTCAAGGTTTTTGGGGACCTCTGGAGGCCTCCTGGGCGCCACTCTGGGCCGTTTTGGGGGTCCTTTTGAAGCCCGTTTGGGCCGACTTGGGTCCCTCTTGGGCCGTGCTGGGACCTTCTTGGGGCATTTGGGCCCTCTACTGGCCTTGTTGGGGTCATCTTGAGCCCTCCTGGGGACGTCCCGTGACCCTCATGGGTCTCTCTTGGGAGCCTTCGGGGGCCTTGTGAGTTTCATTTGGACCGTCTTGGGGCAGTCTTGGAGCCCGCTCTGACTGTCTTGAAGCCCTCTTGGGGGCCTCTTGGGCCGTCTAGGGGCAATCTCGGAGGCCTCTTGGGCCGTCGTGAACGCTGCTACGACACAGAAAACGAATATGCTGACAATGCACGTTTTCCCCAGGGAATGGGAAGATGTTTGCCTCTGGAGGGCCCTCATGGAGGCCTCTGAAGGCGTCTCGGGGGCCTCTTGGGCCGTCTTGGGGGGCTCTTGGGCCATCTTGAAGCCGTCTTGCGCTGCCTTGGGGCTCTCCTGCGCCTCTTCGACCACTTCTCTGATCGCTTTGGGTCGGCTGGGCAGGGCCCGGCAAGGGGGCCTGGGAGGCGCGGCAGAGCTCGGGGACCTCTTCCAGATGCGTCCAGGGGGCCACAAAGCCCCTGACCCCATGGAGTCTGTTTTTTTGGGGGAAAGGGATTTGTTCCCGCACCCCGGGCTTACAAAAAGATATGAAGAGGAACATGTGTATATATATATATATATACACAAGACTACAGTGGCGCTTCGCGCCATGCACCCTGGTCCTTGATATTTGGTATGCAGGCGGACTAGCAGGAAGATCAAGCCGACAATTTAGCGATGACTCCTTGTTGCCTTTTCTGGCATCGCCGCTATAATGATGTTATTCGTTATCCTTCCTCCATGCTTCTTTTTCCTTATGTTCGCCATACCCTGCGCATTCTCCTCATCCTCCTCAGCTCTTTTTTGCGGAGGCTCCTCCTTGGAGAGCCTCTGGGGGCCTCACAAAAATTGTTTCAGGCTTTCTTAAGGCCTTCTGGAGGCCTCCTGGGCGTATTCTGCGGGCCTCTGGGGGCTTCATCGGGCCACCCTGCCTCCAACCGCGGTCTCCCTGAACGACCGGGTCACGATTTGGAATGCTTCGGAAGGTGTCTTGGGGCCATCTTGGGCCGCCATGGGGCTCTCTGAGGGCCATCTTGGACCCGTGTTGTGCCGTTTTTGGGCTCTCTTGGACTGCCTGGAGGCCCTTTCGGATGGTTGTGGGGCGATTTTGGAGCCTCCCAAGCGGCTTCGGACGCCCAGAAGACCGCCGTCTTGGAGCGTCGGGAAGCCGAAAAGAGGAGAACCCCAAAATTTACCAAAAACCCTACAGAAAATCAATGATGTTTGCCTCTTGGGGCCTTCTTGGGAGTGCTCTTGGAGGCCTCTTTGGGGCCGTCCTGGAGGCCTCTTGGGCCATCTTGAGGTCACGTCGGTCACTCTTGGAGCGCTCTTGTGCTGTCTTGGGGGTCTCTGGGACGTCTTCGATGACCCCACTGATCGCCCTAGGTGTGATGGGAAGGCTTGGCAAAGCGCCCTGCGAGGCCCGGGGGGCCGCTTCGAGGCCCGTCTGGAGGGTCCCAAAGCCTCAGATCTCGGGAGTCCGATTTGGGGGGCGGGGGGTGGTGCGGGGTGTTCCCCCCGCTCGGGCTTACTAAAATATAGGAAGAGGAATGTGTCTATGTGTGCACGCATGTACGTATGTCATGCCATATATATATGTATGTATACACACATATGTATGTGTGTCTTTCTAGGCCATATTAAAATCGGCATAACTACACATCTACAAGTATGCATACTGTGTACGACTGCTACGATATGTTACGAGCATCTGGTCGACGGCCGCTGCTCAAGCGTGGTTTATATGTGTGTGTTCTCGATGTGGGCGGGTCGTTTCTTGGTGTCTGATATCTGTCTGGCCATTCGGCGGGGGCCGCGGCAAGAGACACAAGGATCACGAATATACCCGAGGCCTGGCGGCCGCGGTACACTGTCCTTGTTGTCGTCATTCGTCAAAGACGCAAGGCGGGACACCCGAGGATCACAGGGACATTTGGGCCTAGCGGCCTGGACACGCAGGAAAATCGGACGAACCCAAGCTGTCGGGCAGGGAGACACATTCCTGTCGCCAGCCACACCATCGGCCACGGGCCAGTCGAGTCTCTAACATGCAGCTGACCGCAACCCAAAAATACAGGTCCCTCATTTACTACTGTGGTTTTGGGTCGGGCGTGTCCCA
>CAUYUJ010019493.1:781141-789090 GCA_963575745.1 Prorocentrum cordatum
GGAAAGAGAAAGGCCAGGGCGGCGCAGGGCGGTTCAACGCAACACACGGAGCACAAAGAACAAATCCGCGCGCTGCTGCACAACACAAGGCAGGTCAAGCAAGCGGGGAGGTCCCCACGGGAGCCCTGAAGACCGGGAGGGAGGGGGGAGCCGCCGATCGCCAGCAATCACAGTGGCCACACGGTGAGGGCAATTGACAAGAACTTACTAGATGAGGGATCCAGGGTCTGAAGGCCGGTGCAACACCAAGTGAGGCTTGGCCATGGATATCATCGCCGCCCTCATCAGATAAGGAGTCCTCCAGGGTTTGAAGCGTCCAGGGCACACTTGTTAACGAACGCTCCTACCATGCTCGATTTCCCTGATTTAACGTGGGGGGGCAAACGTCGTGGGGCGTGCTGCGCTGGCGAAAATTATCCCAAGACCAGATTCTCGGGCCGGCGAAAATTACGATGCCCAAGGGCTGGCGAAAATCATACAGCATTTCAGGGTCGCGGGTAACCACGATGACGGTGATGTTACTGAAGACCATGGTGTGGCGGTGGTGAACAAGATGATGTTTTGTTGGTGACGATGACGCGAGGAGAAAGGCTATGCAGATCGCGAGCGTGGTTGCTGGTATTAGGAAGTCGGTTGTGATAATGGCGATAACGACGATGATGATGCTGATGGTGATTACGGCGCCTACGAGCAATATGTGCTCATAGGCGCCAGCGAAAATTCCGCCTGTGTGTCGCGAGGGCCGGCGGGAAATATTCCTCGGAATACAACGCCGGCGAAAAAAATGTTGGGACCCAAAAACGCGACAGGTGAAAATTTGACCACACACGATCAATCAGGGAAATAGAGTTGGCGCTCATGCACATAATGTAGTCAAGTCCCCAGGCAGGGCCGAACTAGAGGGTGAGGCGAATTCAGAACGTCTGGGGGCCCTGGCGCCCGCTGAGCCTCGCCTACAGCCCTCGACCAAAGTTAACCCCAAGTGTGGTTGACTTGCCAGTCCAGTGTCGCCCTGTTTCACTCATCCAATAACGCTCCCCAGAACATCACATCGGCAAGGAAAGTGAAACACGTTTGAGCTTGAGCCTGTCGAGGGCAGTAAGTCGCACTGCGTGCTCCAACAGCCTTGACGGCGACGACGACGACGACGACGACGACGACGACGACAATGACGACGACCGCGACGGCGACGACGACGACCGCGACGGCGACGACGACGACGACGACGGCGACGACGACGGCGACGCCGACGACAACGACCCCTCCTGGCCTATCTTGGCGGCGACGAAGTGGCTCTGCCGCTGCTTCGCGGCCGGCTTTCTCTTGCCCTGCTCCTCCTCGCTGCCGCTGCTGCTGTTGGCGCCGTGGTCGTGGGTCTCGTCGAACTCTTCCATGTTCTTCACCACCAGCGCCTGGACCAAGGGCAGGGGCAGGAGGGAGGGAGGGGAAGCTGGCGGCGCGCAGGGGGGGGGTAGGGGGAGGGGGGGAGGCTTCTTAGGAGGAGGCTGCTTCTTAGAAGCCGCGGGCCTTACATCTACAGACAAGGCCCGCGCCTTCTAAGAAGCAGGGGTGCTTCTAAGAAGCCTTCCCCCCTCGCCCTGCCCCCCTCTGAGCGCCGCTAAGGAAGGGGGAAATTGTGTGGACTGTCCTGGGGGGCCCAGGGCGTGAGCCGAAAACGCGGGGCAACAGAACTCGTGCGCGCTGCTTGCAAGATCCCTGGAAGCTGAGCAGTAGGGCCTGCAGGCCACCAGGGTGCGCAACAAGGGGCTGACCCTCTTCCTCCTCCCCCTCTCCCTCCTCCTCCATCTTTCTCCTCCGTAGCCGCTCTTGGCTCAAGGCCTTGGGCGTAGTGCCCTTGGCTGGGCCCGCGCCGCGCCTGTAAGGCTTTCTCGCTCCTCGCCCCTGCCATCGGGGCCCTGACCGTGGCAGCGCGTGCTGCGCCGGCCGCTGGCATTGTCGACCGCCGCATGGCCAAGGCGGTCAAGCGCGTCGACACCGCATACCATCTCGTGCGGCACCTGACGGCTCAGCGATCCGCAAACATGATGGGCGAGTTCTGCGCCGCGTGCGCTGTGCCGGCTCTGGTGGGTGCTGGCGCTGATCGCGGTTGCGGCCAGAAGAAGGAGGAGTTGCAGGACGTGGTCGAGGTCGGGGACATGAAAAAGGACGTGGCTGCCGACGATGAGGATTCGAAGATTGCCAGGAAGCAGTTCGAGCAGGGCGCTGTTGCCTATGCGCTGGGTGAGAAGCTCGACGAGGGTAATGCCGAGCTCAACGGCACCCTGGACCTGCTGTTGCCCAAGGTCGCCACGGTGGAGTGATGCACTGGCGCAGTCCTCAACGAGATCTCGCTGGACGCCGACGCGGTGTGCGACGGAAGCACGGCCGACACGAAGACAGACCTCGCGCCTAACCACGTGCGGGATCCGAAGGCGATCCTGCACTGTACGCGAAGGGCATGGTTGCTGAGGCGCTGGATGCAGAGCCCGACGCAGGGAAGGTCGAGCACCACAGTGCCCTGGGCAAGGATGGGGCAGATTCAGAAGCAGAAGTCCGCGGTGCAGCAGCAGGAGCTCGTTTTTCTTCATTTTCGGCGATCATGGGCATCATAGCGGGGGGGGGAAGGGGGCCTGGGGGGGGGTACAACGTAACGCCTCCCCCCCGCCGTGTGCCCGATGCGCACGGCGGCAGTGCCCGGAGCGCACTGGGGGGGGGAGGGGGCGTTACGTTGTAGAGGGGGGTCGGGGGCTACAATGCCCATTATATGCCCCAAGCAATACAGAAACACGCTCCAGGTGGCCGAGGGCCTCTCGGAGGCCACGCACGACGAGAACGACATCAGGGAGCTGCAAGACTTCCTGGAGACGGTGGCTCCGCGGCACTCCTCGAGCTGAGCGTGCGCACTCGGTTCTGCGCCGTGCTGCCTCTCATGCGCTATCACTGCCTCGCCGTCTGTGCCGCACACTGATGTAACGACTCGGGGGCGCGCAAACACGGAGTAGTGATCCGCGGAATTGGCGCGCGGTCGCCGAATCCATGGATCGGGATGGATCCAGAGCGAAGGCGTGCCCAACTGGAGAATGGGTTCAGATCTCTCGGGCCCGAGGGCAGAATTGAGCAGGGACCGACCGTCCTGGCATGCCTATAAGCCTACTGCGACATGCCCTTAGAATCCCGAAATGTTCTAAGGACAGAAGCGATGTTCTTATAGCATAGGCCCAATGTGCTAAAAGAAGACCGTCTCAGCCAGAAATGCTCGAATAACATTTCGCGCAGACCACCAACATGTTCTTGGAACATTCCTGTTTGGGCCTCTAGGCTTATAGGCAAGCCAAGACGCTTCGCCACTGCTCGACAGAAAGACCCTTCCATCGGCTGACGGGGGCCCAGCCTCGAGCGCCGAGATGTGCCCAGCCTGCTGTTGGGCGGTGCTGCTTCGGAGGGCTGCCTAGCATTCTGGCACCGCTGCTGTTTCGTATCTCTGGGATGCGAACCGTGACCCAGCCAGCTCCGGCCAATCGGACCAGGACCTGGCATCGGGCTCGAGGGCCCCTGCGGGCGGGGCTGCCATCCTCAGCCTGGGTCGTCTTGGGTGGACAGCAGACGGCGTGGCCCATTGGCCACCACCGCCGCCGCCCCTCCAAAAGCATTTGCTCCACCCCATGAATACTCGAGCCCATCAACTAATTGCGCGAGCGTGCCAACAGGGCAGGTGTGTACAACCCGCGGGGCGCGACCGCAATGCAGCAGGAGCTGAAGAACAGCGCCCTCCCAACCCATTTCCGCAGCACCTTACTCGCCTTCGCGCGCCAGCGCGCATGAACAACGAAGGCCGTCTGGGAAGCGGGCTGCGACACAAAAAGGTGGCATGTGAGCTAGGCGAAAAAACGATCGATACCGATACTCCATCCAGGTTGCGAGTCCATCGCGCCGCCCAGAAAGCCCACGGTGCACCGAGATCAACGCGGCGATGGCCTGGACCGTGGTCATGAAACATATCCAGACTTATACTTAAGGACCACATTACATAAATATTTTCGAGCACCCAGAAAAGTGTCGAAACAGTGTCGAACGAGTATCGCCTCCCAGGGCCCGACACGTGAAAACTCTCCAGTCTCAGCATTTTTCCTGGTGCGCGACATTCTTTTTGGTGGTCGAGGCGACAACAGGTTGGAACATCCTATATCCAGACCACGGCCTCGCTGTTGCGACCCCGTGCAGATGGAGCGACCTCGGCGGACGCGCAGCGCGACACGCACCCGTGCGGCCGCGTGCCATGGGAGCGCGCCGCGCTGTCCGGATCTCCGCGTCCAGACGCTCGTCGCTCGTGGCCGGGGCGGCGGTGAGCACCCACGCAGCGAAAAAATGTGCACACACACACAAACGCCCACCGACGAATGTTCCCTGCGCCTGCAAGCGGGGGGGTGCGGCGTGTGAAATTGTTTGCTCGTACTGCTGTGATGTACACACCGCCGCCCTCCCACGAGGTCCACGAGCAGTCCAGTCCACCGGAGGGCGTCCAGAGGAGCAAAAAACAGCAGAAACATGAGTTCTTGACGGTCCGCGAGGATTTCTTGGATCTGAGCTGGACTCCCCTCCCTGGCGCGCGGAGCGCGCCAGCGGCGGCGCCGGAGGCGCCGCCATGGGGGCCCAGCGCAGATCCAAGAAATCCACGTGTAGTGTCGAAAGCTTGTGAGCTTATGCCGTTTGTTCTTTTTCGGGTGTCTGCATGTGTTCCATCAGCGCCAGCCACTCCAAACCTCGCCAGATCCACGCTCCGCTAACGGGCCCACCTTGCGCACAACCAAGTGTACATCGACCAGGGTGTACAGACAATGCCTCGGCCAAAACGGCTCTTCTTCGGGCGTATGTGTATTCAAATCAGTGGCAGCGCAGCTCCCTCGGCCACCCAGCGCAGCACCCTTTGAGCAGGGGCCGACCGTCCCGGCATTCCTGTAGGCCTACCACGAAATGTCCTCAGAACCCCAGCGTGTTCTAAGAACAAACACAGTGTCCTTAGAACATACACGGTCCCAGCCAGGGATGTTCTGAGCACACCTCGCTGAAACCACAGGACGTTCTTGAGTATCGTTTCACCGATCCCCATCCCCAGCGGCGTGGCCTGGGCCCCACTGGCCGATTTACCCCCCTAGATGGGGATGTAAGT
Source organism: Prorocentrum cordatum (assembly GCA_963575745.1). Taxonomy (NCBI): domain Eukaryota; class Dinophyceae; order Prorocentrales; family Prorocentraceae; genus Prorocentrum; species Prorocentrum cordatum. The sequence goes on from CAUYUJ010019493.1 coordinate 786,309, forward strand.
CGTTCTCTTTGGGTTTCTAAGGGTGTATCCCCAATTGGGGTGGTAGTTTGGTGGGGGTCTCGCAGGCGATGGAGATGGGGATGGGGATCGGAGCAACGATACCGACAGTTCTTGGAACACTCTTTGGTGGGCCTACTGGCGAGACAGGACGCTTCGCCACTGCTGAAAACACCGCGCAACACCCTCCGCCGGCTCCTCGGCCGGCCAGACCACGGACTCCCTACCCTCCTCTTCCTCCTCCTCCTCCTCCTCCTCCTCCTTCCTTCCCTTCTCCTATCCTCCTTTCCCTCCTTCCCCTCCTCCTCTCGTCCCCCTCCTCCTTCTCTCCTCCCCCTTCCTCTGCCTATCCCTCCCTCCTACTCCTCATTCCTCGTCCTCCTCCTCCTCCTCTACTCCTCCTCCCCCTCCTCCTCCTCAGCCCTTTCTGTGTGAGCCGCGATTGTTTTTTTTTTTTTTTTTTTTTTTTTGTTTTTTTTCAGTGGGCCCATGCAGGGGGTCCCCGCCTTGAACATCTCAGCGACACTTTCCAGTTCAGGAGGGGCCCTGCACCGCCCTATCGAACATCCCAGGGTACCTTCATGCGCTGCAAGTTTTTCGGATGCAATGTGTGCAGCCTGATTCAGCACAGGAGGCTGGACGAGATCGCGTCGCTGGCTAGGGGCTTCCCGTTCCACTTCCTGCTGGGCACCCGCCTGCGGGCGGTGCCGTCCGAGGCGGTGCGCCGTCAGACGCACATCGGGGACCACGACTACTACCACTTCGGGTACGGCAGGGGGCCCTTCACCAACCGCGCGGCAGGAGTCACCATCGGAGTACGACGCCGAGATCTCGGACTACGCGTGCACCGCGTGCTCCCTGGACCTGCCGCCGCGCTGGGCCGTGCGGGAATGGTGCGAGTGGTCACTGGTTCGCTCGACGTCACGGCCATCGCGATCTATTTCCCGCCGCCTGGCCCGCGCTCGGGGACGGCCACATGGAGGCGCACGGTTGATGTGATACTCGAGTGGTTGAACGGTCTGCTGGACACCACCCCCGAGCGCTCCACCCCCATCATACTCACGGACCTGAATGACTCGTTCGCGGTTGACGAGACCAGTTCCTCCTTCAGTTGCATCGGGCCCTACGTGCAGTCTCGCATGGGCTACGCCGCTCGAGGGCTCCGTGAAGTGCTGCACAGACATCATCTCGCTTGCGCAACCACCTTTTTCAAGATTGCTCCCACTTACAATGGCGAGAAGTCGTCGACCTGGATCGACCACTACGCCCTGCCAGCTGGTGCCCTGCCGCGCGTGTCAAAGCTGATCACCATGACCAAGGCGGCCAGGCAGCTCCAGCTCTACCCCTCCAAGGGAATCTTGCGGGACCACTCTCCAGTGCTCCTGGAGGCGGATCTGGGCGTCCCGAGCCTGCGATCTTCGCAGATTTCGACCTCTTGGAACTTCGACGCTATTGAGACTGCGCTGCAGACGCCAGGCCTGCGGGAGGGATTCCTGGATGAGGCAAACCTGGCCCTGCAGCGCGCGGCGCCATCGTACCTGGGATACTTCGAGAGCAACATGATCGACGCAGGCTACGCTTCGTTCCTGGACGCGCTGGCACCGATTGCTAAGAAGCACTTCGGCAGGGCCAGGCGTACCCCTGGCGCGGAGCTGGCGCAGCACCGACTCCAGGTACGTCGCCTCCTCCGTGGACGGGCGGTGCTGCGCGCCATGGGCCTCCCCCACTGCCACTACGATTCTCAGATCCGCGACTTCACGAATCGCATCAAGTGGGAGGTACGTAGATGGACGCGATCACTGCGCAGGACTTGGACTGAAGGCATTCGTGAGGCCTGGCGCAAGCGTGATCTCGCCAGCGTGCAATACTTTTCTCGTGGATTGGCGGGCACTGGACTGGGACCCAAACGCAGGAGCTACGCGGCGGTGCGCAGGCACGTTGCATCGGCTGATGAGCTCGCGGCCTCTCTTGGCCTTCCTGGTTCCGAGGGCGGTCTCTCAGCGGTCCCAGTCCAGTTAGACAATGTTTTGCTCTCGCGGGCCTCTTTGGCCCCTCAAGGGATGGGTGAGCGGGACTCGGCGGGGGAGTTGGGAGCCAGAGACCTTCGTAGAGCTTCGTGGGTGCTCCGCAAGGCTTCGCGCAGACGTTCCGTCCCTGCCTGGTCCCTCCCTGGCGAAATTTGGCTCATGCTTCTCCTGCCTAAGTATTTTAGCAAGCCACGTATTTCTCCCTTCGGAGTCGGCGGAAAGCCTGAGCCCCCTGAAGTGGAGGCCACCAAGATTGGTTTGGGAAGTCTGGCCACGTGCTGGCGGGCTGTGGGGAGGTTTCCTACGTGTGCGGGCTTTTCTCTCGGATGGCAGACTCCCAAACCTGACGGCGGCACTCGGTTCTTGCACGGCCTCTGCCCCTTCTTCCGAGCCATCGCCAGGGGCATCTATAGGACGGTCCCACACGCTGCGCCTGCGGAGTACGACCACGGATGCATACCGCGACGCAGGCGAGAGAACGCCATTTTGGGCACGCAAATCTTGGCGGATCGCCTGCGGAGCGCACGCGTGTGGCACATTGCTGTTTTCGATGACATGAAGAATGCTTTCGGTTGCTGCGAGCACAAGCGCATGAATCAAGGACTTTTAGAGTATTTGCCAGCAGGGGACGTCGCCCTGCTCAGCGACAGGCGCACCACTCACCTACTTCACCTCGAGGGCGTCGATCGCCCCACCACCCTTCACCTCCAAAGCGGGGCTTTGATGGGGGACCCCAGCGCGCCTGACGAATTTCGAGT
>CAUYUJ010019494.1:0-20000 GCA_963575745.1 Prorocentrum cordatum
GAAACGCATGCGAGAGCAGCCACTGGGGCCTTCGGTGGAGCTACCTATGGGGCCACGAAACGCTGCCCAGGGTGGGGGAAACGCATGCGGTATTAACCACTGGGGCCTTCGGTGGAGCTCCCTATGGGGCCACGAAACGCTGCCCAGGGTAGGGAAAACGCATGCGAGAGCAGCCACTGGCTCCCTATGGGGCCACAAAACGCTGCCCAGGGCGGGGGAACGCATGCGAGAGCAACCATCGGGGCCGTCGGTGGAGCTCCCTATGGGGCCACGAAACGCTGCCCAAGGTGGGGGAAACGCATGCGAACCGCGCCACGGGGGCCTTCGGTGGAGCTCCTTATGGGGCTACGAAACGCTGCCCAGGGTGGGGGAAACGCATGCGAGAGCAACCTCTGGGGCCTTCGGTGGAGCTCCCTATGGGGCCACGAAACGCTGCCCAAGGTAGGGGAAACGCATGCGAAAGCAGCCACTGGGGCCTTCGGTGGAGCTCCCTATGGGGCTACGAAACGCTGCCCAGGGTGGGGGAAGCGCATGCGAGAGCAACCACTGGGGCCTTCGGTGGAGCTCCCTATGGGGCCACGAAATGCTGCCCGGGGTGGGGGAAACGCATGCGAGAGCAACCACTGGGGCCTTCGGTGGAGCTCCCTATGGGGCTACGAAACGTGTGAGAGGTGTGCCGAGAGCAGAGGCAAGGAGGGGGAGGAGTTAGGAGGGGGAGGAGGAGGAGGAAGGAAGGAGGAGGATGGTCGGGAAATATCGAAAAATCACCCCCTGACTTACTTCACTGTTTTTGACTACTCCTCCTCTAGAGGGACATGCCCGACGTAAGTCGACGAACAGCACAGCACGGCACGCCAGAGCCACCCCCTAGAGAGACACAAAAAGCAAACGTGGAAGCAGGGAGCGGAGAACGCCGCGGAGAGAGCGGCGTTCCGTTGGACTGGGGCAAAATTGAAATCAGTGTGGCACACGCCGCCAGGAAGCCACAAGAGGCCCCCACGAGGCGCCCAAGAGGCCCCCAAGAGGACCCCAAAAGGCGCCAAAATTCCTCCCCAGAGGCCCCCGAAAGACTTCCGAAGAGAGCCCAAGAACCATCCCCGAGGATTCTGGCCCACATCAGCGTTGTCGTCGTTGTCGTCGTTGCCGCCGCCGCCGCCGCCGCCGCCGCCGCCGTCGTCGTCGTCGTCGTCGTCGTCGTCGTCATCGTCGCCGTCTCCCTGCAGGGTCGGCGGCACCGGCCGTAAGGCCTTCGCAATCAACGTGGCACACGCTGCAGGGGGAAGCACCACGTGTGCCGATGCAAGGCTACGGTCAGCGCTGCAGCAAAGGCACTGACCCATGTGGGAAGAACGCAGGTCCGCCGACCACGTCGGCGTGTGTGAGAGGCATTGTCTGTCCGAGTCGTCGTCTCCGTCAGTCATCGTCTCCATCGTCCTCATTCGCTGCACTCTCCTCAAGCTTGCAAGCGGAAGAAAATTAGCCTGGCGAAGGACCCAACCATATGCAGTTGCAAGTACCGTCGTTGTTAGTATCGCCGGTGGATCTCCTCATGGGGCCACGAAGCGTGTGAAGGGTGTGCCGACATGGGGAGGGGCCGCCATGCGGGCGCTGCCACTGAAGCCTGAATTCCAGCCCCCTTTCATGGGGCCACCAAACGTGTGTGTGAGGCGTGTGCCAAAATGGGGCGCTGCCGCCATGCGGGCGCTGCCATTGGGGTAAAGCCCCCTTATGGGGCCGCGCAATGTGCGAGGGGATAGTGGTCATGATTACGATGACCAGCCCGTGCAATTTTGAGCGCCGCAGTTGTGAGAGCCGCAATTGTGAGATCGTCTTCGGTGGAACTCCCTATGGGCCATAGGGGCCACAACACGTAGGGGCCCGAACGACTCACCTCCGACCGAGAACTGAGGGGCCCGAACGACTCACCTCTGACCGAGAACTGAGGGGCCCGAACGACTCACCTCCGACCGAGAACTGAGGGGCCCGGACGACTCACCCCCGACCAAGAACTGAGGGGTCCAAACAACTCATCCCCGACCGAAAACTGAGGGGCCCGAACGACTCACCTCCGACCGAGAACTGAGGGGCCCGAACGACTCACCTCCGACCGAGAACTGAGGGGCCCGAACGACTCACCTCTGACCGAGAACTGAGGGGCCCGAACGACTCACCTCCGACCGAGAACTGAGGGGCCCGGACGACTCACCCCCGACCAAGAACTGAGGGGTCCAAACAACTCATCCCCGACCGAAAACTGAGGGGCCCGAACGACTCACCTCCGACCGAGAACTGAGGGGCCCGAACGACTCACCTCCGACCGAGAACTGAGGGGCCCGAACGACTCACCTCTGACCGAGAACTGAGGGGCCCGAACGACTCACCTCCGACCGAGATCTGAGGGGCCCGAACGACTCACCCCCGACCGAGAACCGAGGGGCCCACACGATTCACCTCCGACCCAAAACTGAGGGCCCCAGCGATTCACCTTCGACCGAGAACTGTGGGGCCCGAACGACTCACCTCGTACCGAAAACTGAAGGGCCCTAACCATTCACCTCCGACCAGGCGGGTGTGCCAAAATGGGGCGGCGCCGCCATGCGGGCTGCACCACTGGGACCTTATATGGAGCTCCCTTTGGGGCAACGAAACGTGTGAGGGGTGCGCCAAAATGGGGCGGCGCCGCCATGTGCCAGAACGGGGCGGCGCCGCCATGCGGGCTGCGCCACTGGGACCTTAGGTGGAGCTCCCTATGGTGCCACGAAACGTGTGAGGGCTGTGCCAAAATGGGGCGGCGCCGCCATGCGGGCTGCGCCACTGGGACCTTAGATGGAGCACCCTATGGGGCCACGAAACGTGTGAGGGGTGTGCCAAAATGGGGCGGCGCCGCCATGCGGGCTGCGCCACTGGGACCTTAGGTGGAGCTCCCTATGGGGCAACGAAACGTGTGAGGGGTGCGCCAAAATGGGGCGGCGCCGCCATGCGGGCTGCGCCTGTGGGACCTTAGGTGGAGCCCCCTTATGGGGCCACGAAAGGTGTGAGGGCTGTGCCAAAATGGGGCGGCGCCACCATGCGGGCTGCGCCACTGGGACCTTAGGTGGAGCTCCCTGTGGGGCCACGAAACGTGTGAGTGGTGTGCCGAAACAAAGACATGCAGAGAGCAAAGGCAAAGATGGGGAGGAGGGAGCAGGAGGAGGAGGAGGAAGGAAGGAAGGAAGGAAAGAAGGAAGGAAGGAAGGAAGGAAAGAGACGCGGGCGCTGTCTCTTCAAAACGAGGACCCAACAACACAGGATGGTTGGGAAAAACAAGCAATGTCGGAATCGAGTCGAAGGGAAGAACCTCCCTTTGATCCCTCCCCCGCCAGGGGGGGGCCGCTGCGAGTGTCCCAGGGGGGATCCTGGGTGGGGTCCCAGGGGAGATCACGGGGAGGTCACGGGGGGGGGGGTCCCTGGCCAGGGGGGGGGGGTCCCAGGAGAGGAGGGTCGTGGAGGAGGTTGGGGGGGAGGGGGGGGGCAGAGAGGGCCCCTAATCGCCAACCAAGACGGGGCAAGGTGCCCCCAAGATCGCCCCAAGGCGGCCCAAGAGGCCTCCAAGAGGGCCCCAAAGCAGCCTAAGAGGACCCCAAGATAACCCAAAGCTCCTCCAGGACGGCCCAAGAGGCCCCCCAAGACGGCTCCAAGAGCGTGCCCAGACGGGGCACCAGAACGGACATTTCGAGCCGTCGGCCCAAAGCGAGAGGCTCCCAGGAGGCCCTGAAAGGGGTCCCCAAGAGGCCCCAAGAGGCCCACGAGAGGTCCCCAGGAAGCCCGAAAAAGCCCCCAAGAGGACCCCAAGAGGCCCCGTGGCTTCCAAGAGGCCCAAAAATTCCTCCTCAGAGGCCCCCGAGAGCCGACCGAAGAGACCCCCAGAAGCATCCCTGAGGACTCTGACCCCCGTCAGCACCGTCGTCGTTGCCGCCGCCGTTGTCGTCCTCATCGTCTCCCTTCAGGGTCGGCGGCACTGGCCGAAAGGCCTTCGCAATATGTGTATATATAGAATGCGGCAGAAACCCCGCAACGGGATCACCATTCCTACTGGTGCAATTGTACGACCCTTGCCACCGCCGCAGCAGCAGCGTCTTTCCGTTGGGCGTAAGCTCCCGTACTATCACGAAATATGGCAAGCGTGCCAGCGAGAGCAACACTGTTTGAAGGCAGGACATAGCCTGAGTGCAAACCATATCGAAACGCAACTCATACTATCCTGTTGAGAAGCCAGCGTGCACGGTACAGTTTCCCCGAACCTGCACGGCACCAGAAGAAAGAGGAGAGCAGTACGTGCACATAGCATGTAGGTGCTGAGTACTTGCAAGAGGGGGGGAGAGGGAGAAGAGGCGGGAGGAGCTAAGGAGGAAACAGAAGAGCGGAAGGAATGAGGGAGTACATCCCCCCGCCCACGGCAGTCACATTCATACACACACACACTCCTCCTTCTCCTCCTCCTCCTCCTCCTCCTCCTCCTCCTCCTCCTCCTCCTCCTCCTACTCCTCCTCCTTCTCCTGCTCCGTGTCCTGCTTTTCCTCCGTATCCTCCTCCTCCTTCAGCTCAGGTGATGGAGCCAGATCGGGCCGCTCCCAAATGCAGGGCGTGCGACCTCCTCTTCGACGGGACCTGCTCGCGACGCACGGCTAAGAGGGCCAGAAGGCGACCCACTGTCCGGAAGAAGAGGGTAGAAACATGAGGTAGGAGGGCGTTGAGAGTAGATCTCCCATTGGGGGCAAGGAAGCGGAGGCCATCTGACAACTGCACTAGGGTGGCGCCTAAAACAATTGGAGGGAGGAGAGAAGGCCACCCACCCACCACTTGAGGCAAGAGAACGATAAGACAATTCGTTTTCCATCGGTCGGTTGTGGGAGTCGTTGTCTCACTCCGCTGTGATGTGCCGGAAACGCTGCCGCCACGGAAACCGTGGGGCTGCCGTGGTACCACGACCCGTGGTAACCAGACGACTCTCCCAAGCACCCAGGGATGAGCGGGCGGGTGTTTCTGACGTGGCGATCGTGCACCTTTGAACCCAAATTGGCACACGATGTCACGATCAACGCCACGAGCTGCTACCCGCCCACCCCCCTGACTACTCCCCCCAATTGTTACATGCACACCGCTGCTCTCTGTTCCTTCCAACAATTGGAGGGAGGAGAGAAGGCCACCCACCCACAACTTGAGGCAAGAGAACGATAAGACAATTCGTTTTCCATCGGTTGGTTGCGGGAATCGTTGTCTCACTCCGCTGTGATGTGCCGGAAACGCTGCCGCCACGGGAACCGTGGGGCTGCCGTGGTACCACGACCCGTGGTAACCAGACGACTCTCCCAAGCACCCACTAACAACCAACATGCTTAAAACATTTATCGCAAAGCGAGCCACCGGCACCGTCGCTGGGGGCTGTCTCTGCACGAGAGGCCCTGGCGTGGCCAAAGTGCCATCCACACCAAGTCCTCCATTGCGCGGGGTGGTGAGCTACCCCGTCCACCAGGATTCGGTGCCAAGCGCCACTGCTCAAGTTTTGGACGACCTTCGGCAACTGAGCACCTGGCTGGTGCAGCGAAGCGTGCAGATCTTCAACCTGTTTGCGGGATTGCTCCTCTTGCACCGCGAGCCGAGCAAATCGATCTTGCAACAAATCGGTCGTCGATCGAAGTCGTTCCAATTCTTGCCACACGCGGTCAAACTGATGGCCTTCAGGCAGACCCTTGATGAGCCTCCGGACATCCTCGGTGATTCCGGCCATGGGCGCCTCGGCGACATAGCGCATAATGATAGGGCTCGCCCACTGGGCCAAGAAGGCCAACTTGTACAACTCTAGGCCCATGCCGGCGAGGTGCCGAGCGCCAGACACACGGAGAGTATGCCCACCAAAACGCCGCCGGCCTAGCTCGTCGACCAACGCGTCCCCGCAGCTCTGGGCCACCAGCTCTATGGTTTCCACCACACGTTGTTTCTGCACCACCGTGCCCTGAGCAGTGGGGAACCAAGGAAGCTCTTCTGGCCACGAGTCCCGCGGCCCGAACTTTGCCTCCAACACTCTTACATGATCGACTGCCACATGCGCAGGACATAAATGCTTTCCTGCCGTGTCACACAAGCAACCCCACTCTCGAGTGACAGTGTTTGCCGCCGGGTCCGTTTTAGAGGCCAGCAATACCCAGCACACCACGGGCCCTGCTAAGATGTGGACGTTTCGGCATAACGCCAGCGATATCTCGATCTCGCGAGTGAGGAAGAATGAACCAAGGATGATCAAAGCTTTCGGATTCATGGGCCCCCCTTCGCAGAGCGGCGCCACAGACAAATGTAATGCCGCCACGGCCTTGACATCCAGTGGTGCCGATTGCCTTGGCGGCCCCAAGCCTCTGGAAACCGACCTTGTGCACTCCTTGGCCGTGTAGTCCAACACCTGGTCCCAGACACCGCCCGCCTGTATGTGCTCCCGCTTGGCCCGGGAAAGATAATCTGCCCAACCTCTATAGCCTTTCTGCTTCATCTGGGCGGCCACTGCCCGGACAGCTGCAGGCCAGGTCGGAAATGCAGGAGCGTGGGGAAACCATGCTCTGTGAAACTTCACACATGTCCTCAGCGTGGAAGCGGAGGAGGCGGCAGCCGACTGCGCCAGAACGTCCTCATCCAGTTCCCTGAGCATCTCCTCCTTCACAGCAGGGTCCAGGACAACATCGCTGGAAGTTGCCCGAGAGCCCGCTGAAAATCTGAGCGTCGGAGCGTCCCGCCGAGGAGCCAACTGCGGTGGGAGAGCGGCAGGGCTGGAGCAGGCTGCGGCCGACCCCGCGGGACCTGGCCCTGCCAACAATTGCGGCCGAACCGTGGGAAGCAAGGCAAGCGCCGGCTCCAAACCCAACACGCGGCGGTGCTCCAGCGTGAGCAATGACGACCCAACCTGCGATGACGCTGGAGCCCCCACGAATGACGATGCAGCGACGGGCGCCTGCCCTGCGACAGGCTGTGGCGGCGCAGCGAGGGGCGCGGGAGGTTCGACCAGCCCATGCGGAGGCGGGAGTACAGTGCGGGTGCCACCAGTGAGCCGACGCCACTTGGCGGGACGACTCATCGCGACCACCGCATTGAGCCAATACGCCTACGAAAAGATGAAGGATGAGCATCGCATTTTTGTTCCGAGCAGGCGCACGTGGACGAAGCCACGAAGCAGCATTTTCCTTTGCAGGCACGTGGGCGACGCCACGAGGCAATGCGAATGCGTGGTCGAGATCACGAACGAAAAACATATAAGCAATACAATTCCGATCGCAATGCGCCTCGAGGGTGTGAGAAATGTGCACGCGCACCTTCCCCCGGAAAGCTTTTGGCTCAAGGGGGAAGGTAGACCACGATACCGTGGCAGATGTGCACTGTGGCCCCGTGGCCGAAACTAATCAGCAACACGCGAGAGCGCCGCCACGTATACCGTGGGGCAAGCGTGCACCACGAGGCTGACCGTGGGCACCGTGAGTAGGTTAGCTCTTACTCACGGAGAAAATAAATCGCACCCCGTCCAGAAAAACGCGGATGCCGCCACACACAGTGACGACCGCCGTGGCCGAAACTAATCAGCAACACGCGAGAGCGCCACCACGTATACCGTGGGGCAAGCGTGCACCACGAGGCAGACCGTGGGCACCGTGAGTAGGTTAGCTCTTACTCACGGAGAAAATAAATCGCACCCCATCCAGCAAAACGCGGATGCCGCCACACACGCACACACACAATGACGACCGTGCTCCGGGAAGCAAGGCGCGACTCTCCGCGGAAACCGAGGCAACGAGGGAAGACTGTCGTCGCCGGCTGCTAGGCCCAGGCGCTGAAGAACCGCGGCGCTCAAGAACCGTGGCGCCCAAGGGGCGCAGCACGGAGAGGCGGCACCCTAAGAATCCCGTGGAGCGACGGTGCCGCACCACGCGATGCCGAGGCCCTCGAGATGACGATGCGATGCGTCCGTCGCAAGATCGACATTTTTGCCGGCCTCGCACGCCCGTGGCGAACCCACGCGACTGTAACCATCGAGTGCCCTGCAGCCTCTCCAGCATGGCACAACCACGCAACGAGACACCGCAACGCCCTGCCAAGAAACTATTAAAAGCATGCTGCACGCTTTAAATGATTAAACTGCTGGGGCCACGTGCGCCGTGGAACGTCCGCGAGCGCGCACGCGCAGCGACACCCCCAAAACAAATTGCAGGGCGCGCGAAGCGCATGTACCGTGGGGCGCCCACGAATGCGCGTGCAGGCACCTGCACCGAGAATCACTGCCAAACCCTCGATGCAGGCACGTGGTCCTGCCGCACCTCTCCCCCTGGAGCGGCGGCCCCAACAGCCCCGCCTGGCTTGCCGGCCGCCGCGTAGGCAGCCGCACCCTTCACCGTTGTGTAGAAAGCCTCGGTTCTCGGTGGCGGGCGCACCTCCGAGGCGCCAGCAACGAGCAGGGGTGGACTCCACGCTGCAGCATCTGGCGCAAAACGTCGGCTGAGTGTGTCCGCTGCGACGTTCGCGAGACCAGGAACGTGCTCGACCACGTCTGGGCCGTACACCGCGCTCGCCACGTCTAGAGCGACCTCCCTGGCAATGAGGCCCAGGGACCCGCTACGCGTGGCAGGCCGAAACGAGAGGAGCATGGTCAGCATTGTAACGCTGTCACCCCTGACGTACAAGGATACACGCCTGTTGGACCATCTGGGAGCCCAGCACCTCAGGGCCACCAGCGCATTGAGGGTCTCCCACGTCTGCTGGCCCGCCGCGTCGCCGAGCTGGAACCCGTGGACGGCCACGTCGTAGCCGTCCAGCGGCACAGCGTACCATTCGACGACGCGGCCTGCCTCCTCCAAGATGGCCCCGAGCCCCCATGGGGAGGCATCCAGGGTGATGGAGACCAACACGCCCTCGTTGAAGAAATCCGCCAAGACGAACTTCCGCACTAGCGTGCCCGCCGCGCCAGAGAGGAAGGCGCGAAGCCACAACAAGGACCCCTCGATCTGGCGCGTCCACACGCATTGCGGCGGCGCCCCACTTGCCCCTGCGGCTAAGGCGGCCCAGAGCTGCTGCAGGAACGGGCGCAACGGCCAAATGACCGACGCCACGTGGGAAGCCCTGCCCGTCAGGCTTCGCAAGAGCTTCCGCGAGCAGACATTGCTAGCCAACGCTTGGCCTACCTGGGACTCGAGGTCTTCCAAGATGGCGCGCTTGACCCGGAGGGCCACCATCTCGCGGGAGAGCGCGAAGGTGCGGCCGACCCAAGTCACCTCCATGCCTCTCGCAGCCTTGCGGTAGGAGAGTGGGAATCCCAGCGCGTTCCAAAGCACCGCGATGGCGGCGATCCTGAGATCTCTGTCGGCCTTCGTGCCTGTGACGGCCATGCAAGGGTCGTCCACGTGGACGCTCAGCAACAACGACCTCGGCTCATACATGCCTTGCGTGAGCCGCGCTACCAGCGCTGCCAGACGACCCCTAGCGGGGACAACGCTGCGCCCTGCGGGGTGACCATGAAGACCAAGAAGCGGCCCCGGAATTTCAGCACGAAAAACTTGCGCTCGGAAGCGTGCAGCGGCATCAGGAAGAACGCGTCCTTGAAGTCCAAGACCGCTAGCTCTGTGTCGTAGTCGTGCTTGGTCTGCCGCATCTGATGGAGGGCCTGGTACGCAGGGTCCACCAGCCGCGGCAACAATATACGTTCGCTTCTGACCGTGGCTGGGGCCACGCCCGACTGCCGAGAATCCACGATGATCCACGATGACCCACTGTTCGGAAGAAGAGGGTAGAAACATGAGGTAGGAGGGCGTTGAGAGTAGATCTCCCATTGGGGGACAAGGAAGCGGAAGCCATCTGACAACTGCACTAGGGTGGCGCCTAACACATACTGGAACCTGGGAATCCAGAGATACCACAACGAACGATGAGTGCGGGTGAAGACGCCCGGGTCCGTCTCCATCGTGCGGGGAGGCCCGAACTGGCCAGCAGTGTCCTCTGTCGCAGCCACCGCGCCCGAGAAGTGGGGCAAGAAGAAGAAGAAGGATAGGGAGAAGGGAAAGAAGCAGAAGACCCCAAAGTGGCCCAGTTCTCGGCCATGAAGTCGGCGACCCTGCCAGTCGCGGACGACAGGATGCTAAAGAACGAGGGAAAGGATAAGCACACAGACGAGAAGCACACACAACTCGGCGAGGATGGAGAACATCGGGGGCATGGCCGAGCCTAACGCCGCCACGGGGTAAAATGAGAAGAAACGCGAGGACAGGGTTCTCGAACGCATGGAGGGGAACCTCGAGGGCCTGGAAAGTCTCTCGTGGAGAAGCCGCCGAGGGAGATCAACGATAACAATGACGAGCTCGAGACGAAGAGGGTTAAGACAGAGTTCCGGGCAAGCCACGCGAAGACGAACAGTGGTAGATGCACCACGAGTTCCGCGAGTTCCTGTACACGGTCGGGTGGTCCAGGGCTGGTCAGGTCAAGCCCTGGCCCCCACCTGACCAAGGCAAGGGAATCCGTGTCATTGCTCGCTCCTTCTCCTCCTCCTCCGCCTCCTCCTCCTCGTCCTCCTCCTCCTCCTCCTCCTCCTCCTCCTCCTCCTCCTCCTCCTCCCCCCTCCTCTCTCCTCTCCTCCTCCTCCTCCTCCTCCTCCTCCTCCTTCTCCTCGCTCCTCCTCCTCCTCCTCCTCCTCCTCATCATCATCAGCAGCAGCAGCATCATCATCATCATCATCATCATCATCATCATCATCATCATCATCATCATCATCATCATCATCATCATCATCATCACCATCATCATCAGCATCATCATCATCACCACCACCACCACCACCATCATCATCATCATCATCATCATCAGCATCATCATCATCATCATCATCATCATCATCATCCACCTCCTCCTGCAACTCCTCCTCTTCCTCCTCCTCCTCCTCCTCGGAAGCATCATCATCATCACCGTCATCATTACCACCACCATCATCAGCATACATCACCATCATCATCATCATCATCAGCATCATCATCAGCATCGTCATCATCATCAGCAGCACCATCATCAGCAGCATCATCAGCATCATCATCATCATCGTCATCATCATCAGCAGCAGCATCATGATCAACACCACCATCAGCATCAGCAGCATCATCATGATCATCAGCATCATCATCATCATCATCATCCATATCATCATCAGCAGCAGCGACATCAGCCTCCTCAGCATCAATATCATAAGCATAATCATCAGCATCAGCATTATCATCAGCAGCAGCATCATCCTCAACCTCCTCCACATCATCAGTAGCATTATCATCAGCAGCAGCATCGTCATAATCGGCATCATAATCATCATCGTCCGCATCATCATCATCATCATCATCATCATCATCATCCTCCTCCTCCTCATCATCATCATCATCATCATCATCATGATCCGCAGCAGCAGCAAAGGAATCATCATCAGCAGCAGCATCATCGTCATCAGCATCATCATGAGCATGCTCAGAATCGACAGCATCATCAGCCTCACCATCATCAGCATCATAAATCATCATCAGCAGCATCATCATCAGCATCATCAGCATCAGCATCACCCCAAGCATCAGCAACCTCATCACTACGTTTATCAGCATCAACCGCACCACCACCACCATCATCATTATCAGAAGCATCATCATCAGCAGTATTAGCATCAGCGTCAGCACCAGCATCATCATCATCATAATCATCATCGTCAGCATCAGCATCATCATCAGAATCATCATCATCATCATCATCATCATCATCATCATCATCATCATCATCATCAGGAACAATATCATGACCATCATCATTATCATCGGAATCGTCGTTAGCATGACTAGCATCATCGGCATCGGCAGCATCATTTGTCGTCATCAGCATCACCAACAATCATCATCATCACCACCACCAATCGTCATCATCAGCATCAGCATCATTATCATCATCATCAGCAGCAGCATCAGCATCATCATCATCATCAGCATCGTCGTGATCGTCATCCTAGTCATAATAAGCATCATCAGCAGCAGTATCATCATCCTCGAAAGTATCATTACCATCAGCTTCAGCATCACCAGCATCATCATCAGCATCATCATCACCTACATCATCGCCATCATCATGAGCATCATCACGATCATCGTCCTCATCATCAGCAGCATCGTCGTCGTCGTGGGCATCAGCATCAGCATCAACAGCATCATCGTCATCATCAAAGCAACCACCATCATCACCACCACCACCATGATCGTCATCATCATCATATGCAGCAGCATCAGCAGCATCATCATCAGCATCAGCATCAGCATAATCATCAGCATCATCATCATTACCATCATCAGCAGCAGCTTCATCATCGCCATCAGACTCATAATCAGCATCATCGTCATCATCAGCAGCATCATCAGATCATCATCAGCATTATCATATCATCGTCATCATCATTACCAGCATCATCATCATAAATAGCATCCTCATCATCGTCAGCATCATCATCATCATCATCATCATCATCATCCTCATCATCATCATCATCAGCAGCAGCATCCTTATCCCTCATCCTCATCCACATCCCTCCTCATCCATCCGACATCTTCCCCATGCTGCCGCCTCCCGTGACCCTCGAGGGGTGGCGCAGCCGTCACTCTGCTCCCAGCCCGGCGGGCCTCCGCTGTCTCCTTGTCGCGGTTGGCCGACTCCTGGGCGCCGGGCTCGGGCGTGCCCCTGTGTGCGGCGGTTCCTGTCGCATCGACGTGGGCGCTGGCTTGAGCGGAGGAGGAGAGAGGAGGAAGAGGAGGAGGAGGAGGAGAAGGAGGAGGAAGCGAGGAGGAGGAGGAGGAGGAGGAGGAGGAGCGAGGAGGAGGAGGAGGAGGAGGAGGAGCGAGGAGGAGGAGCGAGGAGGAGGAGCGAGGAGGAGGAGGGGGAGCAGGAGGAGGAGGAGGAGGAGGAGCGAGGAGGAGGAGGAGAAGGAGGAGCGAGGAGGAGGAGCGAGGAGGAGGAGGATGAGAAGGAGCGAGAAACAAAAAAAACAAAAACAATAAAAAAACAAACAAAAAAACAAAACAAAAAAAAACAAAAACACGACGCAGATCGTTCCACCTTGAGCGGTCGGCGTTGCTCGGCGGCGGAGATCGTTCGAGGCTGAACCTGGTTCGGACCGCAGGTGACCTTCCACCTCGAGCGCCCACGCCGGCGTCGCCGCCACGTCGGCGCAGCGCAAACTTGCCGTACGGTGGCGGCCAGCCCACAAGAAACCTTCCACAAGAAACCCAACCCTGAGACCCCAGGATGTCCATTGATATTTGGGTGTGGGAACGTCGCGCCCTCCACGGCAAAGCCATCGAGACCCAGGAAACCCAGGGCACCCTGGAGGCAAGCAGGGTGTTTCGTGGCATGGGCCTCCACTGTGCCTGAGTGGAGGGAAAGAGGGGGTTTGATGGGCAGCCTCCTGCGGGGAAGCCCAAGCCCCCGGGACCGAGCGTGGAAGGTGGTCGTGCACGCCGCTGCTCGGCTGGCGCCCTTTCCGCATATGCCACCAGGCAGCGTTGCTGGGTAATCAAGGTGGCAAGAAGTAGTTGTAATTGATATACATATACACACAAGCATTCTTATGTGTCTGGCATAGAAAACCATGAACAACAAGTATTGAAGCTGCATGCCTATGTATACGTACATGCATATGTATGCTATAGATACAAATATACACACAGGCGGCACGTGCGCCCACAGGCTCATGCAAACACATGTGAAGCGTGTGAAAGATGTGTGTGTGTGTGTGGTGTACAAGGTTTGTGTCATGGTTGTATTGGGTTGTGCGATTTGTGTTGCGTGTTGTGTTGTGTGCTGTGTATGCTATGTGTGAGTTATGTGTGGGTCATGCGTGCTCTGCGCATTATGTGTGCTACGCTTGCTGTGTGCGTTGCGTGTGTTGCTTGCGATGGGTGTGATGTGCATGATGTGTGTGCGTGTGCGCGTGTGAATGTGTGTGTGTGTGTTGTGTGTGCGTGTGTATGGTATTTAACTTTGTGTTGTGCGGTGTAGATGTGTGTGTGTGTGTGCGTTGTGTATGTGGGTTGTGTGTGTTGTGTGGTGTGTATGGTCTGTGTATGACGTGTGTGAAATGCACGTCAGAGCTCGATGTTGAGAATGTCTCGGGCGAAACTGCCGCTTTCAAAGAATGGCGTTGAAAGGAGCTCGATATGTGGAGGATGTTTCAGGCGAAAGTGCATGCTAAAGAACAAGGGTTAAAATCATTGAATTACATAGTGTGCTTGAAAATTGTTCTGCTGAAATGGGTGAAACAAGGTATGGTTTGAACCGTGGCATCGCAGTCTGCGTGAATGGTGCGTCCGATGTTCAGAGTGTTGAGAATGTCCAGAGCGAAACGGCCAAAGAAAGAAACGCGGCTTTACAATTATTGGCCTCTGAGCTGTATTCCCTCGGAGAGGTGCGTATGAGTGCTCATAAGTAACCAAAAAGCGCAACGCCCTTGGAAGGATGCTCGAAGAAACCGTCGCGAACGTACGTAAAAGTAGTCGCTGGTTGTCGGTGCGGGGCTATGCATTGGTCGTGGTGGTGGAAGCGGAGATGAGGGTGATCAAGGGCTCGAGCTAAACAGTGTTCCTCGTTCCGTTGTGTTGCCGTGTTCCTTCGTTCTGTATTCGTTCTGCCTTTGCTGCAAAACGACATCAAAAAGAAGATGGTCCACGAAATCGCAAAGCCACCAGTTACCTGGAGCCCTAATGATCAAAATGATGGTGGTGATGGGTCAGTTGCAGGGCCGTGGCCGTCTTGGCGGTGACGCTGTTGCGGTCCTGCTGGTGCTGGTAGTGCCTGCAACGATGGCAGCTGAGCTCCCGCTCACTGCCTCAAGGCGCTGAGCAGCACCTCAACGCTGCTGGTCTGCAGACGCGGGCTGCTCTGCCTCCACAACGTTCTAAGCACCTCGGCTAGCTCGGCAACGTCGCACCCATGGCTATGCCCATCCCTCCCGCCCTGCCTCCTTTTCCATTGCGTTCCTACCTGTGTTACGCTAGATACTTCTGGCGGTCGGACTCTACACCAGCGCACCACTCCGTTTCAAATTGCCTGGTCCACAAGCGGACGCTGGGGGTGCGAAGGGTTCTGAGCTCCGAGAAGACCTGCCCTAGATGGCCCGTACAGGACGAGTGCTCGGTGTGCTGGCCTCGACGAGTTTTCAGAATGAGACTGCTCGTCCTTTTCGCTGTGTGCAGGCCCCTTTGGGCCGTACCGACCTGGCCCCAAGTCCAAACTGCAAATGTTGCGTGGCGCTTTGCGATGGCGTCGATCAGTCGTGCCCGCCAGAGCGCGGTGCCCTGGAATATGTCCCTTCCTGGCCTCCCTCCCGCTCCGCTCTGACCGTCCCCGGGGAGGCTGCTCGGGCTGGAGTGGATCCAGGAGTCGAGATGAGCAGCACCTTTGACGTGTGCACCTACAATGGCCAGCGTCGCCCCACCTATTCCTGTGTCTCAGCGTTCAATGTGTTGGTGATCAGGTGAGCTCGTCTCTCGACGCTGCCAGCGGCTTCCGCTCTCCCCAGCAGCTTCCGGCCACGTCCACTGCCGTGCCGCTGCCGAGTGCGTGTGTGATGTTGGCATGATCTCTCGCCAGCATCTTCCGCGTGCATACGCACCTCGGAGTGCTGCTCTGCACGCATCTGCCACGTCCAGTCCACCCGCCCGCCCGCCGCGCCAGGTGGAATCCGACTCTGGGACGCACGGAGACATGCTGGCACTGCACGTCCTGCCTGGAGGCGCGCGCCCGAGCCGAACATGTGGCGTATACCCGTCTTGGAGGCGGATCGCTTCCCGAGCCGTGTGGCCAGACAGCGCCCGCCACGACGCACGCACTGCAAGACTTCTCTGTGCGCGCGCCCCCCCTGGGGGGGGGGGGGAGGGGGAGACGCACACAGAGCAGTTGTATTAGGTCAGGCGTGTCCCCCTACAGGCGGATCCTGGGCGGAAAATTACAAATGCCCCGAAAATACCCCAGAATAATAGCCAAAAAATGCTCCAAGCACCGTCCCCATGCCTGTTTTTGAATACTCCCTCCTGCAGAGGGACAGGCCCGACTTGATAGCAGCATGTTGGGACGACGCCGAGGCCGAGCGTGCCGCCACCCACCCCCGCCGCGGGAGGAACAACAAAGCGCGCGCGGTGCTGCCCGGGGCCGCGCTGGGCGCCCGGGCGGCGGCGTGCTCGGCCGCGCCCCCGGCCCGGAGCGGCGCCGCCCCCCCCGGGAGGCACGCGCCCCGCCACCCCCGGCGGAGAGGGATCCGAGCGGGGCGCGCGGAGCGGCGGCGGCACCCACGCAAGCTGATGGCTCGCTCGCCGACTGGCCCCACGGCTGCTACACGGCATTGCTCTCTGTCTTTTGTTTTTTTTGTTGTCTCTCTCTCTCTCTCTCTCTCTCTCTCTTTCTATCTCTCTACATATATATATATATATGTGTATAGATTTGTGTGTATAATTATGTATGTATAAATACATATATATATATATATATATAAATAAATACATAAATAAATGTATCCTCTTTCCTCTCTCTCTCTCTCTTACCTCTCTCTCTCTCCTCTCTCTCTCTCTCTCTTCATATCATGCATGTTGAGCTGGATCGAACACCACGGACATCACATCCCGCAGGGATGTTCGCAGGAGGGGGAAGACGAGGACGAGGACGAGGACGAGGACGAGGACGAGGAGCCGAAGCAGCCCCGCCTCTCCCGTTCGGCCCGTCCAGCCAGACCGCGTGGCCTGGGGCGGAGGCGGCGGGGGAGGGAGGCCGCCTGGCTCTTGTACTTCACGTCCTCGCGGGGGGGCAGGGACGGGCTCAAGGTTTGAGGCAATGGCATCGACAGTACGCGGGTATGTAGAGACCGTGTCGTGCGCCGCGGCCGTTCCGAAGCGTTCGGGAGCGCCCTGAGAGCAATCTAGAACGCTCTGGAGCGTTTCATTTTGCTCCTGGGCCTGCCTGATCTCTCAGCCCCCCTCCGACCCTCCTCACCAAATTCTCTGGCAACTGCACGAAATCACGGCAGAAGTGCTTCTCCGTCTTCTTGGTATGGCTTCGGGGCTCCGGACAGAAAGGTAAATGGCTGCGGCTCCAGCTGTTCGTGCTCCCGCTGCTGCCTGCGCTGCATGCCCTTTCACCCTTCCCCGAGCCCGCCAAGCCATATTCCCCGCAGGAACCCCTGAACAGTCAGAGTCGAGTTTTCGAGTTTTGGGTGTCCAGGGGCCTGGGGAGGGGATCGAAATCTCCAGGGCCCAGCGACTTGTGAAAATTGCTGCATGGTCCAATGTCTGGGCTGGGCATGAGGGAGGAGCGAGGAGGGAGGAGTCAGCCCCCTCCTCCTCCTCCTCCTCCTCCTCCTCCTCCTCCTCCTCCTCCTCCTCCCTCCTCCTCCTCCTCCCCCTCCTCCCCCCCTCCTCCCTCCCCCTCCTCCTCCTCCTCCTCCTCCTCCTCCTCCTCCTCCTCCTCCTCCTCCTCCACCCCCCCTGGGCATCATCATCATCATCATCATCATCATCATCATCATCATCAGCAGCATCAGCATCAGCATCAGCATCAGCATCATCATCATCATCATCATCAAAATCATCCGCATCATCAGCATCATCAGCATCATCATCATCAGCATCATCATAATCAACATCATCATCATCATCATCATCATCATCATCATCATCATCATCGCCACCACCACCGTCATCATCAGCATTATCAGCATCATCATAATCATCACCATCAGCAGCATCATCATCATCAGTATCATCATCAGCCGCACCATCATCATCATCATCATGATCATCCTCATCATCATCATCATCATCATCATCATAATCAGAATCATCATCATCATCAGCAGCATCAGCATCAGCATCATCAGCATCAGCATCAGTATCATCATCATCAGCATCATCATCAGCATCAGCATCAGCATCCTCACCATCATCATCGGCAGCATCATCATCATCATCAGCAGCAGCAGCAGGACAATTTGCATCAGCAGCAGCATCATCATCAGCAGCAGCAACATCATCATCATCATCAGCAGCAGCATCATCATCATCATCAGCGACAGCATCATCATCAGCAGCAGCATCATCTGCATCGGAAGCATCATCATCATCATCAGCATCATCATCAGCAGCATCAGCAGCAGCATCGTCCATCATCATCAGCATCATAATCATCATCATCATCAGCAGCAGCATCATCAGCATCAGTTGCATCGTCAGCAGCAGCATCATCACTCATCATGATCAGAATCAGAATCATGAGCAGCAGCACCAGCATCATCATCATCACCACCACCAGCAGCAGCAGCGGCATCATCAGCATCGGCATCATCATCATCAGCAGCATCATCACATCATCAGCATCAGCATCATCATCACCATCATCATCAGCAACAGCATCAGCAGCACCATCATCAACAGCATCATCATCATCATCATCATCATCATCATCATCATCATCATCATCATCATCATCTGATCATCATCATCATCATCATCAGCAGCATCATCATCAGCATCATCATCATCAGCATCATCATCATCCAAATAATCATCAGCATCAATCGTCCTCTTCCTCCTCCTCTTCCTCCCCTCCCTCCCTCCCTCCCCCCCTCCCTCCCTCCATCCCTCCCTCCCCCCCTCCCTCACCCCCTCCCTCCTCCTCCCCCCCTTCCTCCTCCTGCTCCTCCTGCTCCTCCTCCTCCTCCTCCTCCTCCTCTCCTCCCTCCTTTTCCTCCTCTCCTCCTCCTCCTCCTTCCTCCTCCTCCTCCTCCTCCCTCCCCCCCTCCCTCCCTCCCTCCCTCCCTCCCTCCCTCCTCCCTCCTTCCCAGTCCCTCCTCCTCCTCCTCCTCCTCCTCCTCCTCCTCCTCATCCTCCTCATCCTCTCTCCTCTCCCTCCTCCTCCTCCTCCTCCTCCTCCTCTTCCTCCTCCAACTCCTCCTCCTCCTCCTCCTCCTCCTCCTCCTCCTCCTCCTCCTCCTCCTCCTCCTCCTCCTCCTCCTTCTCCTCTCCTCCTCCTCCTCCTCCTCCTCCTCCTCCTCCTCCTCCTCCTCCTCCTCGGTCGGGGTATCGGCGAACTCCAGAGGCAGGGCCATCCTATCGGCTTTGTACACCTCTTCGATCGAAAACTCGGCCGCCTGCCAGATGGTGCCGTCGGCGTTCTCGAACAGGCCCTCGTCGAGGTCATCTCGTCCACGCCGAACTTGCGCTCGCACATGGCCCTGGACACCTCCTCCGCGTACCCCTCCCGCTCCTCCTCCGGATCCTCGACGTCAAGGCAGAACTTGCGCTTGTGAAAGGCCCGGAGGTCATCCAGC
The DNA here is from genome assembly GCA_963575745.1 of Prorocentrum cordatum. Taxonomy (NCBI): domain Eukaryota; class Dinophyceae; order Prorocentrales; family Prorocentraceae; genus Prorocentrum; species Prorocentrum cordatum. The sequence continues at coordinate 19,382 of CAUYUJ010019494.1, forward strand.
GCCACTCCCAGGCCGCCTCCGGGGAGGCAGCCGTCGACAGCGCCGCGGGCACAAGCGCTGGGCGCGCCAGCAGCAAGCCCAGGCCAGCGGTGAGCTGGCCGCCGCGATCGCGACCCGGCCAGCAGCCGCCAGCCGCTGCCGTCGGCGCAGGGTGGAGCGGGTCTCTGGACGGCATGGGATCCGATACGGAGCGTAAAAAATCCAATACACATCTGGCGCGGACTGCATAAGATCCTACAGACGGGAAGAGGCGCCCGTCCTTGACAAAAACGAGGCCCTTTTTTATGCCCGCCGCGTCCAGCGCCAGGGGCGCCAAAACAGGCCTGGTTGATCGTATCGGGGTCGGATGTTATGCAAAGATCTCCGTCGCCGCGGCCCAGGCTCTCGGCTCATGCAACTCGAGCCGATGCAGAGCCAGCCAGCCAGCCAGAGGCAGCCAGAGGCAACTCGAGCCTTGAGCCAAATAAGTGAGCCAAAATGGCTACAGACAGCCTGGCGAAATCTTTCGAGGCCGTCGGACCATCTGCCACCAGATGGTTCTGGGATCCCTGGTTCAGGGAACGAAGGGAGGGGTAGCAAAGGAAGGGCGTATCGAATCGGTTACACGTGGCTGATTATC
>CAUYUJ010019494.1:25000-73340 GCA_963575745.1 Prorocentrum cordatum
CGAACCCGCCCTCACGTTGCATTGGTTTTTGACAGGGGTGGTGTGGGGGTCGACATGCTGCCCAATGTGGCGCACCTGGCATGTGTGGCGCACCTCGTAGGCTTCGCGCGCCTGGCTGGACTCTGCATTGGATCCCGATCATGGTAGATGGCGGCGCCTGCTTCTGCTGAGACTCGGGTGCTACTTGTGTGGTGGGAGGGCGAGTGGGAGTGAGCGAGACGGCTTGCAGCGCTCTCGCTGGCTGGGAACTTGATCACTGATCCCTACTAAATAACCACCCCCTCCCCCACCTGACCGGCAGCCAACCCAGACACATGAGCCGCACCCCCTACCTACCTTGTAAAAAGCATACGAAGTTCGGCGGCAAGGGAGGGGGAGAAGCGAGAAGAAGAAGGCCCTCTCAGCAGGTTCGGAAGTCCCCCGGCCTTCTGAGAAGTTTTCTGAGCCTTCCCCGAAGACAGAAAAAACTTCTCAGAATGCGCGAGGGCTTCTGAGAAGTCCCGCCGCATTGTGAGAAGGCATTCTCCTTCTCATTCCTCCCCTCGCTCGCCGCCGAACAGTGCACTCGCGCGGGCACCCCGCGATCAAATTGCATCGGTTTTTGACAGGGACGGCGGGGGGGGGCGGCATTTTGCTTGCTGCGCACAGTGCCAACACCCCCAGCCATTCCATACAAAATAACAAAAAAGAAAATACACAAAAAATCTGGATCATGCGCGGAAGCCCCGCGATCGCTTCGCAATGGTTTTGACAGGGACGGCGGGAGCCAGCACATTGCATGCGTGTGCAATGCCACCCCCCCCGACGATACCTGTCGGCCAAAATATGAAGTTCACGTTGCGGCAAAATCTGGACCATGCGCGGGCACTAAGCGATAACGTTGCATCCGTTTTTTTTCGACAAGGACGAAGGAGATGTCTGCATATTGCCTGCTGCGCTCGAGCACCTTGCTGGCGTCTGCAGTGGTTCCCGATCATGGTCGATGGCGGCCCCTGCCCATGCTGAGACTCGGGTGCTACTTATGTGGTGCGAGGGCGAGTGGGAATGAGCGAGAAGGCAGTCCTTCGGGGGGGGAAGCTTGACCACTGTTAAACAACCCTCCAACAGGCGACCGGCAGACAACCAGGACCATGCCGACCCCCTTCCACCACCCATACAAAAATACAATACAAGATACACTTTGCTTCCAAATCTGGAGCATGCGCGGGCGCCCCGCGACCACTTTGCATTGGCTTTTGAAGGGGACGGCGGTGGGGAGCTCATCTTTCTTGCAGCGCGCAGGCCAACCATCCCTGTCCAAAGAAAAATGCCAAGTGCACTGTGCCTCCAAATCTGGAGCATGGGCGGGCGCCCTAAGACCACTCTGCATTGGTTTTTGACAGGGACGGCGGGGGTGACCCCACAATGGTTGATGCGCGTAGGCCAACAACCACTGTCCACTTGCAATACAATGTACACTCTGCTTCCGAATCTGGAGCATGCGCGGGCTTTCCGCGACCACTTTTCACTGGTTCTTGACAGGGACTCTGGGCTGCTACGTATGTGTTTGGGAGGCGGATGGGTGAGGGCAAGACGGCGTGTGCCTCGTGAAGAAGAGGTATCTTGACCCATCCTCATATCCCCTACCGCCGGGCCTGGGAGGGGTGGCGACAGGTCGTCGGAGCGTCAAAGATAGCCTAACATGTCTCGAAGACGGCCCCAGAGAACGCAAGATGATCTTCAATATGGCTCAAGATAGCGCAAAATCGCTCAAATGGCGTCCACCATGCTCCAAGAAGCCCCAAGACCGCTCCAAAACGGCTCCAAGTGGCCACGGAGCCTCCCAAGGATGCCCCTTAAGAAGCCAAAGTCATTTCAAAACCTGACGGAATCAATGTGTATTGCCTTTCCGCCTTCTCGCTTCCGATGAGCTCCTGGGGCCTCCAGATGGCTCCAAGATGGCCCTAGAGGGCTCCGAAAAGCCCCCAAGAGTGCCAAACAGGACCACAAGAGGCGTTTTCAGGGGCTCCATAAAGGCGACGTTGACTGAGGACCCCCCCTTCGCTCAAAGCTAACATCATTAGACACAAGTGGTTGCCTCAAAGATGGTGGCATATCAGGGGCACTGGTGGGAGGTTTGTGGGCCAACATGGCCAAAAATGGCCTCAGAGTGCCCAAGATAGCCTTAAAGATTGCTCGAGAGGTCCCAGGATGGCCCAAGACGGCCACCAATATGCCTCCAAAAGGCCCCGAGATCGCTCCGAGACGGCTCCAAGTGGCCACGGAAATCCCCAAAGAGGCGCCAAAACCGAAAGAAACCAAGTGATGTGTGGCCTCTCGCCGTTGCGCTTCCGATGACGTTTTCAGGCCCCAAGATGGCTCCAAGATCACCCAAGAGGGCCCCAAGAGAGGCCCAAGATTGCCCCGAGACGCCCAAAAGAGCGCTCGAAGATGGCCCATGTTCAAGCCCGAAGATGGGCAACGCTAAATGAAGGGCCCCCCTTTGTTCGACCGGTGGCCTCCAGGATGGCCCCGGGAGAGGCCGAGGGCCCTGCACGACAGATGCACAGCAGCAGGATGCACACGTCCTGACCTACCGGGGGCCCCGGGGCCCCCGAGAGGGTCCCCAGGAGAGCCAACAAGAGGGCCCCAAAGGCTCCCAAAAGGACCTCAGCGAGGCCCTGGGATGGCTCAAGAAAGCTGCCAAGAGGCTCCGATATCGAAAGATCCGCGAAAGCATGTATGGTTAACCAATTGGCCTGCTCAGGCTGATCCCAATCATTAGTTTAGCGGATACCCCCCCTCTTTGTTCCACTGCGTGATCCTACACTTCCCTCATCAATGCAACCCGCTTGGGCATCGTTGCTGGATGGGTTGGTAAGGGCACGCGGAGCGTCAAGAACTTGTTCGTAAGCTCGAACCTGGATCTGCCGTTGAGACGCGTCCGTGATTCTGAAACGTGCGAAACACGCGGTTGCCTAAACCGCCGAGCGTCACACCGGTGTCTAAAGCGTTTTCTGCACAGGGCTCTAATCGGCATCACACCAGGGTATGTTACTACCGACGCTGCGGTGGGTGAAATGATGATATATCCGTCGTTGTTAGGCATGTGTCAGCGCCAGAGCACAATTGCAATGCAAATGCGCAAGCGATTACACGCGATTGTGGGAGATACAAACATGCATGAAACTGAGCAATGATGAGCACGATGATAAAAGGCAAAACAAGTTCTACAAATGCTACGAATGAGAAGCAACCAGACAAGATTTGATAATGAAAACGAGCAAACCATGCCAACTATCGAATAATAGCTGCCTCCTCCGTGGAGATGATCTCTGCGAGGTTCTTTGAGAAGTCGGACTCGACCACCTGTCTCATTACGCTTCATAGAGCGGCAAGTTCCTCCTACCCTGCACGGGCACTCATCATCGGATGGAAGGTTGTTCCCCGCTGCCAACGCGATCCCCCTTCAAGACCACTCCTCCTTGCATGCACTCCATACTTTGTATGCCGCGCGTGCCTGTGGTATCCATGCTAGATCCCCTGGGGTGTCGCATGCTGCCCGCTTCGGCTCTCCAAATGTTCCCCCCGCCTGTCATTGCGGCAGCCACTCCTGCTGGTCTCTGGCATTGGATACTGTCATCGGCACAAAGCTTGCCACGACAGTGATGGGAAAATAAGCCTTGGCTTCGCTTCTTGAAATCGGAAGATCCACTTACACTCGGAGGCGTGGAAAGGTGCAGCACCAAACAACCGTGTCAAGACAGTCTGCTCCTCCACGCCCGCGTGCTGCTCAACATGTACACCTCGGCCCCTCGGCTCCCGCCCACTTCGTTTGTGAGCGCACCCCCGTTCGGAGGGTGTCTTTGTTCAGACCAGATCTGTGGCAAACCCCAGCAGAGTCGGACAAGCTGGTCAGTCGGGAGGACCCTGGCGGGCGAAGGGAGCACAGAGGCACGAGGAAGGCTGGAGGGAGCCGGAAAGCTCATGCGTTGGCACATGAAACAGGCAGGCAGGAGGAGGGGGGGAAGAAGGCGGGCCCAGTGTGGGCGGCCTGGGCTGGGCGACGGGGACGGAACCAGGCAACCCCGCGATCCGCGGCCTCCAAGAGCCCGATGATTGAGCTGCCAGTGCCCTCCGCGGCAACGTGCGCCTTGTCCTCCTGGCGCGGCGGCGAGGGCGGCGGCGCCACGGGCGGGGGCAGAATCACCGCCGCCACCACCTCCACCACCGTCGTGGCCCGTTCCCTACCAGTCACTGGCATCATCGTTGGCACCACCACCATCTGAGTGTCGTTTAACCGATACCCATCCCCAGCGGCGTGGCCTGGGTCCCGCTGGCCGAGTTACCCCCCTAGATGGAGATATAGGTCGTTCTCTTCGGGTTTCGAGGGGTGTATCCCCAACTGGGGTAGTAATTTGGTGGGGGTCTCGAAGGGGATGGAGATGGGGATGGGGATCGGTGAAACGATACCGACTATCATCCCCGCAGTCGCCATCAACGTCGCCGTCGCCACAGGCTTCATCATCCGCGTCATCCGAGTCGCCATCCTCACAGCCGCCCCCGGGTTTCTTGCTCGCGGGCGTCGGCGGCCCGCACCGCTCGCGGCGCGCGGGACGGCTGCTGGGCGGCGGCAGCGGCGCCGACGCCGCTGGGGCCTGGCCGCGGCGCCTCCCCTCGGGGGCCCAGGGGCGGCGGCGGCGGCCCGGCAGCGGCTCCGCCGCGCACGGCAACGCCGCCCCCGCACGCGCCTGAGCGGGACGTGCTCGAGGGCGCGCGCGGGGCCGTCCGCGGGCGCGGGCGGGCGGCGGCAGCGGAGGCACCCCGCCGGGACTGGCCCGCATGGCGGCAAGCGCCTGCTGGCGGGCGGCGCGCGCTGCGGCGCGGTGCCGCTGCGGGGGGTCGTGCGCGGGCTGCGTCGCCGGGCCCGCAGCGGAGGAGTGGTCTTTGCCAGCACGCTGGTCGAGCTACCCTTCGGTCGGGCGTGTCCTCCTACAGGCGGATTTCGGACGAAAAATTCGCCGGCCCAACGGGCCAGAGGCGTGCTAAGATCTCTGGTAACTGCTAAATAATACTTCTACTTCGCGCGCGCGGGGCGGCCCCTGGGGGTCCCCGGACGAAAAGTACCCCGGGCGATCCCCGGCAGACTCGGGTCAGAGATGGTTTTCCTCCTGGGCGCCGCCCCCGTGGCCCTCCAGAGAGCCCCAAGAAGGGCCACGAGGCCGCCAAGAGCCCTCCAAGATGGTTCAAGAGTGCTCCGAGATGCCACACGATCGTTCCAAGACGCCCAAGATGGCCCCCAGACGCCCCAAGAGGCCTCCAAGAGCACTCCCCAGAGGGCCCCAAGAGGCCCTTAGGTTTTGGGCAGATTTTGGCGTGTCCATCTTTTCGGCTTCCCGACGCCCCAAGACGGCCCAAGAGGCCCCCAAGATCGCCCCAAGAGGGCCCAAGAAGCTCCCAAGAAGGCCCCAAGATGGCCCAAGAGGGCTCCAAGACGGCCCCAGAGGCATCCAAGACGGCCCAAGAGGGGCCCAAGAGGGCCCCAAGCGATGCCCCAAAGGGGGAACACAAAACAAAACTTCGAGCCCTCGGCCTTAAGAAGCCCCCAGGAGGCCTCAAGAGGCCCCTGAGAGGCCCCAGAAGCGCCCTCAGGAGGCCCCCAAGCGACGCTGAAGAGGCCCCCCAGCGGCCCCAAGAGGCTCAGTCATGCGAAATGGGCCGGCGGAATGAGCGAAGCGATTCAATAAGAATTGTCGGAAAAATTATCAACAAATGCTCAACAGTACTCAAAAAATCGTCCCCCCACTATCTTTTGACTATTTTTGACAACTCCTCCTGTAGAGGGACAGGCCCGACTTAAACCTACCCGGCCCCAAAAGGAGCCCAAGAGAGGGAGCACGAACCGAAACCTTCCGCCCCAAGAGGCCCCCAGGAGGCCCCAAGAGGCCCCAGGAGGCAGGAGGCCCCAAGAGGCCTCCAAGAGGCCCACAAGAGGCCCCAAGAGGCCCCCAAGAGGCCCAAAAGAGGCCCCAAAACGGCCCCCAAGAGGCCTCCAAACTGCCTCAAAGAGGCCCCCGAGAGGCCCCCCACGAGATCCGAACGAACATCCAATGAGCTTCATACCCACAACCCAGACACGGTGGCGGGATGGGCTGGAGGCCAGATGAATAATTCCTACCTGTCGCACCCCGAACCGTATCGGTAGGGTGGGCTGGGCGTTTCGCCTGAGACCTCCTTGCAACAGTTTCACGGATGGAGGGCACGTGGTTTTCAAAATGTGGATCTCGCCTTAGCGCCGCGTGGTTTCGTCTTAAAAGCTTGAAGCAATTTCACGGATGGAAGTGGGTCCTTTTCAAAATGCTACCACACGATTGAGGATTCTCACACGGTTGCGATGCAGCAAGGTACTTCCAGCAGTGAAAAATCGTGCATTGACCTAAATGGAGAGGGAACTTGGAAGGAGGGCTGATTGCAACATCGTTGATGCGTCTTTGGTCTACACTGGTCCTCCTTCTCCTCCTCCTCCTCCTTCTCCTCCTCCTCATCACTTTCTCGAAGTTCGGACTGCTCTTCCTGATCGACAAGAGCAGTTGTCTGTTTGGTCTGCTGCTGGACAGGCCAAGTTTCCCCCTGTTTCGAGCCCGAAGTCCTGGCACCTGAATTCAGAGCGAGTCTAGACTTGCAGGATAAAGAGGCAGCCGCTGAAGATCTTTGTCGTGCTTCTCGCTATTTGAGGGGCCGACAGAAGAGGCGCTGCCCACCACCTTGGCCTGCACCGATAGAATTCTGGGATATGCCTCTCTCTCCTGGGGCGGGAATCAAACCAGAGCAGCAAACAACTGGGGTGGGAGCACCATCGATTTCGAAGCCAACTTGTTTGTTCACGCGAGCTGTGTTCTTGGGATGCTGGAGGATAAGGTCGAGCGGACGCACGCCTTCCTTCTGGCATTGTAGTAAGACGACGGGATTGAAGAAATCCGAAGCCGAGGGACCGAAGGGGAAGAGGTGGATTCATTTGTTACCGACGTTTGGGAAAGCTTGGTATGGTAGTACGATGAAACAAGGACGATCAGGGGATGATGTTCATGGGTATGAGAAGGGACGCTTTGAAGAAGCTCCTATGCTTGTTGCCAGTATCCTGACCTGGAGGGCGGCGCAGCAGGGCTTATCTGTTGCACAGCAGTTGTTTGATGCGACCAACGCTTTCGAAAGTATTGCGCAGGCTCGTTTGCGAGAGGCGTGTGCCGACATGCACGATGCCACGGTCCAGGCGCAGGCCATCCAGCGCGTGGACTGTGCCACGATAGCTGTCAACTGCTCCGATGGGGGACTTCTCCTGGGACCAGGGTGCGGGGGGCTGATGGGAGATCCTCTTATGGTGGCAGCATGGACGAGAGCCTATCAGCCCTCAGTTGCGCGATGGAGATCTGCTCTGGCCGAGGGAGGGGCAGACACGGGACAGCTCACGGCGACCAGCCCGACTGTCTCTGGGCCTGAGGACCTGGCGGGCTGTCAGTATGCAGACGATAATGTTAAGAGTGTGTGTGCTTCGGAGTTGCTTACCGTTGCGCTCTCGGAGGACGGCTGCGCTCAGCACGAATCTGAGCAAGCCACCTTGATGCACCTAGTGGGGGGGAAGACTCACACAAGGGTTACGCGTCGATCCAGGAGGAGAAGCTTATTTTCCTGGGAAAGTTGTTCAGCAAGCTCGTTACCTGGGGGCGCAGTTTGTTGGGGACTCGCGATTGGCTCGGGCATGTGGGGCTGAGCTAACAGCGAGGAGGTCTGCTACGAACAGAGCTTTCTACGCCCAGGGGCAGTTGTGGTTTCTCCCGAAAGTACCTTATCGACTTAAGCGGATGCTTTTGCTCCCGCACGTCGTCTCCACGGCTACGCACTGCCTGGAAGTGTTCTTCCCATCGAAAGTGCAGCTCAGCTCGTTGCAGGCGCTGTGGATGGTTTTGCACGCAAAGCTATGAGGGGGAGGGCGCACAAGGAGGAGGAGGGTAAGCACACATCTCTCTCGAATGCGGAAGTCCGTAAGTTCTGGCGCCTGCCGTCTTTGGAAGTGGAGCTCCGAGTGCGTAGACTACGTAGGCTGCAAGCTACGTCTCGGGACCCAGCTCGGCATGCGCAGTGGCTGTCTGCGCGTTTTGGGGGAGTTGCCTTGGGAGCCAGAGGCCACGATTGATCAGCAGGGGCGACTACTCGAGGGGGCGAACCCGTGGGCAAAAAGAGTTCTGGAAGATCTAGAGGCCATGGAGTCCCTAGAGGATGCGTAGGGATTCTTAGAGGAGCTCAGAGGACGGTACGATAGAGGAGTGGGTTGGGTGTTTCTTGATCCTTAGCTTCAAGAAGATTCTAGGCGTATCGATGCTTCGCTGCTTCGAGGCCTCGATGTTCAGAAACCTGCTAAAGAAGAATCGCCGCCTCGTCCTCGCCATCGTGAGAAGGATAATTGGAAATGCTTCATGAAATCGGAGGATGGTCTGGAGTGTTCGTCGTCTTGTTCTACCTATCGGCAGCTGTGCACACACGTACAAACACATCATCGACGTAAAGATGACTATACTGAAGTGGTGGTTACGAATCAATGTCCGTACTGTCGAGAAGTCTTTGGGGCTCGGAGTACGGCGAATCGGCATGTTATGTCTCGCTTGTCTAGGCCTCGCATGTATGCACGTACGCGTTCCTTGGGAGTGGTCGTGGAGCCTTCATCTCTGAGATGTACGCTGTCCCTTGGTTGCTCAAGACCTATCGGCACTTCACGATCACCTCGCCACCCACGTCTTGCCGCACACCCATGGAGCTGGACGAGCCGACCTGGGCGATCAAGCGCGCCCCTGGAGGCCCCGCGGTGGGAGATCCACGGCGCCGCCGGCTGATCGAGGAAGCTGCGGGAGAGGGAGGAGGACGTCAACAGCAGCTAGGGCGGTTAGTGAAAGTGCTGGCGGCCCTGGCTATGACGCAAGCGGCCGAGTTGCGAGATCTCATCGCCGCAGTGTATCATACTTCCCTGGTGCCAAGCGGGTCGGTCATCACCAAAGCCATGGTGGAAGCAGGAGTAGACTATCACAAGCAGGTCAAAGCCACCAAGGGCACCGACCAGAGCACGATCCTTGGCCCGCCGTTCCTGCACGTGTTCAAAGCAATGATCAAAGCTTGCTACAGTATCGAGGACATCGGCGAGCAGCGGCTCGGAGTCATCAAGAAGTTCTGGGAGACGACGATCATGGAGGAGTCGCTCGAATCGGTGGCACAGATGATCCGCCATTGCCGCAGTCGTTCGACCATGAAGAAGGAGGGGAGCACAGAGTTCGTGAGGATCACGCTATGCTTCGCCACGGAGTGGGCCGCCCTCGAGAGCGCAGTGTTGGCCGCGATGTACCGCACGGGGGCCGTGAAGAAGGTAGGCCCGCCGCCGCGCGGCCCGCTCGAGAGGGAGGCAGCCGAGCTCCTGGAGGAGCTGCAGTAGGACGCCCGCCTGCCGCCAGGACGGAGGAGAGCTGTGAGATGAGGACTGAGGCCACTAGTTGTTTCCCTGAAAATCCAAGTTTAGGGCAAGAAGGTCTGAGGCCGTCTTTTTTCATGAAGCTGAGATTTTTAGGCTTGCTCGGAGGCTTGATTTGTTTTCTGTGAGAATGGCGAGCGGGCCGCCTGGACCCTGGCCTGGCGCTGTCTTTCTTGAGGGAGAGGGAAGGGGCGTCGGTTCGGTCGCGGGAGAGCGGGGGGGACGGCTATCTGGCCGACAGTAGGTGCGTGCTATCTGGCCCGAGAGTGGGCCCTCCACAGACCTCGGCGCCAGCAGGCCAGATCCCGATCCTCACGGGACAGTGGTCTGCGCTGGCGCTGAAACCGCTCACGAGAGCAACAGCGGCAGAAAATTTGATTGTGCTCGCCTCTCTCTTACAGTAGAGTGGACAGTAACCTGCTGCTGCCAATGATGTCGTATCGTATCGTATCCTCCTCCAGCTCATCCTTCTCCCCCTCCCACTCCCCCTCCACCTCCTCCACCTCCTCCTTCTAATCGTCCTCCTCCTCATCCTCCTCCTCGTCCTCCTCCTCGTCGTCCTTTTCCTCCTCCTCCTGTTCCCCTCTTACCCCCTCTCGTTGTTTTGTTTCTTTCTCTCTCTCTCTCTCTCTTTCTCTCTCTTTCTCTCGCCCACACACGATGCCTTCGTGGCAGGCCCTCCCTGCCAGCTGGCCCACAATGCCGCCATCCGTGGAATAGTAGTCGTTCAGGATCTTCAGGGCAAGCTTGACGCCCTCGAGGCCCTGCTCCATCTCGGCCCGGTTCTTCGTGTACAGTGCCTCTCGCGCGGTGAAGCCACCGCTGCCTCCAAGAGAAGATGCCTCCTTATCTTCCCCCTTCCCATCCCTCCCCCCCCCCCTGCCGTCACCTCCACTCTGCCTGAACCCGGATGCTTGAGACGGAGGGCCAGGGCACACTGTGAGCCCACCAGACTGCTCCGTTCCCCCTTTCCCATTCTCTCATTTTCTCGGTTCCCGCGTCCGTACAGTTCTCCTCCCGCGATCCTCCTCCCTCCTCTTCATCCTTTCCATTCGCGTGGTTGTCCTTCTCCTCATCGATCCTGCTTAGTGCCGTTCGTCCTCCTCGCACATCATCATCCCCACTCCTCTTCCTCATCATCCTCCAGGGTCCCCTAACCAATTTGGGCGGCTGCCGTTCGAGTTTCCGGGGGCGGGCTGGGGGACTCCCGAGGATCTCGGAGGCCATGGTGCCCCTCCGTGGCAGACGGTTCCCAGAGCAATTCGATGTTCCCATCGTGCCGCAGCAAGGCCCAGTCTCGCTCCCTTCTCTGTTCGATAATCATTGTTTTTTTGTCTCTCTCTCTCTCTCTCTAGCTCTCTCTCTCTCTCTCTCGTTCTGGGTCTCTCTCTCTCTCTCTCTCTCTCTCTCTCTCTTTCTAGTCTCGGCTCGAGAGTGCCCTGCACTCAGACCGCAGCCGCGACGCGAAGCGCCCCGCCTCGGAGTCCGACTCCCAGGCCTCGCGAGACCGGAGGGGTCCCATCAGGACCCTACTGATTCGCGTCACCTCTCTCCCCACCAGAGCGCCCGCCGCAATGGCCCCCGGCAAGCCAGAGCGCCGTCGCTCTTCCAAGCAGCCGCCGAGCTCACGTCCTGCAGCTGAAGGGTCTCTCCTCCAACGCAAGCAGGACTGCATTGCAGCTTTCAAGCAAGCGGGGTCTGACCGCCCCACGGCCGCATACAACGGGCTCGCCGAGCTGAACGCGGACGAGCTGCAGGCCACGTACGACATGCACAAGACCAACACAAAGAAGCTCGGCAGTGCCTTGATCCGCATGTGTGCCGCCAACCAGATCAGCTACACGCTGGATCACCACCAGCGCAGCAAGCCTAAGCGCATTGGTGGTGACACATCACACCCACCAGCTGCGTCCGCACGTCTTCAGGCTGCGGACGCCCAATTCATTGCCTTGGACCCGGCCTTCTGGAAGGTCCCAGTCCTGGCCGAACCCACATCACTTGACGACGGCAAGACGTACAAGCCCAGTATCAGCCTCCACGACTACGAGAGCGGTGAACGGCTGCTGCAACACCACCTCGAGCAGGGTAAGCGTACCACGGGTCAGCTTGCGATTGCTGTCATGGGCCCAAAAAACGATAACTACGTCGGTACCGAGCTCGCCGTCCCCGTGCTGAAGCGTCACCCCAAGGCGCCCAAAGTGGTCCACACGCACGTCCCCGTGACCGTGTACCAGCTGGGCACCAAGGAAGTCGCCTGCACGGAAAAAGTAGCCGTCGCCACCATCGATCCTGCCGACCACGTATGCTGGATTCGGGTGACCATACATGAAACCGAAGCCATCGCCGCAGTCCCCTCCATGCACCAGGCCTTCGAGGATCAGTTCTCGGGAGGTGCCCCCGTGAACGGTGGCCCACGCGCCAAGGGTCCTTTCCGAGGGGACTCCGCTCCACAGGACAAGGCGCGCCAAAACCAAAAGCACAGGGAGTCCAAGAAAGACGCTCGCCGCCAGGAGCTCGATAGTCAGCTCCAGGACACCTTCAAGGCCCTCTTCCACGGCAACTTTAAAGCCGTCACCATCCTCGAACCCTGCAAAAGCCTAGGCAGGTACGGATCGGGCGTCGGAAAGAGGTCCCTGGCTGCCACCTTCGGCGTCAGTCTTCAAGCGGTTGACAAGGTCTTGGCGGGTTCAGGGCAACTCGGCGCCACCTACGACCTCAGCAACGTAGGTGCAGACGAGCCCACTGCAGACAAGTACCAGACCGTGTGGTTCCCTGAGGACCAGCCCATCACGATGGCAGATGCGTTCCAGAAGTCGGTGGACTTCAAGGCCCTAGGAGTCGTCAGGCACGGCAAGTCAGGCTTATTGGGGATCCGTGTTGCACGAGGGTCAGACGCCGCCAAGGCTGCTGCCGTCAGCATCCGTGGCTGTGAAGCCACCCTCGCCAAGACGCGATACCGCATCACTGGCATTGCGGCACGCCACGCCACGCTGACCCAGCTTGCTAAGACTCTCACGGGCCCGTCCGTCAAATGGGACTGTGAGGTCTACCACACCGCCTGGGACCCAGCCACTTCGGCTCAGTTTGCCTTAGTGCGCGCCCATCGTCCCCCACCCACATATACGGTACAGGTCGCAGGGTGCCCCATCCCGTGGAGCATCACCGAGGCCCCGTTAGCTGAGGTGGTGCCGAAGAGGGACAACGTTACCATTGTCACCCCTACCACTATCACAGAGCCTGTGACGCCGCCAGCCCGTGGTGGCGGCTTCAGCCCCGCCACGGGCACACTCCTAACCAAAGCGGCCCAGAGCCCTTACCTCCACGACCTCATGACTGCCACGCCCAAAGGCAAGGGCGTCGCACCGCTCCCGATCCCCAAGGAGGAGCCTATAGCCAAGCGCCACCGATCCTCCAGTGGGAAACGCGACGCCACGCCGCACGCAAGATCACACGGCGCCCCAGGCCGCAGCTCCTCTGCACCCCCGCACGGCACGGATGGAGCTGCCGAGCAGACGGCCGTCCAAGGACCAGGTGGTCATGACCCGCAACTTGGCACGGTGGCGGCTGAAGGCGGGGGCCACACGGAAGGGGACGCTGCCACAGCCGCCGAGGTACCAGGCGACGCTGACGACGTCGAGATCCTCTCATCAGGGGATGAATTCAGCGTGGCATCTCGCGAACTGAACACCCTCGGCGAACGCTTCGCAACGGCCCCTAAACTGTCAGATGCCGCCACGACCCGCATCCAACACATGGAACAACAGCACGAGCTGCTTGCCAACACGGTGGATAACATGCAGGTTCAGCTTGCGGGCGTTCTCTCATCCCAGGCCACACTCACGGAGCACGTTTCAGGTTTGGAACGAGGGCTTGCCACCGTCGTCACTCAGCAACAGACGGCAACTACCGAAGCTGCTGCACTGCGTGGCGACATCCAGGCCCTCCTCGGGCACCTCACGGGGGGCACCATCCACCTGCCACAGGTGGCCACCCTCGAAACAAAAAAGGAGGAAGCTGCATCAGTTGCCGATCCCGTGGCTGTCTGCGGGTGGATTGACCAGCCAGGCCAGGTCACCCCAGGGACGGGGCCCCCAGGGGCTGACAAAGGCAAAGACAAGGGTCGGGCCACTCAGGAACCCTATTGAAGGTGCCTCAGAGAGCCTGCCTCAGCCCTCCGAGGAAGCGCCTTCAGAGGCATCTCTTCTCTCTTCGCGTCGTATCTCTTTCTTGTCATATCATGTCAGTTTTGGCAGCAGCACGAGCAAGCTATCTGGTGTAGGGACACCTGTCATCTTGCTGTGGGTGTGTTTGTTGCAATGTACATGAGCATGCAGGGGTATCTGAGGATGCGTGCTGACATGCAGCTTTTGGCTCATCGCTCGCGCCGCCCGCCAGGCCTCGCCATCATGTGGCGCCTTGCCTGCAGCCTGGCCCTCCCCTCGCTCGCTGGAGCACACCCGTCTTCAGGCGGTGCGCCCCAGCATGGAGGTGAGGTTCTCCTGCGACACGCTGAACGTGGGACCCTTTTCTACCTCTACGATGACAGCATCTACAAGTACGATCACTGCACCATTTTGGACCCGATCGTGAACGGCACCGTTGCCGCGGGTCCGTGCGGCATAGGCCAGGCACACAGTGGCGGCTTCAGCCCCGCTGTTGTGCCCCGCTATTGCCCTACGGGTCTCACCACTCCCCTGTGCGATAGGGGCGAACCCGAGGAGGACCCTGCTTTCTGGCACCTGATGATGATCCGCGCCCGGCTCATACCGTGTGCTGCGGCGTGGGCACCAGGTGAGGACAACCAGGACATGTTCTGGGCATGGCTCGAGGACTGCGTCCCGTACATCTTGGCGACGCTTCATCTGCCACAGTACGACCACCTCTTTCTGGAGGAGTCTGAGGACACAACCGACGCCCTGCGTCAGCGCACCGCGGTCGACATGTGCGAGGACATCTGGCACAGAGCGGGCCCCGACAGGCAGCGCACCAACCGCAACCTCACTCGTATCCAGAGCAGCCGCGAGTACGCCACCCGCTACTTTGGCCTCCTTCTGGAATACCAGGGCGCTCGTGCCACGCTCGTCGGCCCTGAGGCTTTCACGGCACCTTTGCCGCCATACCTCTCACGGGCCCATGCTCTGCTGCCAAGAGGCCTCCCTCCACCCGACCAAGACGCCATGGCGTACCTCGCCGACGTGATCCTGCACCAACCGCCAGACATGCTGCCGCTCGTCGAGGCGGAGCTCGCCGCGGCGCCGATGGACGGCACCGATCAGGCCGCAGATGATCCCGTATCATGGCTGCTACAGCACATCGCGGCCAGCGATATCGGCAACATATCCATGGACTCGTTCCACGCGTCGGACGATAGCCAGGACGGCATCGATACCCAGGATCGAGACGGCACGACACCACCAGGCGACTCGGCCCAGCGTGACCGCGACAGTGAACCCTACTTCGGGCACACCTCGTTGCACAGCAGTCCGCCCCACAACTCAGCTCAGGCCGACCCCAGCGCACAGCTCAACGACGCTGAAGGCGTCACTGCCGCTGACGCGACAAGCCATTCCACTGCATCGCCAGCTCATGCCAGCCCGTGCAGTGGCGGCTTCAGCCCCGCTGCACCACTGGCTAGACCTGGACATCCCCAGACCGCAGGTGGCAGCACCACGCCCTTCACCTCTGTACACCGTGACAACGTGACTGACTCCAACCCCAGTGCCATTGACCACTGGCAGGCCGACATCGACAACGACCCCATCGATGATGAGTACCCAGATGCCAGCGGTTCCCACGAGCCCCAGCACAGCGCAGCGGCATCACGACATTGTGGCTGCCTCATCTGCCTCTTTGTGGCCACGTACGCCATCGTGATAGCAATGCCGTACAAGGACCAGATCGATGGGTACTTGCCGACACCGAGCCGAGACCCCAGCTACCGACAACGACGACGACGCAAAGCGACGGCACCAGGCCCATCGGTGTCCACCACATCCCGACGCAAAACGACATACAATGTCACGTCCACATTGTGGGCCACTCTCAAATGGACCAGCGTCAAACTCAGAGATAGCGTCTCGGGCGGAGCCACTGCAGTCGGGGTCGGCCTCGGGGGTGTCCTGAAATGGGCCAGCGGCAAGCTAGGGGCTATTGCCACGGGTGGAGTCGTGTGCGGTCTTCTACTCGTCGGGGCCAAACTTCTTGCCCAGGGAGCTGTCGGACACGTAGGAGCCCGCATCTGTGCGCGGGCCCTGGACTCATCCACAGCCCAGTGGTGCCTCCGCTGTTGCCAACCGAGCAGGAGGCCGCGGGACGAGGCCACATACAAAATGCCGTGCACGCTCGCCGACGAACACGACGACCAGCATGTGCACGCACTCCGACATCCGCTGCTACAGGAACACTACGCCGCAGCAGTTGCCGCCGCAGTCGCCGATGTCACTACCGCCACCACCGCCGCCATCGTCGAAGTCACTGCCGCCGTATCGCGAGCCTCGTCTGTCACACCAAGATCGACCAGCCCGTCTCCACGAGACGGCTCCAAGAGCGGCGCGACATTCGGTAACCTACCGACTAACGAGGATGCCACAGCACACGGCAGCGACACCGAGGCAAGGGAAACGCGTGAGCGCACCCACGATAGCCCGTGGTCTATCTTCCGACATGCTGACGCTCGTGGTTCCTCCCCCGACGCGGACACCCAACCACCACGACGGCGAGCACGCTATGCATCACCCGACAGGCCCCAGGCGCCTTCAGGCCCTGGTATGCCTTACACTGCCCTCAAGCCACCGACACGCAACTTACGCAACACCATCCAGCGCGACCCAGCGGTCCCCGAGCCGCCGAAGAGCATACTTAACGCCCTGTATCAAAACGGCTTTGCGCTAGGAAACAGTGGCGTGTCTACAGAGGACATCAAAGACGCTCTGCGACTCCACGACCATCCTCGATTTACTCATGATCCAACACTCCAAGCGCTGGGGCCGTGGACGGACATCATGCAGAGGCCACCGAACCGCCTCACTTGGGTGCTGGAAGACTCGGGCGGGAACTCAGGCGAGACAATCTTCCCATACCTCACGTGGGACCTCCGCCAACCCACCACCGACGCGCCCACTGTCTTCTGGCATGGGACCCGCGGCGACCTTGCGGCCCGTCTTGCTGCCAGTGGAGGGCACCTCTTGCCAGGTCCCCGCCGTGAAGCGAAGGGCCGAACTGGCACCAACGTTGGCCGCACGTACGCGAGCGTGCACCCTTCGCTGGCCGCGTGGTACGCAATGCCGCCCCACCCGCCCTACAGTCTTGAAGACGACACCCTCGCGTGGGGACCCATCGCACTCTGGATGTGCGAGGCCACCCAACCACCGCGCGGGGAAAACAGGCACAACTACGTGAAAGGGGAGGCCCACGGAGCGCGCCTCATTTACCCTCGGGTCCTGAGCCTCCTCATCCGCATGGACTGGTGTGCCCCCACAGAAGCTGCTTCCAGGTGCCGTGCCCTTCCACATGCCTATGGCATGGGCGACTGCGCGCACGCCCTCCACATCGCTGGCTACGATCATCCAGATCTCCGTGAGGCGGCTGAAGCTCACGACCAGGAAGCTAGCACCAAGCGCAGACCAGCCATCGCGGCAGCATGGCCACCGCCGCAGGCGTTATACTCGCCAGAGGCAGCGCGAGTATGGGCCAAACAGCACTACGACACGGAAGCAGCCACCAGGGATGACCCTAACCAGCCCCGCCCACGCGTCTCGCTTCACATGCTCCAGCTGGACCCGAAACCACTCATCGACCTGGTGTACACTGGCTTGCAAGCTGTCCCCGTGCGGGGGCACCCTGACGCACGCGGGTCGCGCCCCAGCGGCTCCAGCCCTGGGGCCGCGTCGGGCCCACCACGCACGTACAAGTCAGGCACAGCCCTGGCGCACAGTCCAGACCGCTCATCGACGTCATCTGGAGCCGACGAACGCCGTACGCCTTCCCTCATCAGCGCGGCCGCCGCCCTCGCCCGAGGCCGTGCCCGTCCACGACGATCTGCCTCTCGCTCGTCACGACAGAGTGACGGGAACTCCACCTCAGACAACAGCGGCATCGAGACGTGGGAGCACATTGTGACGGAAGAGGAGCCGACTGCCTACCACGTCCTCGCCTACCACGTCCGTGATGTGCGGTCCCGTGTCAATGCCCCTGGCATCGAGGTCTGGCTCGACCCTGGTGATCACCACGATGGTGCCTACTTACCGTGGGGGACGACAGTCATGGGCCACCGCGTTATTGACCCTGCGGTGGATGGGCGGGACGGCTGGGTCATCCTCCACCACGACCACGGCGACACCACTACTAAGCTCTGGGCACCGACCCAAGTCCACGTCAAAGCGGACGACACCTGGCGCACCGTCATGGTACCAGCGGACATGGGGCCCCAGTGGATCAGGTGGCATGCAGAGAACGCACGCCTCCCCGCCGAGGTTGTCCGCACTACAGGCCAATCCTGGTTTGCTGACGTCTGGCCCTTGTGGGATCGCCCGAGACCCCACCCAGACGACCCAGGCACAAATGAGCATGCGCTCCCGCCTTTACCAGGACGCTGGTCTTGCCTACAGTGTCGATTCCAATGCTGTCAGTACTGCGCGGCTCGCCGCAACACGCAGCTCGGCACCTCGGGCCAACCAACGTGCCCAGACTGCGGCCGCAGCGGACTGCGTACACTCATGGACTGGTCCACGGACTACTCGTGCAACAGTTGGACGTGTGCATACAGCACCAACAACAGGGACTCCGACACATGCTGCCTGTCCAGCAGGTGCCCCCATCCCCCCAGGCCACACAACCTGCTCGACGTCCGTGCCACAGGGATGCCGCCGCACATCCTTGCCCGCCAATTCGGCAACGCGCCAGCCCTCCACGACCTTAAGGAACCCCCCCGAGCGCCTTCAGGCCCCGGGGGGGAACCTCCACAACCAGGGCAAGCAGGCTACCAGGGTCAATGGTACCTCCCACCGCAGCCGCGGCGCGTCCCCAGGCAGGGACTGCCTGACGGCACAAGGCGGCCACCTGGATTCACAGGAACGGGGATGCCCGAAGAACCTTCCCCCGACCAACCGCTTTGGAGGGAAGGCTACGTGCTCTTCAGTCCCCACCAGGCCCTCAAGGAGGAATTCACCTTCAACAAGACGGTCCGCCGACCCTACTCCCTAGCCATTACCAACATGTACAGGGATCGTGTCACGGTCAGGACCGTCTGCGAGTCGATCGCCGAGCGCATCCACACTACCCGCACCCGCTGGCGAGATGTGGTACTGTACTGGGACGCCGAGGGTGGTCCTGGGCCTCAAGCCCTCGACTACGACATGCGACTCTGCGACGCCATGGTGAGCCGTGCCACGACCGAAGCCGAGCTAAACCACGACCGCAGCAACCGTGGTAGTTTCTGCCTCTATGGACCAGCGCACCAGCGAGCCGTCAACATCACGGCGATCTCCGAGCCGCAGAACATCGACTACATGGAGCATGTGCGGCGATACTCACCTGTAGGGGGGACCTACCCTGACCACGCCTTCGAGCACGTCTATCGGGGCTGGCAGCGGCCCGACGTGCCCACCATCCTCCCCGACACCCGCCCCCTCTCGAGAGCCGACTGGCAGCGTCACCAACAGTACCAGCAGCGCATCCAGCAGCGGGACCAACGTGACGCAGGACAGCACGGCACGCCACGCTGCCGCTCCCCCGCGCGAGCCCCGACAGGCGGTAACACGGTCTACGACGGGGTTGCCGCCTACTACCGTGGCCCCATAGGCGCCAGGCCCGCGGCTGCTGGAGCAGCCGCCTCCAGCTACGGCCACGCCCCCCACGCCAGGGTACACCCAGCGGTCATCGGCTACCCGCGTGCACCCGTGCAGGCCCTAAGGGCCACCTCGCCAGTGCCAGGGTCCACGCGCGCCTGGGGCCTTTACTCAGGCCGACATGATGGCACCTCCAGCAACCAGCCCGCAGTGATAACCCCTGCGGCTTCAGCCCAGGGGGCTGCAACAAACCGTGGCAGGGCTGGGCGCCCCGAAGGATGGCGTGATGCGAACGTG
Source organism: Prorocentrum cordatum (assembly GCA_963575745.1). Classification (NCBI taxonomy): domain Eukaryota; class Dinophyceae; order Prorocentrales; family Prorocentraceae; genus Prorocentrum; species Prorocentrum cordatum. Next base: position 44,573 of record CAUYUJ010019494.1, read on the forward strand.
CGCGCTTGGCAACCTCGCCAGCACACGCCCCCGCCAAACGTGGCTGCAGCACTGCGCCCTGCCCAGGCAAAACCTGCCCCACCTGAGCGGGAGAGGCAGCCGCTTACCCCGCTCGTCCTCACGCACATCCAGGCGCATCACAGCGCCTCCCCGCGGCACAGCGAGGGAAGCGCCCACCACGTCAGCCCCCGCCCCGACGCTGTCGACCCCGACCAGGCCACAGCCACGGCGGAGGGCGGCACAAGCGCCTCTCGCCAGCCCAGCCCATCACCCTGCGCGGCGCCGATCCGATCCCCGAGCAGGGCGGATTCCGAGCGCGCTAATGCCCAGGCGACCTCGCCACGCGACCGCCACACGGGCGGGCGCGTCCCGCGCAGCAGGACCTGCAGCCGCCACAGTTCACGCAAGGCCCCAGGGAGCTCCACGAGCTCGCCGCCTCGCGAGACTCAGGCTGATGGCCGAGCCCCCGAAGTGGTGCCACGCTTCGGAGCCAGCGTCATCGAACCTGGCCAGGTCGACCTCGAGCCGACGCCGTCCACGGACCACGAGCCGCCGCTGCCCATCCGCGTGATCGTCCCCATCGACGAGGCGCCAACCTTCGACCCGTTCAAGAACAAGTACCGTGTCAAGAACCTTGTGGCGGGTTTCGGCGGTGGCTCACCGCTCTCACCTCAGAGTCGGGGCGGAGCCCCCGCCACCTCAGCTGCTGCCGCGGCAGCGGCGGCCCCGCGGGGAATCAGCCCTGTCCGCAACGTGGGCCTCACGGCAGCGGGCATGGACGAGGCCCAGCGCCAGGCCTCCGACCGTGCTGCTGGAGCTGTTCCACCAGATGCTGCTCATCAAGATACTGACGGGGCGGGCGCGCCACCGCAGGAGGGACCAGCGGTGTCGCGTGCGCAGTACATGCGCGTGCGTTGTGCCGCCGCCGCGCCTAGCCGCCGCCGCTGGTTCGCTTTTGTTTTTGTGTTCGGCAGGACGGATCGAGGAGTCGCCTCCCTCTCCCTCGGCTGCCGTCTCACCTCTCCTCCCCTCGTCCCCTACGGTACTGGAGTGAGGAGGATGTTTCGTGATATGTTTACTGACGTTTATGAACCCCCCCTGGCGCAGTGCCGACCGTGTCCCGCCTATACTTCTGGCCTGACGGCGGCTTCAGCCCCGGTCAAGCTAAGCCATAGGAACGCCATGAGCTCCTACTGTGGCCAAGCCTCCTACCTGGGCGAGGGTCAGGCTGACCTTCACCGTGCGGGGCGTGCAAACCCCAGTTCCACCGATGGAGACGGGCCAGGTCGCTCCATACACCTCGTCAGCCTTAACATCACCAGTCTCTCAGCGAATTGGCCAACCATCACCGCCCTTGGTGTCGACCACAACGCCGCAGTCATAGCACTGCAGGAGACCCGACATGCCAAGCCGACTAGACAAGCCATCGCTACCAGCGCCGCCAATCCACTCCACGGAGGATACCACGCCAGTCTTGGACCTGACCTAGATCTGGCGCGAGCCCAGCGCAGAGCTGCCCACGGCGGCACAGACCACACCGTAGTGGGCAACACTGGCGCCTCGGGAGGGGTCGCCATCCTCTCTAAGGATGCCATTGTCGACTCCACTGTCGACGACAATGCGCCCTGTATCGTCGCCCTCAAGGCCAAGAAAAGATGGCACGAGGTCTTTCTCCCGCTCTGCACCCAACACCGCCGCAGGCGGCGACGAAACAACCACGGGCCCGCGGGGATCTACATAGCGAGCCTCTACGGGATTGCTGGAGGAGACAGCACAGCTCTTTTTCGGCTCGCTGACTGCGCCGCCGCTAGGGTCGGCTCAGCCCCTTACTTCATCTGCATGGACGCCAATACGAACATTGACGACAATCCACACCTTCTGCACATGTTGCAGCACGGATGGTTCAACGTTGCTGAGGGCACACCAGACCACACCATGCACACATACGGCAATATCCCTGACTGGGACCGCGTCACCAAGTGCCCCCGCACTTCGCGCATCGATTATATCATTGCCAACCAAGCGGCGCGATCCCTTGTCACCGACTTCTGCTACCTTCGCGACTTGCCAGCGAAGTCTCATGTTGGCCTGCAGGTCACGCTTGACCTCAGTCGCCTCGACCATACGGCCCGACGTCTTCTTGCCCCCACGCCCTACCCTCCCGACGATGGAGCTCATGAGGGTCACGAGCTGCAGGCACTAGGGACCCTCATCGCTGGGCGATATCAGGACCGCATGGAACAGGCCGACACACGCGACGACGTGGAGCGCATGTTCGCCCTGGCTAACGAGGCCAGTCATGAGTACCATCTCACCCGTCTGCGCGACCTGCCACCTCCACCGCCCGACCACCCAAAAAAGAAGCCCCCCACCATGCACGGGCTCACGCCCACGTTCGAAGAGCGACCAGTTGTCCCCCGCGCCTTCCCCACCTACGGAGCTTCCACGATACACATGAACCGACTGCGCAAGCTCCATCGGCAACTCTGTGAGCTTCGTTTCATCGGACAGCACCATCATTTGGATTGCCGTGCTATCCCGCCGTACCTCGCGCAGCGCATCGACTGCACGTGGACCGCGGCCCGCCTCCTATGCCACAAGCTGCGCCCCACGGTTCTCCTTGACTTCCCCGAGGCCTGGACCCCCGACGAGCCAGCACCTCACGGAGAGCACCTTGACGTTTTGATCCAACACCTCGACTTGGAGCTGGCGCGACGTGCGAACCGTGCCAAAGCTGAACGCATCAAGATATGGGCTGAGGGCGTCCGCGAGCCAAGCGGGCGAAAGGCGGCCATATACGCACGGGCTGCTGACAGCTCGCCCACGGCGTATCTCCGCACGCCTACCACACCTGACGATACGCAACTCCACTGCGACACCAACGCCTTTAAACCTGACGAAGCTAGCACGGACGACAGTGACGCTGACACCGAAGCTGGCGGCTTCAGCCCCAGCGACGGTAGTTCGCCCGACACGGACAGCGACGAAGACCACACTCGTGAACCACCACCTGCGCAAGTCCCCGACATCCTCCCTGCCAACGCCATTGTTGCTAACACCAAGGACATGCTGAAGCTCATGGTCGACACCTGGGAGCCCATCTTGGGCAGGTACCGTGCACGTGCGGGACATGACGCCGAAGCCATGCCGACGTGGGCCGACTTCTACGACGAGTACCGACAGGAGCTGCCTACGCCATCACCAGCTACCCCTTTCCACCTCACCGACGACCAACTCATCCACTTCATTCGCACCCGTTCACCGCGCCGCGCGGGGGGACTGGACGGCTGGACTACTAAGGAGGCTAAGGAGTTACCCGACGACATTCTTCGCCTCTTCGCCAGCGTCCTACGCGCTATGCAACGCACTGGCACCATCCCAGAACCCCTCCTCCACGTGCCAAACCCGTGCCTCCGAAAAGGCCGAGGCGAACTCCCAACGGACCAACGACTTCTCTCGGTGCTTTCCGTTTGGATGTATGCGTGGGAAGCGCCAGCTTACCGCAGCCTCACGGACTGGCGGAAAGGATGGACCCACGCCACGAGTTTTGGCGCTGTCCCCAAAGCTACCATTGGGGACGTCAGCACCTCTCTTGCCCTGCGCATCGAACACGCCAGGGCCTTACTCCTTCCCTTAGCTGGGGCTGCCCTGGACCGACAGAAGTGTTTCGACTACCTCATCACGGACATCTGCCTTAACCTTGCGCTTCACGCGGGGTGCCCCCAAGACATCGTTACTGTCCGCAGAAACTTCTACAGTCGCCACAAACGCTACATCCGCATGAACGGTGCGTACTCTAAGGAACTGGCCAGGACAAACGGTCACCTCCAGGGAAGCTCTTGGTCCCTGGACGACATTAAGCTGCTCATGTGTGTGTGGACCAAGAGACAGCATCGATACGTTCCGCGATCACTCAGCACTACCTTTGTTGACGACAGCAACTCCACTACCCACACCGCGCCTGAGTTGCAGAAATCTCTTGATGAAACCGCCAAGTTTGATCGATTTTCTGGTCAACGCATTCACCCTGGCAAAGTGGCGGGGTGGGCGCTCACCGACGAGCTTCACACCGCCGTTACCCAGCTCACTCTGGCGGAACGGCCCTTACGCGTGGTCGACTCCTTCAAGCTCGTCGGGAGTTACATCAACGCCGAGGCAGCGCCGGCTCCAGCCGCGCTTAACCTCACGGCCACCGCTGACGCCCGTGTTCGCAGGGCGACTAGTCGCCTGCCGCGCATTGGCAAGCTCCCATCACCGATGCTTATTAAGGCGCGGCACGCCCGTTCCCTTGCTGCCAGCGTCTGTACCACGGGCACCGACATTCAAGCCCCATCAGGCCCCGTCAAAACTGCCTACAACCATGCCCTTAAGGCGGCTATCCGCCCCAAGGGAAACAAGTGGGTCGAGTTTTGGACTCTCATGGCCGTGTGCGTCCCAGGACACGCCCTGGAGATTGACGCCATTATGCAGCGTGAAGTCTTCCTGTGTCTGCGGCGACAGGTTAACCGCGACGCTACTCTCTGCGGTCTCGTCAGGGATCTCCAACACCATGTCCAGACCCTTTTCGGGGGAGGACCTGTCGGACGACTTGTCCAGACGCTTCAGCAGCTCCGTTGGACCTGGCCCACATTTGGCATCATGTACGACGACTGGGGCTGTCAGATCAGTTGGCTGAACTTACCCCAAAACGCCTTCCTTCACATGCTGCGAGCCTCACAACGCAGAGCCTTTCTGAGAAAAATCAAGCCACGGCGTCATGACCTGGGACACCTGGCCTCTGTCAGACAGGGCCTCGACCTCTTCGCCAGCACGTGGCTCGCCCGAACGAAAGGAGCAGCCAAATGCAACGCATGGCAGCTGGCGCTCCTCCTTAACTACCTGTCGGGCGGGGACCACACCCAACAGCGACGATCCCGATCAAACACGTCCGCTGACCCCAGCCCCATCTGCCGATACTGCGACGAGGAAGAGGAAACTCAGGAGCACACTGTTCGCGACTGCAAGTGCTGGGCCCGAGAAAGAGTCCCTCTTACCACCCTCATCAGTGACGAGCAGTGGGCCCGCCTTCCACCGCACACTAGACACTGCGGGCTCTTCGATGAAGACCCAGCCCTCCTCGACCTGCAGGCCGACCTCGCGAGGGACCCGCTACCTCAGCCCATACCGCGGCCCCCACCTGAGGGAGATCCTGCGGCTTCAGCCCAGGACTCCTACACCACCTACCTTGACCATGACACTGGTTGGACCTGGGTCTACGCTGCCACGGACGGTGCATGCACCAACCAAGCCATCCCATTGCTTGCACGAGCGGGCTACGGCGTCTACTACGGCATCGACCACCGCATGAACTACAGTGCACGCGTTCACGGCATCACTCAGAACGCACAGCTTGCGGAGACCCTCGCCATTGTCCACCTCACGGCATGTGCCGAACGGCCCGTACACGTCTTCGTGGACAACCAGGCGGTGGTTGACGGTCTTCAAAGGATCATCGACGGACACTCACCACCGCAGGGCACGCACGTGGAGCTCTGGGAAAAGGTACACCGATGCGTCATGGCCAAGCCCAACATGTTCCGCGTCGAGAAAGTCGCCAGCCACCAGGGCGACATGGGCATCGACCTCGGGCTCATCGGGCCCATCGCGGAGGAGTTCAATCGTCAGGCTGACGCCCTCGCCACAACGGCGGCAAGTACTCATAACCTTCCAGACGACATTGTCGAAGCTGCCAAATCACGACATCGCCAAGCGACCGTGCTTCATGGAGTCGCTGTCGCCATCTACGAGCGTAGACACCGTACACTCCCCCTCCCACACCGCAGGGCTGGGTTCACAGCTGCGGAACTAAACAAAATGGAACCAAAACCCCTGCTGTCTGACCAGGCACCACCCGCGGCTGGACCAGACATCCCACAGAACCCGGACGAGCTCTGGGCCGAGGCCCAACGGGCGATATTCGACGAACAGGAGGACGACCCGTTCGGCTTTGGTGGGGGCCTGGACTTCCTGGGCGACGGGCCAGCCAGCGCCAACCCTGACCCGTCGGGTACCCGCACGGCGCCCCCGACTCCGCCATTGAGAGCGGCAGCGCACCCACATGACAACGCCGCTCATTTTCAAGACGCTGACGAACAGGAGGATGACCTGTTCAGCTTCGGTGGGGGATCGGACGCTTTGGACGACGGACCAGCCAGCGAAAACCCCGCCCCGTCGGGAAACCTCTCGATCCCTACTGCGACTCCGTCCCCGAGAGCGACATCGCCCACATACGATGATATCGGCCACCGCCAAGACGCCGACCATGACCTGGGCGACCCCCGCGGACTGAGTGGCAGGGAGGACGCACCGCCGATACCACACGCTGCCGACCATGCCGCCCTACCGAGACGCCAACCTTCTACGCGACCGACCTCAGAGCCCTTGCACGGCATCACGGCTGGTCCCACCGCGCAAACCACTTCGCCCCCCCCCCCCCACCGCTGGCAGCCCGCGGGGGCGGCTTCAGCCCCCCCGCAGGGTACTAAACCAGACAGGCCCTCGTGCCCCATCCCCGCTTCCTTCGTTGCTGAGCGAGAGGAAGCGGCTCTCCCGACCTCTCGGGGCGTGGCCCTAGCGGCTCCAGCCCTGGGGTCGCGTGGGCCCCTCCAGCCACCCTTCAAGGGTGACGGACGACAGCGTACAGGGTGCCGCACTACGCTAGTCCACCATTTGGACAGGCGTACCGAGGACCTCGCCTCTGTCTCGAGGCCCTCGGCTGCTGGCACTGAGCAGCCACCCCTCACCGACCGCGAAACTGAGCTGTCACAGGCTATGGCTGCTCTCCAGCAGAGGTGCTTAGCTCTCGCCGCGGACCTTGCCGCCGCCCAAGCTCGTCAAGGCCCTCTACTCCAGCGCCTCCACAGCGCTGGGCGAGCCTTTGCCGAGCTGCTCACGGCCTCGCCCGATGGTGCCGTGCCGACACTCACCATCCAAGCTATGCTGTCATCGTTCCGCGGCGCTCCACCTGGTGCCCCGCGCTAATCTCCTCCTTTCTGCCTGCCCGTGTGTACGCGTGGCTCCGCGTCCACGGTGTCAGGGCGTGGGGGCGGGGGTGCCCCGTCACTGCGCGCCGCTTAGCGGCCAAGCGCCCAACTGGCGGTCTGCCAAGCCGCCTAGCCACGTGTCAGCACGTCGCCTTTCTTGTTGGGGCCTATTTCCTCACGCGGTCTGACAGGTGAGATCATCATCGTCTGTCCGCCGTCTGTAGCGTCTGTCGCACTGCGCCGGGGGAGGTTTTTTTTTTTTTTTGTTGCCCGCCCTCGTATCTAAAGGCTGCACCGCCGCAAATAGTGCATGCGAGTTGTCGCACCGCAGTGCGCCTCGCGGACGGACCCTGGTCCGCCTACTTGTCCGACCTCTCTCTCCACTTTCTCTCTCTCTCTCTCTCTCTCTCTCCTCTCTCCCTCTCTTCTATCTCTCTCTCTCTCTCTCTTTCTCTCTCTCTCTCTCTCTCTCTCTCTCTCTCTCTCTCTCTCTCTCTCTCCCTCTCTCTCTCTCTCTCTCTCTCTCTCTCTCTCTCTCTTTCCCTCCCCCCTTCTCTCGCGCTTTCTCTTTCTCAGTCCTGGCGCGCAACCTTGCCCCCGAGCGCCCCTGCGGTCGCCCCGCTACTCGCCCGCCGCCGCCCTGCTCCGCTCGCGCGGCGGACCCCATCCCCCCCGCCCCTCCACCCCCCCCCCCCCCTTTCCCCCCATCTCATAATATTTACTCCTGCGCACACCGCCTCGCGCGACTGGCCCTCAGAGAAAAAAAAAACAAGCCCCTGGCCAGGAAGCACTGCCCCTGCCAGCCTTGTCTGCATAATGTCGATCTCAACGGCCGCAGCGTACATGTTCTCGCGGGCAGTCAACACGTCGGGACAGCCCCCGTCGCCGCTGCAACACCCCTGGCAGTGGTGGACAATCGCCCTGGAGGCGTAGTCGCCGTTCCACATGTCAAAAAACTTTTCGACAGCCTCGTCAGCGACCGCCTCGGCGCCTGGGCGGCGCTGCAAAGCTCGACGGAGAAGGGCAAGGTTTGCTTCCCTACGACCATGAGGAGGCGGACCTCCCCTGTCCCGCCCCCTGACTCGCTGCAACTCCGCGGGGGTCGCCCGCCATGGACATTGTCGAGGTCCGACCGCCGCGGTCGTCCGCGGACGGAGACCCTCGCGACGAGAAGCGCGGCTGCAAACCAATCAATGGCGATGACCGCCATGAGAGGCTCCGACGATCGGACGCCGTCGGAAATCGGCGCCATCAGATCGCTCAGTGCTCAGTCCCCTACCCCTCCCAAGCCCACCCTTCCCACCTGCGATGGCGACGAGCTGCTGGGGCAGGTTCTGCAGGGGCAGCTGCGCGCGGCCCACGAAACCCGCGGCGGAACAAGTGGCTGCAACAGCATAGATGTCACCGATTATTTGTTTTTCCCGATGCTCTGCGATCCTGTGACATTGGTGAGCGCAACAGTCGGCGTGGTACGTGATGCAATTTCGAAGAACCAGGTGGGGCACCTTTGCTTTTTTCCTCCTGTTGGAACTGCACGCGTCGGGCACCTCGCTCAATATCATGACTGGTACTTCTCTGCAGAGCGACTACAGCCCTGAACAGGAAAGTGCGGGGAACTCCTGCTCCGTCGCGGTGAAGATGCACGAAGCCCCGCCGTCCTGCAGCGCCTGGGCACGGGAGCTGACAGGGCGGGCGGCCAGGTCGGGGAGCGAAAGTAGAAGTGGAGGGACATACTATTCTAGGAGACCTGTCGCACTGAAGCTACCAGACCTGGGAGACAGCGTTGGCGGGTGACGGAGGGGGGGCCCAGATTCGCGCGAAGACAGCGCGAGGTTTCGATGGCCGCGCGGAGGCCCCTGGACGGCCCCCGGAACCCCGGAACGCAAGGCGCAACCGACAACAGGACTCAAATGAGCTGGACGATGGATGGCAACCCAACGGATGCTGAATATGAAGTGACACCCAGGCGCGGGGAGCTCGTTGAGGCGGGGTGCTGGCGCGGGGGGCGGTGGTCTGGCTTCCCTCGGGCCATCTTGGATCGCCCTCCCGTCATCAGGAGAAGGCAAGGGGGGGGGGGGGTAGAGGGAGTTGGAGAAGGATGAGGATGAGGAGAAGGAGGGCCTGGGGGAGATCCCCACCCCCTGCAAAGCTCTTGCAGAGGACCTCCATGCAGGTCCGAAGGGGTCCCAGGAAACAAAAGGAGAGGGCAACTGAAACACTTGCTGGGGGCCTCCCTCCACTTCCAGATGCCCCCCCCCCCAAAGAAAACGCGTGGGCAACTTCGAGGGCGCCGCGCGCGGCGACGGCCCAGTCGCCCCCTCGAGAACACCGCGGACCTCAAACGGCGAGAAGGCCAGGCTGATAGCATGCATGACGCAACAAGCACATATATTCAAAACCCGGGCTGGCCCTGTGCCCCCCCATGGCGCGGGGGCCCAGCGTCTCCCCCACGTTCGGCACCGAGTGCATCACGTGGCACGACTGGCCGAAGAGGTCCAGCGTGCCGGACCGCAAGGACCGCACCCTCGGAAACAACCTGCGGTACTCCTCCAGCGGCGCCGACCTGTATCTGTTCAGCTGCTCGCCCCAGAAGCAATACCGGGCATGCGGCGTCAATTGCTCCTGCCCCCGACCGCAGCGACGCGCGCGGGCGCGAATGATGGGGGCGGAAGGCCAGGGGCAGGCATGCAGGGCGAGCTGGGCGCCCCAGGGTCGAGGCCCGACAGAAAGAGACGCACGGGCCAACCAGGGGCGACGACGCGCGGTCGGCGGCGGGGGGTGGGCCAGGAGGAGGGCGCGAGGCTAAGCAGGGTGGCCCTCCTCCTCCTCTTCCTCCTCCTCCTCCTCCTCATCCTCCTCCTGCCGCTCCTCCTTCTTCCTCTCCTCGCCTCTCTCCTCGTCAGCCTGCCCATCGGCTCCTCCTGCCAAAACCTCCCTGTCCTGCCCGCTCCGCCCGTCTCTCCCGCCCCGCCCCGCCTGCCGCGCCCCCCATCTCCGCCGCGCTCTTCCCCCCGCGATCCCCCGCCCTGCGCCGTGTCATTTTTCTCATTCTCCCCATTCTCCTCCCTTCCCATTCTCTTCCCCCTCCCTTCCCCTCTGCTTCCTCTTTCTCCCTGCCTTCCTCATGCCTCATCATTGCGTCTCCGACCCCTGCCCCCCCTCCTCCTCCCTCCGCGCCCTCCTCCTCCACGACCCCCCCCCCCAGCCCCTACAGCCCCCCGTCCTCCCGCGCGTCGAAAAAAAATAAAAAAAAAAAAAAAAAAAAAAAAAAAAAAAAAAAAAAAAAAGACAAAATAAAAAATAAAAAAAAAAAAGAGAAAAAAAAAAAAAAAAAAGAAAAAAAATAAAGAGGGAAAAAAGGAAAAAAAAAGCGCCCTGCCCACCCCCCGCCTGCAATTGGCCGAACCACATTATACGAGGAGCTGCGTCGTAAAATTTCTGCAACACTGGGGCCGCGCCGACGTCGGCGATGAACCGCAGCTCCTGCTCCATGAACGAGTTCTGTTCCTGGCAGCGCGGAAGCGTCGCCCTCGTCGTCGCCGTCGACGGCGCCGCCGTCGTCGCAGTCGTCATCGATCGCTGATCGGCGCTCGTCGGTCGCCGACCGTCGCTGGGCGATCGACGTCGCAGCAGGTCTTCGCAGTCGTCGGTCACCGCCCCCATCGCCGACGCCGTCGCGCCGAAACCGCCGTCGCAAGTCGACGTCGCCGACCGCGCGTCGCCGAAGAGTCGAGAGAGAGAGAGAGAGAGGGAGAGAGAAAGAGAGAAAGAGAGAAAGAGAGAAAGAGAGAAAGAGAGAAAGAGAGAAAGAGAGAAAGAGAGAAAGAGAGAAAGAGAGAAAGAGAGAAAGAGAGAAAGAGAGAAAGAGAGAAGAGAAAAAGAGAGAAAGAGAGGAAAGAAGAGAAAGAGAGAAAGAGAGAAAGAGAGAAAGAGAGAGAGAGAGAGAGAAAGAGAGAAAGAGAGAGAGAGAGAGCGAGAGAGAGAGAGAGAGAGAGAAAGAGAGACAGACAGACAGACAGACAGACAGACAGACAGACAGACAGACAGACATACAGACACAGAGAGAGGGAGAGAGAAAGAGAAAGAGAAAGAGAAAGAGAAAGAGAAAGAGAGAGAGAGAGAACAAACAAAAACAATGGAGAGAGAGAGAGAGAGAGAGAGAGCAAGAGAAAGAGGAAAAGAGAGAGAGAGAGAAAGAGAAATAGAAAGAGGAGAAAAGAGAGAGAGAGAGAGAGAGAGCCAGAGAGAGAGAGAGAGAGGGAGAGAGGGAGGGAGGGAGAGAGAGAGAGAGAGAGAGAGAGCGGACAAGTAGGCGGACCAGGGTCCGTCCGCGAGGCGCACTGCGGTGCGACAACTCGCAAAACACTATTTGCGGCGGTGCAGCCTTAAGATACGAGGGCGGGCAACAAAACCCCCTCCCCCGGCGCAGTGCGACAGACGCTACAGACGGCGGACAGACGGTGATGATCTCACCTGTCAGACCGCGTAAAGAAAGAGGCCCCAACAAGAAGGCGACGTGCTGACACGTGGCTAGGCGGCTTGGCAGACCGCCAGTTGGGCGCTTGGCCGCAAAGCGGCGCGCAGTGACGGGGCACCCCCCGCCCCCACGCCCTGACACCGTGGACGCGGAGCCACGCGTACTCACGGGCAGGCAGAAAAGAGGAGATTAGCGCGGGGCACCAGGTAGAGCGCCGCGGAACGATGACAGCATAGCTTGGATGGTGAGTGACGGCACGGCACCATCGGGCGAGGGCGTAAGCAGCTCGGCGAAGGCTCGCCCGGCGCTGTGGAGGCGCTGGAGTAGAGGGCCTTGACGGGCTTGAGCGGCGGCGAGGTCCGCGGCGAGAGCAGCACACCTCTGCTGGAGAGCGGCCATAGCCTGGGACAGCTCGGTTTCGCGGTCGGTGAGGGGAGGTTGCTCGGTGCCAGCGGCCGCGGGCCTCGTGACAGGGGTGAGGTCCTCGGTACGCCTGGCCAGGTGGTGGACTAGCGTAGTACGGCACCCCGTATGCTGACGTCCGTCACCCTTGAAAGGTGACTGGAGGGGAGCACGCGGCCCCAGGGCTGGAGCCGCTAGGGTCACGCCCCGAGAGGTCGGAAGAGCCGCATCCTCTCGCTCAGCAACGATGGAAGCGTGGGCGGGGTGCGAGGGCCTGCCTGGTTCAGTGCCCTGCGGGGGGGCTGAAGCCGCCCCCGCGGGCTGCCGCTGGTGGGGGGGCGGAATGGTTTGCGCGGTGGGGCCAATCCTGATGCCGCACGAGGGCTCTGAGGTCAGCCGCGTAGTAGGGTGGCGCCTCGATAGGGCGGCATGGTCGGCAGTGTGGGGTGTCGGCGGTGCGTCGTCAATGCCACTTAGTCCGCGGGGGTCACCCAGGTCGTCGTCGGCGTCTTGGCGGTGACCGATATCGACATATGGGAGCGATGTCGCTCTCGGAGACGGAGTCGCGGTGGGCGTCGAGAGGTTGCCCGACGGGGCAGGGTTGTCGCTGGCTGGGCCGTCGTCCAAGACGTCCAATCCCCCACCGAAGCTGAACGGGTCGTCCTCCTGTTCGTCAGCGTCTTGGAGGTGAGCGGCGTCGTCATGTGGGTGCGGTGCCGCACTCGGTGGCGGAGTCGGGGGCGTCGTGCGGATGCCCGACGGGGCAAGGTTGGCGCTGGCTGGCCCGTCGCCTAGGAAGTCAAGTCCCCCGCCGAAGCCGAACGGGTCGTCCTCCTGTTCGTCGAATATCGCCCGTTTGGCCTCGGCCCAGAGCTCGTCCGGGTTCTGTGGGATGTCTGGTCCAGCCGCGGGTGGTGCCTGGTCCGACAGCAGGGGGTTTGGTTCCATTTTGTTGAGTTCCGCAGCTGTAAACCCAGCCCTGCGGTGTGGGAGCGGGAGTGTGCGGTGTCTGCGCTCGTAGATGGCGACAGCGACCCCGTGAAGCACGGTCGCGTGGCGATGTCGTGTTTTGGCAGCTTCGACAATGTCGTCTGGAAGGTTGTGAGTGCGTGCCGCCGTTGTGGCGAGGGCGTCAGCCTGACGATTGAACTCCTCCGCAATGGGCCCGATGAGCCCGAGGTCGATGCCCATGTCTCCCAGGTGGCTGGCGATTTTCTCGACGCGGAACATGTTTGGCTTGGCCATAACACATCGGTGGGTCTTTTCCCAGAGGTCCACATGCGTGCCCTGCGGCGCTGGATGTCCGTCGATGATGCTTTGGAACCCATCGACCACTGCCTGGTTGTCGACGAAAACGTGCACGGGCCGTTCGGCACATGCCGTAAGGTGGACGATGGCGAGGGTCTCCGCAACCTGGGCGTTCTGCGTTAGGCCGTGGACGCGTGCACTGTAGTTCATGCGATGGTCGATGCCGTAGTAGACGCCGTAACCCGCTCGTGCTAGCAAAGGGATGGCTTGGTTGGTACATGCACCGTCTGTGGCAGCGTAGACCCATGTCCAACCAGTGTCGTGGTCAAGGTAGGTGGTGTAGGTGTCCTGGGCTGAAGCCGCAGGATCTCCCTCAGGGGGGGGCCGCGGTATGGGCTGTGGCAGCGGGTCCCTCGCGAGGTCGGCCTGCAGGTCGAGGAGGGCTGGGTCTTCGTCGAAGAGCCAGCAGTGTCTTGTGTGCGGCGGAAGACGGGCCCACTGGTCGTCACTGATGAGGGTGGTGAGAGGGAGTCTTTCTCGGGCCCAGCACTTGCAGTCGCGGACAGTGTGCTCCTGAGTTTCCTCCTCCTCGTCGCAGTAGCGGCAGATGGGGCTGGGGTCTGCCGATGTGTTTGATCGGGATCGTCGCTGTTGGGTGTGATCCCCGCCCGACAGGTAGTTCAGGAGGAGCGCCAGCTGCCAGGCAGTGCATTTGGCTGCTCCTTTGGTTCGGGCGAGCCACGTGCTGGCGAAGAGGTCGAGGCCCTGTTTGACAGAGGCAAGGTATCCAAGGTCGTGTCGCCGTGGCTTGATCCTCCGCAGAAAGGCTCTGCGTTGTGAGGCCCGCAGCATGTGAAGGAAAGCGTTTTGGGGTAAATTCAGCCAGCTGATCTGGCAGCCCCAGTCGTCGTACATGATGCCAAATGTGGGCCAGGTCCATCGGAGCTGCTGGAGCGACTGGACGAGTCGTCCGACGGGTCCTCCACCACACAGGGTCTGGACGTGGTGTTGAAGGTCTCTGGCGAGCCCGCACAGTGTAACGTCGCGGTTAACCTGTCGCCGCAGGCACAGGAATGCTTCACGCTGCGTGATGGCGTCGATCTCCAGGGCGTGTCCTGGGACGCACACGGCCATGAGAGTCCAGAACTCGACCCACTTGTTCCCCTTTGGGCGGATAGCCGCCTTGAGGGCGTGGTTGTAGGCAGTTTTGGCTGGGCCTGATGGTGCTTGAATGTCGGTGCCCGTGGTGCAGACACTGGCAGCAAGGGAACGGGCGTGCCGCGCCTTGATAAGCATCGGCGATGGGAGCTTGCCAATGCGCGGCAGGCGAATAGTCGCCCTCCGAACGCGGGCATCTGCGGTGGCCGTGGGGTTAAGCGCGGCTGGAGCCGGCGCTGCCTCGGCGTTGATGTAACTCCCGACGAGCTTGAAGGAATCGACCACACGTAGGGGGCGCTCCGCCAGAGTGAGCTGGGTGACGGCGGCGTGAAGTTCGTCGGTGAGCGCCCACCCTGCAACTTTACCAGGGTGAATGCGTTGACCTGAGAATCGATCAAACTTGGCGGTTTCGTCAAGAGATTTCTGCAGCTCAGACGCGGTGTGGGTGGTGGAGTTGCTGTCGTCAACAATGGTAGTGCTGAGCGATCGAGGGACGTATCGATGCTGCCTCTTAGTCCACACGCACATGAGCAGCTTGATGTCGTCCAGGGACCACGAACTTCCCTGGAGGTGACCGTTAGTCCTGGCCAAGTCCTTAGAGTACGCTCCGTTCATGCGGATGTAGCGGTTGTGGTGGTTGTAGAAGTTTCGGCGGACAGTAACGATGTCTTGAGGGCACCCCGCGTGGAGTGCAAGGTTAAGGCAGATGTCCGTGATGAGGTAATCGAAGCACTTCTGTCGGTCTAGGGCAGCTCCAGCTAAGGGGAGGAACAAAGCCCTGGCGTGCTCGATGCGCAGGGCGAGAGAGGTGCTGACATCCCCAATGGTAGCTTTGGGAACAGCGCCGAAACTCGTGGCGTGGGTCCATCCTTTCCGCCAGTCCGTGAGGCTACGGTAGGCTGGCGCTTCCCACGCGTACATCCAAACGGAGAGAACCGAGAGGAGTCGTTGGTCCGTCGGAAGTTCCCCTCGGCCTTTTCTGAGGCACGGGTTTGGCACGTGAAGGAGGGGGTCTGGGATGTTGCCAGTGCGTTGCATAGCACGTAAGACGCTGGCGAAGAGGCGAAGGATGTCGTCGGGTAACTCCTTGGCCTCCTTAGTTGTCCAGCCGTCGAGTCCCCCCGCGCGGCACGGTGAACGGTTGCGAATGAAGTGGATGAGTTGGTCGTCGGGGAGGTGGAAAGGGACTGCTGGTGATGGCGTAGGCAGCTCTTGTCGGTACTCGTCGTAAAAGTCTGCCCACGTCGGCATGGCTTCGGCATCATGACCAGCACGAGCGCGGTACCTGCCCAAGATGGGCTCCCAGGTGTCGACCATAAGCTCGAGCATGTCTTTGGTATTGGCAACAATGGCGTTGGCGGGAAGGGCGTCGGGAACCTGGGCAGGTGGTGGGTCACAAGTGTGGCCTTCGTCGTTGTCCGTGTCGAGCGAACTACCGTCGCTGGGGCTGAAGCCGCCAGCGTCGGTGTCGGCATCACTATCGTCCGTGCAGGCTTGGTCAGGGTTGAAGGCGGTGGTGTCGCAGTGGAGTTGCGTATCGTCGGGAGTGGTGGGCGTGCGGAGATACGCCGTGGGCGAGCAGTCAGCAGCCCGTGCGTATATGGCCGCCTTTCGCCCGCTTGGCTCGCGGACACCCTCAGCCCAAATCTTGATGCGTTCAGCTTTGGCTCGGTTTGCACGTCGCGCCAGCTCTGAGTCAAAGTTTTGGATCATACGGTCCAGGCGCTCTCCGTGTGGTGCTGGCTCGTCGGGGTTCCAGGCCTGAGGAAAGGCCAGGAGGACCGTGGGGCGCAGCTTGTGGCAGAGAAGGCGGGCCGCGGTCCACGTGCAGTCGATGCGCTGCGCCAGGTGAGGCGGGATGGCACGGCAGTCGATATGGTGGTGCTGTCCGATGAAGCGATGCTCACAAAGTTGCCGATGGAGCTTGCGAAGGCGGTTCATGTGAATCGTGGAAGCTCCGTAGGTAGGAAAGGCGCGGGGGACAGCGGGTCGCTCCTCGAACGTGGGTGTGAGCCCGTGCATGGTAGGGGCCTTCTTTTTTGGGTGGTCTGGCGGCGGAGGTGGCAGGTCGCGCAGCCGAGTGAGATGGTACTCATGGCTGGCCTCGTTTGCCAGGGCGAACATGCGTTCCACATCGTCGCGTGTGTCGGCCTGCACCATGCGGTCCTGGCATCGCCCTGCGATAAGGGTCCCTAATGCCTGAAGTTCGTGGTCCTCATGAGCTCCATCGTTAAGAGGGTAAGGCGTGGGGGCAAGAAGGCGTCGGGCCGTATGGTCGAGGCGGCTAAGGTCGAGCGTGACCTGTAGGCCAACGTGGGACTTCGCTGGCAAGTCACGCAGATAGCAGAAGTCGGTGACAAGGGATCGCGCCGCTTGGTTGGCGATGATGTAATCGATGCGCGAAGTGCGGGGGCACTTGGTGACGCGGTCCCAGTCAGGGATATTGCCGTATGTGTGCATGGTGTGGTCTGGTGTGCCCTCAGCGACGTTAAACCATCCGTGCTGCATCATGTGCAGCAGGTGTGGATTGTCGTCGATGTTCGTGTTGGCGTCCATGCAAATGAAATACGGGGCTGTGCCGACCCTCGCGGCGGCGCAGTCAGCTAGCCGAAACAAGTCGGTGCTGTCTCCTCCAGCGACCCCATAGAGGCTCGCTCTGTAGATCCCAGCGGGCCCGTGGTTGTTTCTTCGCCGCCTGCGGCGGTGCTGGGTGCAGAGCGGGAGGAAGGCCTCGTGCCATCTTTTCTTGGCCTTGAGTGTGGCGATACAGGACGCAGTATCGTCGACGGTGGGGTCGACGATGGCGTCCTTAGAGAGGATGGCGACCCCTCCCGATGCGCCAGTGTTGCCCTCGACTGTGTGGTCTGTGCCGCCGTGGGCAGCTTTGCGCTGGGCTCGCGCCAGATCCAGGTCAGGTCCCAGACTGGCATGATATCCCCCGTGGTGTGGATTGGCGGCGTTGGTAGCGATGGCTTGTCTGGTAGGCTTGGCATGTCGGGTCTCCTGCAGTGCTATGACTGCGGCGTTGTGGTCGACACCTAGAGCGGTGATGGTTGGCCAGTTTGCTGGGAGACTCGTGATGTTGAGGCTGACGAGGTGGATGGAGCGACCTGGCCCGTCTCCATCGGTGGAGCTGGGGTTGGCTCGTCCCGCACGGTGGAGGGCCGCCTGGCCCTTATCCAGGTAGGAGGCTTGGCCACAGTAGGAGCTCATGGCGTCCCTGCAGATTGGCTTGAACGGGGCTGAAGCCGCCGTCAGGCCGTAAGTATAGGCGGGGCATGGTCGACACTGCGCCAGGGGGGTTCATAAACATCGGCAAAACTGCATCGAAAAATCCTCCTCACTCCTGTACCGTGGGGGACGAGGGGGGAGAGGTGAGACGGCAGCAGAGGGAGAGGGAGGCGACTCCTCGATCCGTCCTGCCGAACACAAGAGCAACAGCAGACCAGCGGCGGCAGCTCGACGCGGCGGCGGCGCAACGCGCGCGCATATACTGCGCACGCGACACCGCTGGTCCGTCCTGCAGTGGCGCGCCCGCCCCGTCAGTACCGTGATGAGCAGCATCAGGTGGAACAGCTCGAGCAGCGCGGTCAGTGGCCTGGCGCTGGGCCTCGTCCATGCCCGCTGCCGTGAGGCAAGCGTTGCGGACAGGGCTGACTCCACGCGGGGCCGCCGCTGCCGCGGCAGCGGCTGAGGTGGCGAGGGCGCCGCCACGACTCTGTGGAGAGAGCGGTGAGCCGCCGCCGAAACCCGCCGCGAGGTCCTTGACGCGGTACTTGTTCTTGAACGGGTCGAAGGTCGGCGCCTCGTCGATGGGGCTGACCACGCGGGTGGGCGGCGGCAGCTCCTGGTCCGTGGACGGCGTCGGCTCGAGGTCGACCTGGCCAGGTTCGATGGCGCTGGCGCCAAAGCGTGGCACCGCCTCGGGGGCTTGGCGATCAGCCTGAGTCTCGCGGGGCGGCGAGCTCGTGGAGCTCCCAGGGGCCTTGCGCGAGCTGTGGCGGCTGCAGGACCTGCTGCGCGGGACGCGCCCGCCCGTATGGCGGTCGCGTGGCGAGGTCGCCTGGGCGTTAGCGCGCGCAGAGTCCGCCCTGCTCAGGGAGCGGATCGGCGCTGCGCAGGGTGTTGGACTGGGCTGGCGGGGGCCGCCTGCGCCGCCCGCCGCCGAGGCAGCAGCCTGGTCAGGGTCGACAGCGTCAGAGCGGGGGCTGATGTGATGGGCACTTCCGTCGCTGTGCCGCGGGGAGGCGCTGTGGTGCGCCTGGGTGTACGTGAGGACGAGCGGGACGAGCGGCTGCCTCTCTCGCTCAGGTGGGGCAGGTTTTGCCTGGGCAGGGCGCAGCGATGCGGCCACGTTTGGCGGGGGCGTGTGTTGGCGCGGTTGCCAAGCGCGCACGTTCGCATCGCGCCATCCTTCAGGGCGCCCTGTCCTGCCACGGCTTGGTGCAGCCCCCTGGGCTGAAGCCGCAGGGGTTAGCACTGCGGGTTGGTTGCTGGGTGTGCTGTCATGGCGGCCTGGGTAGTGGCCCAGGCACGCGTGGACCCTGGCACGGGCGAGGTGGCCCGTGGGGGAGACTGCACGAGTGCCCGCGGGTAACCGATGACCGCTGGATGCACCCTGGCGTGGGGGGCATGGCCGTAGCTGGAGGCGGCTGCTCCAGCCGCCGCGGGCCTGGCGCCAATGGGGCCACGGTGATAGGCGGCGCCCCCGCCGTACACCGTGCTGCCGCCTGTCGGGGCGCGCGCGGGGGAGCGGTTGCGTGGCGTGCTCGGCTGACCTGCGTCGCGTTGGTCGCGCTGCTGAATGCGCTGCTGGTGCTGTTGGTAGCGCTGATGGTCGGCTCTCGAGAGCGGGCGGGTGTCGGGGAGGATGGTGGGCACGTCGGGCCGCCGCCAGCCCTGGTAGACGTGCTCGAAGGCGTGGTCTGGGTAAGTCTCCCCGACGGGTGAATATCGCCGCACATGCTCCATGTAGTCAATGTTCTACGGCTCGGGGAGCACCGTGATGTTTACAGCTCGCTGGTGCGCTGGTCCATAGAGACAGAAACTACCACGGTTGCTGCGGTCGTGATTCAGCTCGGCTTCGGTCGTGGCTCGGCTCACCATGGCGTCGCAGAGGCGCATGTCGTAGTCGAGAGCTTGAGGCCCAGGGCCGCCCTCGGCGTCCCAGTGCAGTACCACATCTCGCCAGCGGGTGCGGGTAGTGTGGATGCGCTCGGCGATGGACTCGCAGACGGTCCTGACTGTGACACGATCCCTGTGCATGTTGGTGATGGTTAGGGAGTAAGGTCGGCGGACCGTTTTGTTGAAGGTGAAGTCCTCCTTGAGGGCCTGGTGGGGGCCGAAGAGCACGTAGCCTTCCCTCCACAGCGGTTGGTCGGGGACGGGTCTTCAGGCATCCCCGTTCCTGTGAACCCAGGTGGCCGCCGCGTGCCGTCGGGCAATCCCTGCCTGGGGACCCGCCGCGGCCTCGGTGGAAGGTACCATTGACCCTGGTAACCTGCTTGGCCTGGTTGTGGAGGCTCCCCCCCGGGGCCTGAAGGCGCTCGGGGGGGCTCCTTGAGGTCGTGGTGGGCTGGCGCGTTGCCATATTGGCGGGCAAGGATGTGCGGCGGCATCCCTGTGGCACGGACGTCGAACAGGCTGTGTGGACTGGGTGGATGGGGGCACCTGCTGGAGAGGCAGCATGTGTCGGAGTCCCTGTTGTCGGTGCTGTATGCACACGTCCAGCTGTTGCAAGAGTAGTCCGTGGACCAGTCCATAGGTGCACGTAGTCCGCTGAGGGCGCAGTCTGGGCACGTTGGTTGGCCCGAGGTGCCGAGCTGCGTGTTGCGGCGGGCCGCACAGTACTGACAGCATTGGAAACGGCACTGTAGGCATGACCAGCGTCCTGGTAGGGGCGGGAGCGCTTGCTCGTTTGTGCCTGGGTCGTCTGGGTGGGGTCGGGGTCGATCCCACAAGGGCCAGACGTCGGCAAACCAGGACTGGCCTGTAGTGCGGACGACCTCGGCGGGGAGGCGAGCGTCGTCGGCATGGCGCTCGATCCACTGGGGGCCCATGTCCGCTGGTACCATGACCGTGCGCCAAGTGTCATCCGCCTTGACGTGGACTTGGGTCGGTGCCCAGAGCTTGGTAGTGGTATCGCCATGGTCGTGGTGGAGGATGACCCAGCCGTCGCGACCCGCCACCGCAGGGTCGATAACGCGATGGCCCATGACGGTCGTCCCCCACGGTAAGTAGGCGCCGTCGTGGTGATCGCCAGGGTCAAGCCAGACCTCGATGCCAGGGGCATTGACACGGGCCCGCACATCGCGGACGTGGAAGGCGAGGACGTGGTAGGCGGTCGGCTCCACTTCCGTCACGATGTGCTCCCACGTCTCGATGTCGCTGTAGTCCGAGGTGGAGTTTCCGCCACTCTGCCGTGACGCACGGGAGGCGGATCGCCGTGGGCGGGCGTGGCCTCGGGCGAGGGCCGCGGCTGCACTGATGAGGGACGGCATACGGCGGTCGTCGTCTCCTGGTGTCGTCGATGAGCGGTCTGGACTGTGTGCCAGGGCGGCACCTGACGGGTAGGTGCGCGGTGGACCAGGCTCGGCCCCAGGGCTGGAGCCGCTGGGGCGCGACTCGCGTGCTTCGGGGTGCCCCCGCACGGGGACGGCTTGCAAGCCAGTGTACACAAGGTCGATCAGTGGCTGCGGGTCCAGCTGGAGCTTGCGAAGCGAGACGCGTGGCCGGGGCTGGTTGGGGTCGGCCCTGGTGGCTGCTTCAGTGTCGTAATGCTGTTTGGCCCACGCTCGCGCTGCCTCTGGCGAGTATAGTGCCTGCGGTGGTGGCAACGCTGCCGCGATGCCCAGCCTGCGCCGAGTGCTAGCTTCCTGGTCGTGGGCTTCAGCGGCCTCACGGAGATCTGGATGATCGTGGCCAGCGATGTGGAGGGCGTGCGCACAGTCGCCCATGCCAAATGCTTGTGGCAAGGCACGGCACCTGGAGGCAGCTTCCGTGGGGGCACACCAGTCCATGCGGATGAGGAGGCCCAGGACCCGAGGGTAGATGAGGCGCGCTCCGTGGGCCTCCCCTTTCACGAAGTTGAGCCAGTTTTCACCGCTCGGTGGTTGGGTGGCCTCGCACATCCAGAGCGCGATGGGTCCCCACGCGAGGGTGTCGTCTTCGAGGCTGTAGGGCGGGTGGGGCGGCACTGCGTACCACGCGGCCAGCGAAGGGTGCACACTCACGTACGTGCGGCCAACGTTGGTGCAGTTCGACCCTTCGTTTCACGGCGGGGGCCTGGCAAGAGGTGCCCTCCGCTGGCGGCGAGACGGGCCGCAAGGTCGCCACGGGTCCCATGCCAGAAGACAGTGGGCGCGTCGGTGGTGGGTTTGCGGAGGTCCCACGTGAGGTAAGGGAAAATCGTCTCGCCTGAGTTTCCGCCCGAGTCTTCGAGCACCCAAGTGAGGCGGTTCGGGGGCCTCTGCATGATGTCAGTCCACGGCCCCAGCGCTTGGAGTGTTAGATCATGGGTGAATCGAGGATGGTCGTGGAGTCGCAGAGCGTCTTTGATGTCCTCTGTAGACACGCCACTGTTACCAAGCGCAAAGCCGTTTTGGTACAGGGCGTTGAGGATAGGATGTTTGGTAAAACTGATGGATCTCCCCGACTCCAGAACTGGCGCGGGCTTCCACTTGCGGTTCCCTTGCTCCTGCCCTTGCCTCTTGCTTGCCCTTTCTCTCTCCCTCTCTCTTCACCGCCGCTCCGCGGCTCAAGCCTTTCTAAGGCCAAGCTGGGGGTCGGCCTCAGTTGGCCTAAGGCCGGGCCCCGGAGGGGCTAGAAGACTCCCAGGCCTGGGTCCAGGCCTGGCAGGGGCGCCCGCGGCCGCACGATGCCGCGCCTGGCGCCGCGCGGCTGGTGGGCGGCAACGTCGCCGCCCGCGGGCGCGCAGCTGCGCAGCGGTGGGGGGCCTGGGCGCCGAGCGGCGCCGGCTCACGCCAGCCGCGGAGCACCCAGAGGCGAGGCGGCATCCGTCGAGGCGGGGCCGCCGAACCCCCCCGACGAGCCAGCAGCCAGGCGCGAGCCCGCGCCGGCGCTGGCGCAGTGCCAGGCGGGGGCCGCGGGTTGCGCGTGCGCGCCGGGGCCCGCCTGGAGGAGCTGCCCCAAGGCCCAGACGCCGCCGCCGGTCGGCCGGCGCCGTGGGCGCGCGGCAGCCCTGATGCTGATCTTCGCGATGACCGTCGGGATCGTCGATGCCGACGCCGATGCCGAGTCCGCGTACTACGACGACAACGTGGACATGAGGGAGTTCTGGCTCGATGTGCCCGTGGACCCCTCGATGCACGTGGGCGCGCCGCCGGACGGGGTCTCCCCTACCGGCGGGCGCGCTGCGCCTGCAGGAAGCAGCGGAGGGGGACCGCCGCGCGAGCGCTCCGCGCCGCCGGCTGGGCCTCCTCCCCAGGACCCGACCCGCCCACCCCCCGACCCCCCCGATGGGGATCCATCGTCCTGGATCAGAGGTTGGGGTCTTTTCGGCATCAGCTGGAAGGACATCGGCAACCGCACCTACTGGTTTGCCGAGGGGATGGGTGGGGGTACCTTCAGGGCCGTGGGGAGCTTCAGGTCTGCCTTCTCGACTCGCGAGGCAGGAGGTTGGCTTAGCTCAGAAGGTGGCTGGGTGCTCTACATGACGGACCAGATGGGCCTCACCCTGTTCGGCTCCGCGTGGCCGCTGATCGCCGGGCTCGTGGCGGTCTTCGCCGGCACCGGGATGGTCGCGCTCTTGGCCCACAGCCTGAGGAGACTCTTCGCACCCTGTAGCTGGGCGGCTTGGACCTGCGGCTTGGTGCTAGCATGCTGCCCTTGCCCGAGGCGCCGTACGCCTGGCGAAGTCAAGCTCGACAAGCTGGTTCCGCCGGCGGCCCCGCCGCTCACCGACGTGGTGTGGCATGGGCCGACTACCGGGGCCGACCCGACGACTGACTGGTATCGCAAGAGCATCAAGGAAGGCCGGGGCTCCAAGCGCGGCCAGAACGACCTCATGATCCGGGTGGACTACAGGGTTGCCCGGCTCAAGCTCAACATGACGTCTCCTGAACGTATCAACCGCCAAGGATTGTGGGTGGAATACGATTCCGTGAAGGGTGCCAGCGACAAGAGCTTCCGGCGCGAGCTGGAGCAGCGGGATCCTCGCTGGCTTCACCTGTGCCGCTCTTCGAGCTGTACTGGGTGCAAGGGGCGCGAGAACGAGCTGCATTGCAAGGAGTACGCGGCCCTCGACAACGAAGCCATCGTAGACCTCGGCGACTATTCGAGGTTCACACCCTGCCGGATCTTCGTCTGGCTCTGGAGGGGGACGGGTCTTGTCTACAAGTTGCTACTGTACATCCTCTCGTGGTGCTCATGTTGTGGGGCATGCCTCTGCCGCCGGCGCCGCCGCCGTCCTAAGACTGGCGATGCGGAGCCTGGCGTGCAGGGGTCAGTGGCAAGGCTACTTGACCAGGAGTCCGAGTCCGAGGTAGATGCCGAGGACAACCCTTGCGAGGCAGTGAAAGTGGGGCTCATGATCAAGGGTAAGATGCGCCCACTGGCTCCCGAGGGTTGTCGAGACGCTGCACGAGGGGACCCTACTGTGCTGCTGGTGGAGGACGGGCGGGCCTCGGACCTCCCTCTCCCAAGTGAGGGGGGCGCAACGGCCTGCCTCTGCGAGCATCACCGGCAGATCTACATGGTCCTGCGCTACGGCGAGAAGTGCTCTCAGGTGACCTGCTTCCGGGAAGCGGTGGGCATGGCCTCAGGGGTTCCTCTCTGTCTGCAACACCTTGGGGGTGACGCAGCCCGTGCAATACACGACAACCCAGCAGGAGTCGGGTTCTTCGCAGGACTACGGCGCCGAGCTCGGCGGAGTCCTGCAGCACGGAGCCGCACACCAGAGCGGGCAGCTGCCGCCCCAGCCAGGAGCCGCACTCCAGAGCGCACCGCACCCCCGCCCTCTGCGCGAGAGGCGCCTTCCAGCCCTGGCGACCCCGTCCCGTCGCCGGCTGGGCCACCGAGCGTGCGCTTCGAAGCGCCGCCGGTTCCGGGCTTCCCCCAGCCGCCAACTCAGCCGCCTATGCCCCCTGGACAACATTTCATTCTACGGGCGAGGGTGCATTGGCCCGAGGGGGCGCAGTGGATGATTTTCAGAGGGAAAGCAGTCGATGCCGTCGCGGCCAGCACGGTGGCCGACTACTTCGACGGCGCGCTGGCGCTCGAGGTGGCAGACCCAGCAGGCGTCGCCATCCGCTTCCTCGTGAAGCCCGACGGCGTCATCCGTGCGCCGTCTCCAGGACCCTCCGGACGCCTACCCGCAGGGGTCATCGAGGAGCTGCTCCACCACGCACCCCTGGGATGCGAGGAGCTCGGCATCGGCGTCTCGGCGACCAACGTACCCGAGAAGGTTTGGCACAAGCTGGCAGCTTGGCATGGTCTGCCCGAGGGTGGCCGAGCTGGCCCACTCAGCGAGGCACGCTGGCGGCTGCTCAAGGAGAAGGTGGTCGACCTAGTCAAGTGGCACCCTGAGGGGGGCGTGGCACCCAGTCCGAGCTTCGAGGCGCAGGCCACCGAGGCGGACGCCAAGCTGCGCAGCCATTGGCGGCGGCTCGATCGCAGCAGCTCGCCCAGGCCACCCTCGGGGTCAACAAGAAGGAACTCTCGTTCGCCGTCAGCCGAGGGCGGACGAGCAGCCAGCTCTGAGGCGCCCGCGTCAGGAGAGAGTCATCAGGGAGATGAGGGAGGAGACATGATGGCCTGCTACTTGGAGGAGAAGGCCCGTGGGTCAAGCGATGCGGCCGCTGTGCAGAGCGTGGCTGCTGGCTTCGGTGAGGAAGCCCAGCAGGTGCTCGCCGGCCTCATCCGATATGCTCGATACCTCAAGCAGCAGACGAATGAGCCTGAGGAGCTCGTACGACTGGATGGGCACATTGGCAACTGGGAGGTGCTCCAGCAGGTGCCCTCGCGACCACAGACCCCAGAGGCATCGCCTAGCAGCCTCCAAGAGCTCCTCAAGCTCTCACCCGAGCACCCCCGCTCACAGGGGCCGCCGGCCTCCACGGCCGACAGCGCGCCCCTGTTCGAAGCACATCCATCACTCTCGCCAGCGGTCGTCCTGCCGGCCTTCCCCGTCGGACAACGGGACGCCGGCCTCCCAGCTACCACGGCTGGGTTGGGCCTGGTCGTCCGCCCCCAGGCGCCGAACATCAGGTCCCTGTTTTGCTACGACCAGCACGTCAGTGACTTGGGCCTGCCTCCAGGTTTGACCACAGCACCAGCACGCTACGCTGCTGGGGCCCGAGAGGACAGTGGGGGTGCCGACCCGTTCGGCCTCGTGCAGCCCGGGGCAGCGCTGGACGCGAACACCGCCAGGATGCTCCACGCGTTAGAGGGGGTTGCCAACGCCAGGCAGGGCGACAAGGCAGCTCCGCGTGGGACAGTGGCGGCGCTGGGTCGGGCCGAGGAGTTGGACGTCTACCTGGCGCGCGGCTGCGGCCAGCTGACCGTGGAGGTCTGCGACGAGGTCCTCGGACGCGAGCTGTTCTACGCTCTGCGCCGGACCTGCGAGCAGAACAAGGCCCTCATGCTCGCCGTCGAGACGCCCACCACGGTGTCAAACCGGATTGCAATGGCGTGCGCCTCGCTCAGCTTCGGCGGCAGCAGCCTGGACAACCTGGCCCCGTGGTCGGCATCTGTGGCGGACTTCCCGACCTGCAAGACGATCGCGTTCGACAGGTACAGCGCGCCACATGACACCAAGCTGGAGCCCAGGCCCAGGGCCCCCGTGGTCTTCGACCAGTGGAAGCGGCAGGCCCAGAACACGACCAGGTTCTTCGGGCTTGTCTTCGGGCGGGAGCACGTCAAGGAGCGCCTGGACTGCCTGGAGACTCTCGCACGGGAGTGTGAGAAGGACGACCACGCCTTCCCGCCCAAGTTCGTCTACGAGTTGTGGGAAGAGCTGTGGGCGACCTGGTGCGAGCGGCTCCGAGACAAGAAACGAGGCCTCCTGCGCATGCTGCAGACGGACAACCCCAGGAAGGAAGACCTCAAGATGGTGGCCTTTGCTCCCAGGCCGGACGGACGCCCAGCTTTCGTCTTCCCTAACGTCTTCGACCTCGAGTCTCCCACAGGCTATTACCAAGAGGTCGTACGCCCGCGACAGCAGCGCTACCTTCAGACCGTCCTCAACGACTCGATGCACGGGGTGCGTGGCGCCCCGGGCAAAGCTGGGGAGGTCCGAGGAGGGGGAGAAGAACCAGCCGCCGAGCCTCAGGAACAGCGAGCTGGTGCCACCCCAAGAGGAAGCCCAAGGCCAAGGCCCAGCCGAAGGCCAGCTCCGCACGGGCCGCGTACCCTGCGGGCAAGCGGCTGAACGCCCAGGAGATCAAGCTGTCGGTCCGGCATGCGCCCTGCGACAAGCAGGGCAAGCCGCTCTGCTGGGACACCTCGACCTGGATAGGTTGCAAGAAAGGAACTGCGGGGTGCTCACACTCGCACGAGCTTATCAAAGGGCTGAAGGACGTGCACTGGACCGTGCAGTGCCAGCTCCTCAGGCGGGGAGGGCTCCGCAACGCCACCAAGATCGACCCGGCGTCGGTCAACGGGAGAATTGCACAGCTGAGGGCCCAGGCGAAGACCGAGGCGGACAGCAAACGGGCTGCAGGCGCTGGCGCAGCGGAGAGCCAACCTTCCAAGACGGGTTGGGCGCCACCCGACGAGTACGCCGAGGTCCAGTGCACCGAGCTGGAGTCAGAGCTTCGAGAAGCCGCTCAGGGGCCCGATGCGACCTGGCTCGAGGACCCGCGGGCCAACAGCCCGGCCCTGATCGGAACGAGTGTCTGCGCAGACGAGGGAGCTCTGGCCCAGCGGAAGCTGCTCGAGGCCGTCCAAGAGAGCGGGGCACTCGACCCCGTGAGCCATGCCAGTGACTACATGCGGTCGCATGTCTTGGCGCGTCTCGCGTGCGCCCGCGGGCGCGGAGAGGAGCTTTCGGTTGAGCAGGTGCTCCTCGAGGCGACGAGCCAAGGCGGACCCACCCTGGCCGCCGAAGCTAGCGAGCTGCTGGACCGCCTTGGGGCGAAGGCTGGCAACCTGGGAGCCGACCCCGATGTCATCATAACGCCAGTGAGGTGGGACGCTGAGAAATCGGTAGGTCAAGGCTCCGTCACAGTGCAAGGCCATACTTGGCGCTACCTCGACTACCAGGACCAGCTGCCTTTGGACGAGTGCATCGCCAAGCGATTACAGGTGGCCGCCGGTGTTTCAGAAGAGCGGCAGTGTCTCCCACTTCACCTGGCAGCCGCCAAGCTTTGGGTACATCTGGAGACTCCACCCGACGCCCAGCAGGTCAAGGACCTGGCCCTCGAGATCCGCAGGGACCTCCTGGAGAAGGCTACCGATGCAGCCGCAGGTCTCGCCGATGCCCCGCCCTGGATATCTCCCAGGGAAGCCGAGGTCCGGATGCGCATCCACGACGCAGTGCATCGCGACCACGACAAAGATTTCCGATGCGTCGCCCTCTTCCCATGCGAAGCCTTGGAGGAGGTGGTGCTTAGAGTATGGCGTGCAGACCACTGGGGTCATTTGGATATCGATACGGTCCTCCCCGTGGGAGAGCCCAAGCAGGAATGCCACGTGATTATCCATCGCGGGCATATGCGTGTCCTCCACCCACCGCCCGGGGCCGACGGCCGGCGAGTAGCGGACGAGCTCATCCGCACCTGGGCCACGAGCGGGAAGGACCTCAAGGAGCTCCCCACCATGGGCTGGGAGACGTACCTCGCCTCGGAGGAGGATGGCAGCCCAGTGGTGGCCAGCAAGCCCCCCCCATGCCAGCATTGCAGAGCCTTGGCAGCACAGCAGCAGCAGCGTGGGAGAGCCGCCGGCGGTGTAACCGCCGCGGTCGAGCTCCCCACCGAGGTGGAGTGTCCAGACTTCGGGGACTTGGAGCCCCTGCGATTGAGGCCAGCGTTCGCATGGGGGCTCAGGACGCGGGAGATTTTCGCCGGGACTGGGCGTTGGACGCAGGCCATGAAGGATGCGGGCATCGCCACCAGCGAGTCTGTCGAGTACTTCGGGCAGCCGTTGCTCGGCAAGGACCCCCGGCCACAGTTCGACATACGCGACCCACTGGTACGAGAGCGCCTGTACCAGGAGTTCAGCGCGCCCCCTGGCCCCGACGAGGCCAACGTGCTGCAGTTCGCCCCACCCTGCGTGAGCCATTGCCCCTGGCAGTTGGCGGCAGGAGGGACGAGGACTTTCGAGTGCCCAGATGGAACCGGGGAGCGGCAGATCGAGATCGACGGCAACATATTCGGGGAGTTCGCGTGCATCGGGGCGAAGAGGGGCTTCGAAGCGGGACGAGAGTTCCTCATCGAGTCGTTAGCACGGGATGGGCGGTACCCCAAGCTGTGGGATCGCCCCTGCATGCGGACCTTGATGCGCG